>LPNX010172808.1:246618-382070 GCA_001517045.1 Pseudotsuga menziesii
GAGAAGGCATCAAAAATATGAAAGTTTCCTTATGGAACTTGGATTGTCATGCCAATGGGGTAATTAACTGACTAATTTTAATGTCTATAGTATGCTTGGTCTGATAGAATTTCAATGGCGCATTTCACAGGTGAGAAAAGTGATACCTGGTGGTGCACATTGATCATGGCAGCAGATCAAAAGTTGTTGGACTTAGCTGGAAGTCTCCTTCAAGTGATTGCCAAGACCCAGGAGAACCTTGGGGAGATGCTCAAGATACAGAGAAGGTAGAGTGAAATGAACCACCAAATTTTGCAAGACTCTATTGGTTGCAAAGGGAGGTGCAAAGCCTTCTGGGAGCAATCAGCAAGGGAAGGGAAGGTGGATCAGCGATGGGACAATCGTCCAAGTGACCCGATAAGAAACGGTCTAGGCATGAAGACTCAAAGGAAATTGAGCAGGTAAAGATGAAGCAGCCAGTGAGATGCTGGAGATGCGGAGGACATCATTTACACCGGGACTGTCCAATGAGGGAACATGATGAAGGCAATAGCCGCAAAGTTCCTAGACTTCGGGATCAGCTAGAAGCTGAGAACCAGCAGGAAGAGTCCATGGAAGCCGAGGGGCTTGGTCTTGACGTTCAAAGTAAATGATTGAACGTAGGACAGATCTGCAATTTTGAAATTTTGATGTGCAATTGTATATGTACTGTATATATGTAATGGAACACCGATGACGGTGTTGTTCCAAGGGGGAGGGGAATGTAATGTCCCCGGTTTTGACCCCGTTTGCATGATGTATATAATGTAATTAATCATGGTGAGGAGCTCAAGGCAAAAGCCCTACCATCGATTTGGTTGTGTGTGTGTTTCGGCAATGGGGATAGTTGCCGATGGTTTATCGTGCCATTTGGCACATTATAATTCGGCATCATGTAAATAAGCACATCAATTAAAACTAAAAGCACAACCAGCTACGGCAATGCAACGTTGAATGAAAATGGGCATGATTCCAAAGGATAAGGGGTGGGGGATGTCAAACCTCGGTTATGGGGAAAAAACCCATGTGTGTTTGCCACCTTTCCTTGTCTCACCCAACCGTTTTGATGTCTTGGTGGAGGTAGTTGGAGCAGTTATTGTTTTGGGAGTGGGGTGGCAGGACTGTCAGTCCTTTGCCCACATGCCCACTCCACCCATGACTTTCCATTCACTCCACTCTTCCACTGCTACGCATCCTCACGGTTGTCTGCTCGTTCCTCCATTATGGTCTGTCATCCGCGTGCTTAGACGGTGGTCTGATCATCTTCCTCACGCAGGGGTCGGTGTTGTTTTCCCTCACGCGATGGTCGGCTCATCCTCACGCACAGAGAGTTGTTCGCTCTCACGCAGGGACGCGCAAGCAGTTGGCCTGGTCTTCATTCTCACGACTGTGGTCTGGGAAATTCGAATCCTCACGCAGAGAGGCGTTCTGTCCTTGCTCCTTCCGATTGTCTGTTCACTCACGCGCAGAGAGACGTGTTGTTCATCCTCGCGCAGGCTAGGAGTCTTGCTTTGTGCTCCTCACGCACTAGTCACGGGTCTTCTCTGGTTGTGCACGCAGCGAGCAAGTAGAACGGCCTCAAGGGCCCGATTTCCACTGGTATGTGTTATAGCCGTGACTTTAATCCACGATTTGGGTTGCTGTTGTGTTTTCCCACGATGTTTGGGTGATGTTGAGAGCCCAACGTCCTTCCTCCCTGTTTTGGGGCTGTGCATAGCTGTTATCGTTTCCACTGTGAGTGGTGGGTTGTGGGTTTCCATTTCCATTGGCTGAGTTTCCATGGCTATGCTGGGAGTGTTGTTTATTATCTGTTGTGAGCTGTTGATTTCCACAATTGTTGGCCGAGTTTTCCTTGTTTGGAACTGTGGGTTGTGGCCGACATTCATTGTGAGTTTGGGTTGCTGATATACCCTGGTTTGGGTGTTGTTGCAGTTGAGTTGTTTTGGCCACAATAGGGCCAAGAACAACTCTGTGTTGCCTTGTGGGCTTGAGTTGTGCTCATCGTGTGTTTGGGATTATCCTCGGTTGTCTTTGCGTTCTTCATAGGGATGTGAAGGGATGGTTTTGTTGCATGTAAGCAGTGGTTGGTCTTCGGACTGTGCTGGCTTGGCCGGTTGTGGAAGGCCTGGTAGACCTAGCGGTGTTGGGTCGGCTGAGTGTGTCCCCTTGGCTATGTGTAAGCCTGCAATTGACCCTTAGTCCTTGAGGAATCATGCCCAGCTCGGGGGTGGCAGCGTTGCTGAGATATTGATGAGCACGTTGGCCTATGGTTGGGTGGAACGTTGCAGCGACGTAGCAGGTTGCGGGGCAAGTTCTTCATCAAAAGATAAGTGCCGCTGTTATTTCATCTCTGCAATTATATTGATGTTTAATGAATTATAATGAACATGGAGATGCTGGATTGTATATGTTTGCTTCCGCTGTATGATTAAAGAATTATGCATCTGTGTATGCTTGTATGGTTATGCATCTTCGCATGCATTATGTTTAAGCTTTGTAATTTCAGCATTGATCTCTTCTGTTCATGTTTGTGGGGCTGTTTGCCCGGTTAACATGGTGTTCGTGGCATCCTCTTCGCCCATATGAGGGATGGGGACGTGACACTTAACCAACTTGTGCGCAGTCATAGATAAATATAAAAAATCCCTAGAAAATTTATTTGAGTAAAAACCAACGTTACTTTTACCATAACCATCACCAATATAACCGCGTATGGATCCAAGTGCAAGGGATTACCAAATAAAATACATGCACTGGAAAATTTATTTGGGTAGGAACCAACGTTCCTTTTACCATAATCATCACGAATATAACCGCATATGGATCCAAGTGCAAGGGATTACCAAATAAAATGCATGCACTGGAGCTCTGCCCATTGCTTAACCGCAGCTGGAAAAGCATGCAAGAAGAGTTTTAAGAATTAGTGGGCTATTCAATACTCGAAAACTGAAGTAAAAAAGAAAAATTTAAGGAAAAAATATGGTAGAGAGATACTTACCTTCCTGTTGTGACTCTTAATATGTTGTGGCTATTAATAATTTATGGGTGATTGTGTATAGCAGTATAATGCAGGTGGAAGATAAATAGGCCACCTGCAAACCAAGTCGACTGTGCATCCATGAGTTTAGTTGAAAATAAACCAAGATTTCGAAATGACAATCCAACTCCCCTATCTTTGTGTCGGGTTGAGCCATATCCAGGCCACTAAGGTCTTGCATCCCAAAAAAATTATGTATAGTGGCCACATAAAACCCTTCACTGGTGAATACATTCAATCTAGCCCATAGCTTTGTCGTGAACCGTAAAATCCTTGACTTTGTAGATCAAACCAAGAACGTTTTGTAGATCAAACCTAACCTGCAAAATAGCCAAACCAGACGTTGAACCGGTGAAAAGACCCAAGTGACAGCAACTTTGAGATGAGTAATGGTGTGTAATAAAATCCAGTTGTAAAGCATTGCAAAAGCACATAAGGAACATCCACGTAGCGTAATGGCGTACGATATTAAATGTCAACCAGACGACCTCAAATTGAATGAGTTTCTGGACACACTTCTTGAATGAGTTTAATGTATCCTGTTGACCTCGCCATTTGTGCAGGGTATAGACATGCCTGTAGTCACATGCTTCGGCTTTAGCTTGATAGCTAAGTAAGCCACAAGCCTATTACCCCCGAATGCCCATGGTTATAAAGGTGAGAAGCTAGATATGGTTTGTTTAAAGGCCTAGTTAGGAAACAGAAATACAGAAACACATTTTTACCATGGTAGGTTTACATTATAATTTTTTTTATAATCCATATAATCCATGTTATGTTAAAATTTAGGTTCATTACATAGATGGAGTTTTTTTCAAAAAAAAAACATTTTCTGATATAATAATAATAATAATAATAATCTATTTTTAAGGTCACCCTCAAGCGAGACACCAAATTGGTGTATGAGACCCCCTTGTTTGTGGAACAAGGGAGCCTCCTCTGTACAGCGATTTAACTGCTAAAGTCTACAAAGGTGTACATACACTACCCCTCTCTAGATTTGAACCCATGACATCCTAAGAGGAAACAATTAATCAAGGAAAAGTTACATATGTCATAAGACCTTCAAGTCTGTTTTCTTCATACAGATTATATCTCAGATCTATTCATACATAATAAGACTTCACTTCTTGGAGAATCTGAAATCAGAAAAGAAATATTAGATGGAGTTTAAGTTTGCCCTTCAATTGTTTTTAAATAAATGAAATAGTATTGTTATAAAAAGTGAAGAAAAGCTAGCTAAAATCCTATATAGTCAAGAAGATAGTATTTTTAATCTGAATCAAACACAGTATTATCTCACAACTGTGAGGAAATTTGCACAGAATGCAATCAAAGTGCAGTTACAAAATTTCACTACATGTGTTCTCACAAAACATTAATAAATGGATGACTAAGTACCGAAATCAATTGGCTATCTAGGTAATTTTGTTGTAAAAGAATTTTCTTTTCTATTACAATTTTGTGGTAAAAGGTATCATATTTTTATAACTTCTTTTTTATAACAAGTGCAGGGACATTATCACCTGATGGCTCTTGTATTTTAAATATTATTAAGTAATCTTAAATTGCACATGTTAAAAAATGATTTATACAAAATTATAAAATTTGAGTTAGATTTACTTTTAAATGACTTATCTTAATTGGCATTGATCATTATAGTGAGAAATAATTGGAATCTAAACATTATTAAACTTCATTATTCAATGATTATAAATTAAAATTTTTAAAAAATACTAATTTTTATTTATTTTGATCCCATGTAAGAATCATTTTATTACATAAATAATATTTGTATGATAATAATAAAAAAACCTTGTCCAGTCTCTCATGATGGAGGCCATACCAACCCCAGGTTTGCAGTCTTTGAGAGTCTCAGAATAAAGTTTAAACCATACATGTTTACCATTTTGACTGTGGGTAATAGGTGGCCCAATAAAAGAATAGAAAACGAGCTAACAAATACATAACAATGATAACACCTAAAAGAGACAAGCAAAACTGGACAAGCCAAGCTAACCAGCCAAATTTGGCTTAGAGAAAGTTGGCCTCAACGGTCACTGCATCTAGGTTGACCTCCTAAGCCTGAAATCCTCCTCAGTAGTGTCCGCACTTGTATTGGCCTTCAAACTTGAAAGTTGTGTTTAACTCATTATCAATGGATGCCATATGATCACAAACCTCTAAAATGACCCTGAGGACCCTAGTCTCCTGATGTTCCTGTGCTAACAGGGCCCGAGCATGTTTTTCACAATCCAATAACGATTGATATGATGATTTATTCTTCCCCCCAGTCTGCAGAGCGATCTGGTGGGGATGGGCCTCATCTATTCACAATTGAAGATACGCACAGATGGAGGAGGAGTATGACTGCTTCCCATCTTCCTGGCGACAATGGAAACCCCACCGCAAAGAACCAATACATCCAAACTGCCTGTTGACTGCCAACAATAACCAAGAAGAACATAGATAAAACTAAGCTCCAGCAAGACTTCTCTCACATGTAGGGGATGGGTACTCAGATTTCCCTTGAGCCATGGCCATGGTCTCCCACTGGGAGTTCCAAGGACTGGCGAAGTAAAGAGCCATTAAACCTCGCATCCCCCTCATGTAGATTAACCTCAGCCCTGCATGTGATGTTCAAGTCATTGATAACCGGCTCACAAACAGTGAGACAAAGGGCACCTCCATCCCGGACCAAAAGAATTGCAGCCTTACTTTTTTTTTTATACTCTTTTTTATGTTGGATCTTCTGCTGTAAATTTTGACGAGATGACTTGCGATCTGGTTGATCTTATCTTCTTCTTCAGAGTGAAGTTGGAGTGTGCAATGTTACCGCGTTTGTCCAAGATGACTTGCAATCTGGTTGATTTGAATAAGAAGTCGGAGTGTGCAATGTTACTGCATTTGTCCTCTAAAGGGTTATCAAAGAAAGAGTTAAAAGGAAAATATGTGAGATCAACCTTGTGTTGAACGCCATCATTGGCTAAATAGTATGCCAACTGGTTGGCATTTCTTCTTACATGACTCATAATCAATCCTTTCGTTTGAGTGAGAAGGTGTTCAAGCTAATTGACTACTTCCTGAAGGCACTAGATAGGCGTGAATGTTCTAGCTTAGGATCCTTGCTGAAGTTGTGAAGTGATTTTGAGAATGATTTTGTGAAGTCACTTTCAACAATTAGTATTGTATTGAGATTCCAAGATGAATGGCTAGGGAGAGGCCTTGAATAAGAGCTTCCAAATCAACAAAGTTATCGTTGTCCCAACCTATGAAGCCATAGCAAATGTGAAGGATTTGTCCATGTTCATTACAGAGATTTCCTTTTGATGCCCCCATCGAAATATAGCTTGAGATAACCTGCTTGAGGAGGGGACCATGAGTCACAATTAGGAGGAGTCTTATGAATAGGGGTTTTGCATGGAGAGTTAAAGGTAACCGATCCTAATCATCTGGAATGACTCCCTCATAGTGACCTAGTGAAGATCCCAAACCATCATGGGATGAGAAGGGTTTTATGAATATGTGATTTAATAGAATCCCAAATGACATTTCCAGTCTTGTTTGACCACATAAA
The DNA here is from genome assembly GCA_001517045.1 of Pseudotsuga menziesii. Taxonomy (NCBI): domain Eukaryota; kingdom Viridiplantae; phylum Streptophyta; class Pinopsida; order Pinales; family Pinaceae; genus Pseudotsuga; species Pseudotsuga menziesii. Next base: position 253,251 of record LPNX010172808.1, read on the forward strand.
ATCCATTTGTTGCAATCCTTCCAGTCTTACACACCAAGAAGCTTGGGAATAATTGCTAGATATGATTGAAGAGAGAACTATTGAACATGCTTTCCCTCCATTGATCAATGATCATAAATACATTACCTTAAGCTTTTTCATATTGTCGAAATATTGCCACTCCTCTATCCCATATTACTAAATTGAATGGGAAAGAATCAAGCAAATGATCAATTGTTTCTTGATGCACTTGGCATAAATGACATAGAATAGAACCTTCAAATCCTCTCTTAAGCAAATTATCCTAAGTTAGAATGTCCCTCTTAGCCACTAACCATAAGAAAGTGGCTACATTAGGCCATAAATTACCCATCCATATCTAGTTCCAGAGTATATCTTGGGGTAATTGTTGTGATCGGAAAAAATGCTATAGGATTCCTTGACATTAAATTGACTGAATGGTTGATATCACCATCTCAATTTATCTATTCCCTCCCTTCGTTTTATGACCCTTTGTTATAATTCATCTCATAAGGCCAAGGGATCCTATTTAGTGAAGGAGAGAGGCCATCTTGATAAAGGGAGCCATATATGCAGCCTCAAGTATGGCATGTTACTGTCCCATAATTGATGAACCCATATTTTCCTAAGTTGTGTCAGATTGCTTGAGTGGCCGACAAGGGATAAGTAGTGGATATACTTGGAAATTGTTATTAGGAGTCATGCCAAAAAATGGCAAAATTCCCATTGTTCACTTCCTAGAAGCAATGTTATTGGACGCGTACCTTGTTTTAGCTAGATGCATTCCATATGAGAGAGCTAGCCTAGGTATCATACTAAGATTCTTATTATATCTTCAGGGAATATATCAAAGGCATATTTGTAGTTCCATAGTTCTATCCAAGGCTCTTGATGTTGTGTGACCCATCACCTTCACATTTTTTCCCATAAAACACCATTGTAGAGACATCACGTTCTTCTTTGGGGATCAAGGAAAATAAGTTTGAATAGAATGCTTCCAGGATTGTAATGGTGTGACATGAATACTCAACAATTTCTGAGACTTCATGCTTGATGATGCTCTAGTAGTGGTGAAAAAAAATTGGCGATGAAACCATCCGGACTAGGTGCTTTGTCCATTGCTATTTGTTGAACAATAGTTTCAACCCCATGGAGTTCAATGGGTTGTGTGAGTCTAGCATTATGCTCTAGCATCACTAGCTAAGTGATTGATGCACTAGAGTAACCCACCAAGCAGGTCATAGCTTAGAATGCACAATAAATGCACAAATAGGCACACAGGAAACATACAATAGAAATTCTTGACACCAATAATGTCTTTTTATTAATTCAATAAAATAAATTTTACAAAGGTTGATTACAATCTAGATTCAATGCACTATTTTAGTTGATCTGTTTCTGAACCATGTGGTTGCACACTATATTGGCTAGAAGATACTAACTATAGAATCCTTCTAATTATAGAACCCTTTTCTCCTAGGCTTGATCTTTATTTCTAACCTCCTTTAATGCCTCAAATTCCTGCCCAATAGTGTTCTAGAAGCCTCTAGGCACTTCTCCTATTAGTTTATGAGCATTCAATGCTTCACCTACAACCTCCTCGACACATCGTTCCATATGCTGCTCCAAACAACCACCATAACTCTTGCATTAACTGCTTCAACTACTCTAGCAACCATCTAGATTTATGTACCCCAACTTCCTCAATTGGTCAGTTCTCAACCTCTTTCAACCATCACAAACTATCTTCAAAACCTGCCCAATATTCTCCTCTATCTCTTCTTTGTTGTGGTCCAACTTGATCTTGTTGGAACCCTTCTTTGTTGGCCAAACTACCCAACTTGTAAAACTCCAAAAATTCGTAAAAATTTAAAATTATTCATGTAACATAAAATGTTTGTAATCATCACTGCCTAGGAACAATTAACTACTAACGGTTATTTAAACAGTATTAAACTAGAACTGAATATTTTGTAAATCTCCAATTCTGCATACTTATTAGTTTATTTTCATAATTCAATGTTAAGGATTTGATTTAGCAGGTTATGATTTGGAATAACAGGAATTGAAACATTTGTTTAATTTCTAGTACTAAGTTTGTTTTAATGTCTTATCACAAGTAGGAAAGAACTTCAGTTGAGATCGAGGCTTACTTAGCTTATAGCTAATGCAGTGAAGTGATTCTTCTTTTATAGGTCCTTTACAGGTAAGAAGTTTGTTACCAGTTTCCAGATCGAGATTATTATCTCAACTAGCATAAAATAGAATGCTAGTAAATTTATTTATTTTACAGCTTTGAACAGTAAAAGAAGTATTGTTGATTCAATTATTTATGTTCTACATAGTTACTATTAATATAAGTATTTTAAGTAAACTAAACTTAGCTCAGTTACTCTTCCAATTCGTTATAACTAAAACTTGTTTGTTTATCTTTCATCATCCTATTTTCAGTTTAATGCCTGTATGTAACTCTAGTGCAATGCATCTTGTATAGCAGTTTCCTTTGTTTATATACTTGATGTTGAGTTAATCTCTAAGGTATTTGTTTCCAAAAATATCAAGTTAGGAAACCTATTATCTAAGTATAGACATAAGTACATTGACTGATATGCACACATAAAACAAATACTTAGTGCATATATAGTTTATTACTATTCTTGTACTTACCAAATCGAGATGCATTATTACAAATTGTATTTGTTTAAACTATAGTGTTATTGCTTTTTATGTAAGGAAAAAAAAAATTCTATAAAAAGTCTATCATTTTTAACCTTGTATAATTCCTCATCTCATATGGTGTTACTTAAAAAAAAAAAACACTAGTATCTTTAAATTGATACTACTTCCAAATCTAAGCTAACGTTCTAACTATGCATCTTACCATAGTATTGATTTTAATTGTTATATTTTTCTAAAAATTGCTACAAGGTATTTTTATTATGCAATATGCAAAAACCATTGAATAGTTTTTGACATAGGATGTTTTTAAACCTTTTCACAGGTTATAGATCATATTAAGAACTTTAATGTAACTATTTGTTAAGAATTTAACCAGCATAAAAACCATAACGAAGTATCATGTAAGTTATGTCATGGATTATAACATAGTTTTATTTATCATGCCATGTTGTATGTAGGCTGCTCCAAGGGTATTCAAAACTATAACACAAAACCCACCTTTGTAGATAAATCTTGAGCCACGTGGTCGTTGTTCATAGGATATGGTTTTGACCTTGGAGTTTTACCGTATATATTATTATAAACCCTAAAAACTCACATTTTTCCCTAATCTATTAACACTGCTGTGAAAGTATGAATTGCAAGCTCATGGCCGCATGGTCTCACTCTTTCGATCCTGTTGTGAAAGAAAACATTGCTTCCATGGCTTACCTTTGCCTGTGGAAGTCTTTTACCTCCTCGTCGTTCTCTATGTAAGCGAGTTTTCATTGTCTTTCTTTCTATCTGTGAGTGCATGGTCTCCCTTGTTGTTAATCTGCTTCTGCGTGTGCTAATCTTCAAGCACTGGTACAGTGAGAGTGAGCACAGCTCTTAAAATTGTCGTAATGGGGTTTTTAATATTTTAAAGTGTCTCGGTTTAGTGTAGGGTTTTAACTACTTTCATCACCCGAATCCTCTATGTTGGTTTTTCCTCTATCTCATCGTGGTTTTAGTTTTCCAGATTGGCACAATCATTTTTGGGTTTCTACTGACATAGTTACCATCATTTTTAGCGTAGATGTTCTAGTGGCAAGGGTTTGTGCTCAATACCCATTTTGAGGCCGAAGACAGTTTCTTTAGTTGAGAAGAAAATATTTGTAAGAATATAAAATTATTCAGCTCTTCTTCATAATTTATAAACTTTGTTATTGAAAATTTTATGACTCAATGTTTTGTTTAAACTTGTGCAGGTTTCAAAGAATACTCCAAGCTGGAAAATACAATTTATAAAAATTCCACGCAAGGAAAATTTTAGGCTTCGTGACCCTTCGGGTAAGCCTCGATCTGGCCTGGGGTTATCTCCTACCATGGTTGTATGTGTGTTTGTTGATACTGCCCATTTACTTGTTTGAGTTTTGCTTGGTCGTGGTTGTACTATGCTATACTCGTTTTGGAAGGCCATGTGGCCATTACTGTGACAAGTTGTTTAAGAGTTCTTCAAAGCCCTCGTGGTTGTTTTGTGATGGAAAAACTTGGGGCTTTTGCAGTCGTGACTTAAAAACTATTTATGGGACCTTTTCAGCCATATTTGATTTACTGTAATGTTATTTTGATGTCGGATTTTAAGCCGTGACTTTATTTGAACAGGCCATTAGGCCGGAATTGATATAGTTTCAGTTTAGGGTTTAAATGTTATTTCAAGTTTGGATAAGCTAGAAGCTTACTGTTTTGTAATTTATATTTTGATAATAATTATACACTATGGTTTTTAAGTAAGAGATGGAAACTGTGATATTCTTAACTATTTTGGTTTTCTTTGATTCTGTTAAAATATCCTAAACATAATTTTTATTATTGTAAAATTGATATTTACTTTTATTATGTTTAAAAGTGAAATGAAATTGTTTCATATATTTAGTCCTTAAATTATAATTCATTTCTACTGTCAAATATTATTTACTTCAGTAAGTAAATAAAAAGAAAGGTTGTTTATCCAACCTAAGTTTTTACTGTGTTTTTTTGGTTATTGTATGTTGAACAATCTTTTAATTACTTTATCCACATTTTTAACACTGTTTTTTTTGTAGATAATGTATAAAATTATAAATATTTAGCTGTTAGGTTTTGATGTTATACAAATGAATAAATGTAAGCTTTTATTTGTTTTAGGGTGAATTGAATAACCCCTCTGTTAGTAAAGAGGTGGTAACATTGTTTATATTTTACAATTCCTTCAAAAAAGGTTTTATTTGTAAAACCCTAATTTCTCTTAGTTTAAATGCATTGTTAGAATTTGATTATAATATTATTCTTATTTTATGTTATTCTTATTTTATGAAAATATCACAGTAAATATCTAGCCTTATTTACTGTTTCTTTAAACTAATCCTACCTATTTAATTTCTGTTTTTATAATGTCTTTAAATGATTATAGTGTTAATCTTATAGTAAATAACCTATCTATTGTGTAAGTAAGTACATAGATTAAGTATATTTATATTTTAAAATCTTTCCTAGAGACAGATTCGTCTATATTATTACAGAATACTTTATCTAACTAAAACTTCTAAATAGAAAGGAAAAGCATACAAATGAATAACTCTTATGAAACCTTTAGAAAGTAATAAATCACATTCATGTATACTTCATTCAATTCTTTATCTGAAGTTAATCTAACCTATTGTACTAGAGTACTACCTTTATAAAAGGTGTGGAAAAATACAGTTAGGTATTTTTTTTTCTATCTACCAATTAAACTAGAACTTCTAATCATTTACCCTAATCTATCTAATCCAGTATTTCACAATCTTTTCACAGTAAAAGTATTTCTTTTAACTAACCCTAGCAGCAACAGAACAGAAGCATAACATTTCATTGCTTAAACTCAAACTTTCCAGATAACAATAAACAATTAGATAGCTAGATAAATCAAGTAGAACCTAGAAATGTAGATGAAGTGACAACAACTTAAGGAACCTGTTCCTCCTAACCAACTCCTGGAGAAAAGCTAGACTATAAATATTAGGACCCCCAAGCTTGTCTCTTGGTCCACTTGGTAGAAGTACTGGGTGAGAGATGTAGTTTAGTAATCCTCTGCAACTCTACTAAGTGTTCAGCAGTCAATTAGTTCTGCATGCAGCAGTGTGAACTCAGCTTAGAATAGCTGCACTAGTTCAGGTCTTCAGCACTTTACACTCCAAAACATACTTCAGCTAGTCCCCTCCATCGAATTTTCTTGTGCACTTCATTCACCCAGAATGTTCACAAGTCAAGAATGAGCAGCCTCAGCTATCTTCAATGAGAAGTTTTTATTAGCATGCCTATGTCTTTTGGGTCAGTTTTCACTTAATGAGCCACCTGCTCTTCTTCCACTTTCTTGGGAAAGATGACCACAAAAATAGGGAATTTTCCTCTTGTAACAACTAGAAGTAGTTTGAGGATGAAGCCAAGTGTCAATCTACTCTCAACCCATCCTACTCCACCAAGTGACCAGTAAAACACTCATTTAACAGGTTCTTTAAGTTTTTGTCTCATCTTTCATTTATTTATTAATAAAATATTCAGCAATTACATTCAATTATCCTTGACCCCACTTGGTCATAAATTACAAACTTTATAATAAAATATAACATAAGGTTTCTTAAAACATAAAATGTTTTGCAAATTGGGGAATGTGACATACACACCCCCTTAAATTATAACATCATCCTCGATGTTATTTATTCTTCGTCCTTAGAATGTCCCTAGAACACAATTGGATATGCAGCCCGCATATGAATTTCCAATTCCCAGGTGGTTTTTTCTGGACTAAGGTGCTTCCATTGCACCTTCACCTGACCAATGGTGCGATTCCAAAGCAATATCTCCCTCCTTTCGACGATACAATCCGGTTCCACCATAAAATCTCCTTCGGGTTCCACCTGCACATCATTCCAGTTTATAACATGAGTAGCATCATGTACATATTTTTTTAACACAGAAATATAAAAAACATTATGAACCTTCAAATTTGGTGGTAAAGCCAATTAATATGCCACATGTCCTATTCTGGATAGTATTTAAAAAGGTACGCAAGATCGGGGGTGCTAACTTAGCACAACTTCCTAATCTCATGGAACTCTTTTTGGGCCTTACCTTAATAAAGACATGTTCACCAACCTGGAACTCTTTTTGTGTTCGTTTAAGATCTGCTTGACTTTTTTATCGGTCTTGCGCAACTTTCAAATTACCTTGCATTTGTTTTACAATTAACTCCATCTCTTTTAATAATTCAAGTTCTAATACTAACTTGTCGACTGGATTACTCCATGAGATGGGGGTACTGCACTTCCTGCCATAGAAATTTTCAAAAGGATTGTATCATTCTAAATCTTGGTAGTGATTGTTGTAAGAAAACTCTACCAAGTGTAAATAATCTTCCCATTTACATAGTTGTTCCTTAACATACATTCTGAGCATATCTTCCAATACTTGATTCACTCTTTCAGTATGTCCATCCGTGTGAGGATGAAAAGAGGTACTGAAATTTAAAGCAGTATTCAGTCCTTTAAACAAAGACTTCCAGAAATTATTAGGGTCTCTGTCTGAAATTATTACTTCCGGTATCCCATGTAAACGAAAAAATTGTTTCAAGAATATATCAGCAATATTAGCAGCCTTGTAAGTAGTTGTTATAGTTATAAAATGAGCTGCTTTACTAAGTTTATCAATGACCACAATTATTGAGTCATTCATATTTTGATTTCTAGGTAGTCATGTAATAAAATCAAGGTTGATTATCTCCCACTTCCAGCTAGGGATAGGTAATGGATGAAGTAACCTGGCTGGATGCTAGTGTTTAGTCTTAACTTGATGACATTCAAAGCACTTGGCAATGTATTCTGCCAGTTCATTCTTAATGTTTGGCCAAAAATAACCCTTCCTTAACATGGTTATAGTATTCTGATAACCAGGATGTCCTGAGTAAGGAGTCTTATGAATTTCATTTAAAATCAGTAACTTAATCTTAGGTACATTAGGTATATACAATCTATATTTATATAGTAATAATCCTTTTTCATTTAGACTATACCCTGTACTTAAACTTTCAATTAACTTTTATGTTACCATTGCTTGTAATTTATGATAATTTTCATCCAATCTTACTCCTTCCTCTAGTTGGTCTTCTAAATCTATTTTATAGGTGCTGATTGCTGCTACAAACTTTAGTTTTTCCTTTTTGCTTAAAGCATCGGCGACCTTATTTTATTTTCCTTTAATATGTTGGATTTCAAAATCATACTCGCTAAGGAAAGCTAACCACCTAGCATGTCTTGCATTTAAGTTAGGTTGATCCAACAAATATTTTAACCCTTTATTATCTATCATTAATATAAACTTTCTTCTGATTAAGTGATGGCGCCACATCTTCAAGACATGTATGACAACAGTCAATTCCAAGTCATAGGTCACATAGTTTTTCTCATGAATTGTCATCTTCCTAGACTCATATGCAATGGCGTGTCCTTCCTGAGTTAAAACTCCACCTAGATCATCATTGCATGCGTCAGTACATACTATAAAGTCTTTATTAGGATTAGCAATTCTTAAGATATGTGCAGTAGTTAATAATGTTTTTAACTTTTTAAAACTATCTTCACACTTTTGACTCCACTCAAATTTATTCCCTTTCTTCTATAAAGAAGTTATGGGATTTGAAATTCTTGAAAACCCTTCGAAAAATCTTCGATAATAACCAGTAATTCCCATGAATGATCGTACGTCAGTTACGTATTTTGGGACTAGACTTTCTTTGATTGCTCTTATCTTTTCTGGATCAACAGAGATCCCTTCTTTTGTCACTACATGACCTAAGTACTGTATTTCATCCTTAAAGAAATCACATTTACTAAATTTTGCATAAAGCTGATGTTCTCGTAATTTTTGTAAAACAATTTTTAAGTGCTTATCATGTTCTTCTTTAGACTTAGAATAAATTAGAATGTCATCAATGAATACGACCACGAATTTATCAAGATACTTATGCATTACATTATTCATTAGACACATGAAGACAGCTGAGGCATTAGTAAGCCCAAATGGCATAAAAACAAACTCATAGTGACCATATCTGGTCCTAAAAGTTGTTTCAAAGATGTCTTCATCTTTGATTCGGACCTGGTGATAACCAAATCGTAAATCAATATTTGAAAATACAGTCGCTCCACGTAGCTGATCAAACAGATCATCTATGCGGGGAAATGGATATCTGTTTTTAATAGTCATTTTATTAAGTTGATGGTAATATATACATAAACGTAGAGTACCGTCCTTGTTCTCAATGAAAATAGCAGGTGCTCCTTAAGGAGACACACTAGGTCTGATATAATTCTTATCAATAAGTTCTTTTAAATGTGATTTTAATTCATTTAATTCTAATATATTCATCTGATAAGGGGTTTTTGAGCTGGGAAGTGCACCAAGTACCAACTCAATAGGGAAGTCTAACTCCCTCTTCGGAGGCAGTCCTAGAATTTCTTCCAGAAATACATCTGAACACCCCTTTAGGATTAGAATGTCTTCCAGTTTTAGTTTGTTATTAGTATTTTCTTCATTAATTATTGTTACAGCAAAGGATTTACAACACTTCTGAAGAACTCTCTTTAATTACAAAGCAAAGATCTGTCTTATAGTTGTTTTCCTAAGGTTCCTCTTACATTTGATGTTTCTCCATCGTCATTTACGCAAGTAAAAGTTTTATCGAAATAGTTCAGGACTACCCTATGCTGTTCTAACCAATCCATACCGATTAACATATCATAATAACCTAAAGGTGATACATTAAGCTTAATAGAGGTTTCAAACTGATCCATGTTTATAGTACAATCATTTACAAAACTAATCACTTTTCTTTTTGCACCAGTAGCTAGCTGAACTAACCATGACTTTGCAAACTTTTCTACTTATAACTTTCATTTTTATACTAAATTAGGAGAAATATAACTTAAAATAGCCCCTGGATCAATTAAAATAGATATAGGTGTTTAATTCAGCTTACCTTCCACTTCCACCATGGCAGTTTGATAGTCTACCTTCCTATTTTCTAGTGCTACGTTGATCTTGGGCATTGTCCTTGCTAGATCACCAACAGTCATCTCGTCCTGCACCGTATGTATGTTGCTAACATTCTTCTTCCGATTGGGGAAAACTGATACATAATGAGGACCATTACATTCCCAACATTTTACTGGTTCTTTTCATTCATTATTCTTGGTGTAATTACTGTGATTATTAACAGGTTCTTTACTTCTAGGGCCATTTGGATTTATATGTGAATTACCTTTATGCCCTTGGAAATTTTTATTAGGAAAATTCTGTGTGTTATTATTCCTAAAATTACGATTAGGTATGAAACCTTTCTTCTTTTGTTCAAAATTATTAGATCTTTTAGCCTTCCAGTTTGACATACTTTCCTTTTTGCGATTTTGCTCATAGCAAAAATTTGTCTTTCGCATAGCCTCCTCCAAGTTTTTTGGATTGTCACATTCAATTCTATCTTTTATATGAAAATGTAAACAACTTAGAAACTGCTGTACCTTAGGCTTCTCATCCACAATATAAGGCACATATCGAAGTAGACTTAAAAATTTACTATTTATTTCTTTCATGTTCATTGTTCCCAGTTTTAGTTCATAAAATCCCTTGGCTCACTCTTCAGAGTACTGTTCTGAAAAGAACTTCTTTTTAAAATATTTCTTAAACGTACTGTAGTTAATATTTTTTTCCCTAATGTCTTTTACTCGTCTTAGGTCCTGTCACCAAATATCTGGCTTCCTAGTTAGATTATAAATGGCCATTCTCACTTTTAGCTGATTAGACTAATTATAAATTTGAAAATATTTCTTCATCCCAGACAACCATGATTCGGCCTCTTCTCCTTTCTTAGTTTCACCATTAAACGTTGGTGGTTTTATTTTCTTAAATTCTCCTGAAATTTCTTCATAAGGCTTAAATTTTCTCTTTCTTGTCTGATGATTATCTTCGCTACTATCACTAGTATACTGATAATTATTCTTATGTGGATCGCCATAAATCTCAGAAGATGAGCTACTTTCAATTTTAGACTATTTAGACTTTTTTTTTTTGTGTTGGTAGTACATATCTTCAGATTCCATTTGTTTATCTTTTTCTTCATTCTGAAAATTTTCCATTAAGATCTGATTCAGCTCCACCTGAGCTCTCAGAATTATTTCGTTTTCCTTTTTTACTGTTTCCATCTCAGTTCTTAATTCCTTAACCGTTTGTAATAATTCAGAAGAGTTATTAGTTAATTATTCTTGTATGGGTTCTCTTATAGAACTACTTCGTTCAGTAAATGGGGACTCTTCATCTGCATATTCTTCCAATATTTCCATACCTGCAGTTTTAACTCAAAAAAAAAAACTCTAGAAATAATATTTCAAAAGAAAAGTAATAATCAGTATGCATGCATTAAATCTACTGTTTATCTATGCAAATTGAGCTGCATTCAGGCCTATTTTCTGAACTTGTGCTCTGATACCACATGTAAAACTCCAAAAATTCATAAAAATTTAAAAAAAAATTCTGTAACATAAAATGTTTGTAGTCGTCACTGCCTAGGAACAATTAACTGCTAACGGTTACTTTAAACAATATTAAACTAGAACTGAATATTTTGTAAATCTCCATTTCTACATACTTATTAGTTTGTTTTCATAATTCAATGTTAAGGATTTGATTTAGCAGGTTATGATTTGGAATAACAGGAATTAAAACATATGTTTAATTTCTAGTACTAAGTTTGTTTTACTGTCTTATGACAAGTAGGAAAGAACTTCATTTGAGATCGAGGCTTACTTAGCTTATAGCTAATGCAGTGAAGTGATGCTTCTTTTACAGGTCCTTTACAGGTAAGAAGTTTGTTACCAGTTTCCAAATCGAGATTATTATCTCAACTAGCATAAAATAGAATGCTAGTAAATTTATTTATTTTACAGCTTTGAATAGTAAAAGAGGTATTGTTGATTTGATTATCTATGTTCTACATAGTTACTAGTAATATAAGTATTTTTAGTAAAGTGATTTTAGCTCAGTTACTCTTCCATTTCGCTATAACTAAAACTTGTTTGTTTATCTTTCATCATCCTATTTTCAGTTTAATGTCTATATGTAACTCTAGTGAAAGGCATCTCATATAGCAGTTTCCTTTGTTTATATACTTGATGCTGAGTTAATATCTAAGATATTTGTTTCCAAAAATATCGAATTAGGAAACCTTTTATCTAAGTATAGACATAAGTACATTGATTGATATGCACACATAAAATGAATACTTAGTGCATAAGATAGTTTATTACTATTCTTGTACTTACCAAATAGAGATGCATTATTACAAACTGTATTTGTTTAAACTATAGTGTTATTGCTTTTTATGTAAGGAAGAAAAAATTATTTTCTATAAAAAATTTATCATTTTTAACCTTGTATAATTCCTCATCTCATATGGTGTTACTTAAAAAAAACAAAACACTAGTATCTTTAAATTGATACTAATTCCATGTTTATGCTAATGTTCTAGCTATGCATCTTACCATAGTATTGATTTTAATTGTTATATTTTTCTAAAAATTGCTACAAGGTATTTTTATTATGGAAAAATCATTGAATATTTTTTTACATATGATGTTTTTAAACCTTTTCACAGGTTATAGATCATATTAAGAACTTCAGTGTAACTATTTGTTAAGAATTTAACCAACATAAAAACCATAACGAAGTATAATGTAAGTTATGTCATGGATTATAATATAGTTTTATTTATCATGCCCTGTTGCATGCAAGCTGCTTCAAGGGTATTCAAAACTATAACACAAAACCCACCTTTACAGATAAATCTTGAGCCACGTGGTCGTCGTTCATAGGATAGGGTTTTGACCTTGGATTTTTAATGTATATATTCTTATAAACCCTAAAAATTCGCATGTTCCCTTAATCTATTAACTCTACTACGAAAGTATGAACTGCAAGCTCATGGCCACATGGTCTCACTCTTTTGATCCTGCTGCGAAAGAAAAACTTGCTTCCATGGCTCACCTTTTCCTGTGGAAGTCTTTTACCTCCTCGTCATTCTCTTTGTAAGCGAGTTTTCACTGCCTTTCTTTCTATCTATTAGTGCATGGTCTCCCTTGTCGTTAATCTGCTTCTTTGTGTGCTAATCTTCAAGCACTGGTGCAGTGAGAGTGAGCACAGCTCTTAAACTTTTTGTAATGGGGTTTTTACTGTTTAAAAGTGTCTCGGTTTAGTGTATGGTTTTAACTGCTTTCATCACCCGAATCCTCTGTGTTGGTTTTTCCTCTGTCTCATCGTGGTTTTAGTTTTTCGGACTAGCACAATCATTTTGGGGTTTCTACTGACAGAGTTACCATCGTTTTTTAGTGTAGATGCTCTAGTGGAAAGGGTCTGTTCTCAATACTCATTTCAAGGCCGAAGATAGTTTCTTCAGGTGAGAAGAAAATATTTGTAAGAATATAAAATTATTCAACTCTTCTTTGTAATTTATAAACTTTGTTATTGAAAAGTTTTTGACTGAATGTTTTGTTTAAACTTGTCCAAGTTTCAAAGAATACTCCAAGCTGAAAAATACAATCTATAAAAATGCCACAAAAGGAAAATTTTAGGCTTTGTGACCCTCTAGGTAAGCCTCAGTCTGGCATGGGGTTATCTCCTGCCATGGTTGTATGTGTGTTTGTTGATACTACCCATTTACTTGTTTGAGTTCTGCTCGGTCATGGTTATACTATGTTGTACTCATTTTGGAAGGCCATTTGGTCGTTACTGTGACAAGTTGTTTAAGAGTTCTTCAAAGCCCCCATGGTTATTTTGTGATGGAAAAACTTGGGGCTTTTGTAGCCGTGACTTAAAAACTATTTATGGGACCTTTTCGGCCATGGTTGATTTACTGTAATGTTATTTTTATGCCGGATTTTAAGCCATGACTTTATTGAACAGGCCATTAGGCCGGAATTGATATAGTTTCAGTTTAGGATTTAAATGCTATTTAAAGTTTGGATAAGCTTGAAGCTTACTATTTTGTAATTTATATTTTGATAATAATTACACACTGTGGTTTTCAAGTAAGAGATGGCAAATGTGATATTCTTAACTATTCTGGTTTTCTTCGATTCTGTTAAAATATCCTAAACAGAATTTTTATTATTGTAAAATTGATACTTACTTTTATTATGTTTAAAAGAGAAATGAAAATGTTTCAGATATTTAGTCCTTAAATTATAATTCATTTCTACTGTCAAACATTATTTAGTTCAATAAGCAAATAAAAAGAAAGGTTGTTTATCCAACCTAAGTTTTTACTGTGTTTTCTAGGTTACTGTATGTTGAACAATCTTTTAATTACTTTCTCCCAGTTTATAATTATCTCACAATGTTAACACTGTTTTCTTGTAGATAATGTATAAAATTATAAATATTGAGTTGTTAGGTTCTAGGGTTATACAAATGAAGAAATGTAAGATTTTATTTGTTTTAAGGTGAAATGAATAACCCCTCTGTTAGTAAAGAGGTGGCAACATTGTTTATGTTTTACAATTCCTTCAAAAAAGGTTTTATTTGCAAAACCCTAATTTCTCTTAGTTTAAATGCATTGTTAATATTTGATTATAATGTTATTCTTAGTTAGATATTTACTGTGATTATAATGCTTTATTTTTATAATGTCTGCAAATGATTATAGTGTTAGTCTTATAGTAAATAATTTGTCTACTGTGTAAGTAAGTACACAGATTAAGTATATTTATATTTTAAAATCTTTCCTAGAGACAGATTTGTCAAACATGTAGAAAGTAATAAATCACATTCATGTATACTTCATTCAATTCTTTATCTGAAGTTAATCTAACCTATTGTACTAGAGTACCACCTTTATAAAAGGTGTGGAAAAATACAGTTAGGTATTTTTTTATATTAATCAGTTAAACTAGAAATTATAATCATTTACCCTAATCTATCTAATCTAGTATTTCACAATCTTTTCACAGTAAAAGTATTTCTTTTAACTAACCCTAGCAGCAACAGAAAAAAAGCATAACATTTCATTGCTTAAACTCAAACTTTCCAGATAACAATAAACAATTAAATAGCTAGATAAATCAAGTAGAACCTGGAAATGTAGATGAGATGAAAACAACTTAAGGAACCTGTTGCTCCCAACCAACTCCTGGAAAAAATCTCGACTGTAAGTCTCAGGACCCTCGAGCTTGTCTCTTGGTCCACCTGGTAGAAGAACTGGGTGAGAGATGTAGTTTAGTAATCCTCTGCAACTCTACTGAGTGTTCAACACTCAATCAGTTCTACATGAAGCAGTATGAACTCAGCTTAGAATAGCTGCACTATTTCAGGTCTTCAGCACTTTGCACTCCAAAACATACTTCATCTAGTCCCCTCTATTGAATTTTATTGTGCACTTCATTCACCCAGAATGCTCATAAGTCAAGAATGAGCAGCCTTAGGTTTCTTCAATGGGAAGTTTTATTAGCATGCCTAGGTCTTTTGGTTCAATTTTCACTTAATGAGCCACCTGCTCTTGTTCCACTTTCTTGGGGAACATGACCACAAAAATAGGGAAGTTGCCTCCTACAACAACTAGAAGTAGTTTAAGAATGCTGCCAAGTGTCAATGTGCTCTCAACCTAGCCTACTCCACCAAGTGACGAATAAAACACTCATTTAGTAGCTTCCTTAAGCTGTTGTCTCATCTTTCATTTATTTATTAATAAAAATTTTCAGCAATTACCTTCAATTATCCTTGACCCCACTTGGTCATAAATTACAAACTTTATAATAAAATATAACATAAGGTTTCTTAAAACATAAAATGTTTTGCAAATTGGGGCATGTGACATACACACCCCCTTAAATTATAACATCATCCTCGATGTTATTTATTCTTTGTCCTCGGAATGTCCCTAGAACACAATTGGATATGTAGCCTGCATATGAATTTCCAATTCCCAGGTGACTTCTTCTAGACTAATGTGCTTCCATTGCACCTTCACCTAACCAATGGTGCGATTCTGGAGCAATATCTCCCTCCTTTCGAGGATACAATCTGGTTCCACCAGAAAATCTCCTTCGGGTTCCACCTGCACATCGTTCCAGTTTATAATATGAGTAGCATCATGTACATATTTTTTTAACATAGAAATATGAAAATCATTATGAACCTTCAAATTTGGTAGTAAAGCCAATTGATATGCCACCTGTCCTATTCTAGATAGTATTTCAAAAGGTCCACAATATCGGGGTGCTAAATTAGCACAACTTCCTAATCTCAGAGAACTCTTTTTAGGCCTTACCTTAATAAAGACATGTTCACCAGCCTGGAACTCTTTTTGAGTTTGTTTAAGATATGCTTGACTTTTTTGTCGGTCTTGCACAACTTTCAAATTACCTTGCACATGTTTTACAATTAACTCCATCTCTTTTAATAATTCAGGTCACCATCATATAAATACATTGTGAAAGGCTCTCCCAAAACACATTTTTTCTCATTCACTAGTGGTTACGTTGTGACATTTTTTCTCCCAGGTATTCCACATACTTCCCTGCCATTATTCTCATTTCCACGCCATTCCCCATGGTGTACGTTGAGACATTCTCCGTACCCACTTTGGATCCATTCCCCGTTTGACAATTGTTCATGGAGACAACTGGAGAACCAACCCGCGGATCTGTGGAACCACTTTCAGGGATGGTTAAGGTAGCCCATATTGCAGGAGAAATGTGTGTTTACTTTTTTGTTTCTTTCACTAGTTTAGTTGATATTCATGCTAAAATAATATTAAAAAAATATTTTCTTTCAGTTGTTAGAGTAATTTAGTTTTTAATTTTTCCATTGAACTCTTCCTTATGATCACAACGATCTAAGGTTGGTGCTTCTGCATGTAATAGGAGAGAAATCCCCATTACAATTTTGGTGACTCCACTCAGTCGATCCATATAGATCCTTGTTTCTCTAGGTTTTCTATTGGTTTTTCTTCATTTTCTGCACTCATTCGTCATAGATTGGGCCCCCTCACAGCCGATCCAAACCTTCACTGCATAAGTGTCTGCCCCCCTCGACCCTAGCAACCTCTACTTTTTCAACAAAAAATTGTTTAGTCGAGTCGCACTTATCTCTACGAAAGCTGCGACCCAGTCGCTCCTTTATACCCGATAAGCACGAACTAGGTCGCAACTTTATCCCTGATAAGAGTGACCTAGTTTAAAAACCCAGATCGCTCATGTCCCAGCTTTTAGAGTGACCCTAGTTACTACTGTGACCCGATTTCGAGTGACCCAGTCACGTTTAACCCTCTTTTTTCATGAGTTAATTGTTTTATGCTTAGATCACAACTATATTTTTGTTCTATGTGACCCATATAACACCTGTTGCACCGAAAGGTGCAATCGACGGTTTTCAATCTATTTTTTGTGCTTCAGATTCCTGTATCAGACCCCCTGTCTATCCCAAACCCTATTTTGACATGTTTTCTTTCCAGATATAATATTTTTATAGTCCCTTGCTATGTTTTGAGATCTCTCCTGCTTGGTTTGTGAGTTTTTCTAGTTGAGCTATGTGGTTGAAACCCCATGCTTGTTTCCTACATTTGATTAAAAGTTCATTTTACTACTCATTTGTTTCAAGTATAATTTTATTTTTGGAAGAAAAAGTTATTTTACAACTTTACTGTTCTTTATTGCATTGTATTTTCATCCCTACAGTGAGATTGGAACATCTTCGATGTGGATTGATGGGTTTGTCACACATATCAGCTACACACATTTCACACCACATAAGAGAAACGCTCGGTTCGTGACCCAGAGCAAGCCTTAAATTATACAACCAACATTGTAACCTCACTTGAGGATAAAAAAATATTGTAGTTAATTTAGGAATTTGGGGATAGGCATCCAAACAACACCCCTCTGTCATTCACGTTCTAAGACATAGTTGTTGTCCAATAGGGGACCAAAATCCTCTTGTATTTGTTGACATGGTCACAACCAGTTTGTTGGGAGGCCCCTTGCTCAATAGGAGTAAGCCACAAACGAAGGGGTTCCGGAAGTCAGGCTGCAATACCATACTCCATATTGCACCAAAGGCTAAACCTTTGCAGTCCTCCTCGTATCACCTAGTTGGGGATCGGGGACCAAAGGGCTTCAGTGTTAGTAAACCGAATGGGTGTGTCATGAACGAGGTATCCTAGTGGCCATTCTTCTAAGTCTCTTTTACCCAGAGGTCCTTCTCAGTAGTGGGATCTCTTATCCTATATTGTTCTTCCATTTCGTATTGTCTGGTTGGGATTTCATCACCTTGTTGAGGATACGATTTGTGAGGGGCTTCCAGCTTGTACTTAGGAGCTTGCTTGCACTCATACCCCATAGGTTAGTGAGTCATTTTTATTTTATAGGTGGTGTTTCTTGTTGGATTTTTGTCAACTTTATTGTAGACTCGCATTTCTGTGAAACGGTGTCATATTTTGGTTTTAGAGATTGTTGTTAGCTTGTGAGCTGCCATTTCATACGCTCTCCTTCTTCACACTTGGTTGTAGTTGGGTTTTTGAGCCTACGATTAATCCTCTTGAGTTTCCAGTCATTATGAAACACTCCATATAGTCACTATAGCTCCACCATGAAACTCACATAGGCTTAGGGGGCACATCCCCCAGTTCAGTTCTCTGAACCGACATCGTCAGATCCATCTTCGACATCACTCCCCACCTTCAGAGCCACACACGACCTATGAATCTAATTCAGATTCCTATCAGTTCGAACCCACCTTGTTCACTACTCCCTCTAGCCCCATGGATGGTGCACTTCTTGATCCCTTTCAAGGTGGGATTGTTAGTAGTGGGCTCGTGTCCATTTCACCCATCATCATAGGTATCCCTTCCACTGGGCCTATAGGCCTTGGTCCTAGTGGGCCCGTTGTCACTACACACACTACTGATGGTTCACTACCTACTAGTGGTGGTTCCATTCCAGCTGTTATCATTATTTTTTGGATAGTGGTAGATGGCGGAAAGGTAGGACAGAGTGATCACAACCAAAAACACATAAAAGTTCTAGTCACAGGGTGGCCGAGAAATTTTGTTAAAGGGACAACGCTTTTTTTTATTTCTACGATGACGATTGAAGGATGAACCAGATCGACATTCAAAAGGGTTTTCATGAATACCATAGGCACAATCAAAATTTCCTTTGTATCCTTGCAAAATGGCATTAAATCGATCGTGAGTTCTGAGGGCCACAATTGACGAAGACAGATCAACGGACGAGATTGATTGCACTGGATCGAAGTGCTCATGAAACTTTTGGTCCCTAGATCCACGAAATGATTTAAAGAGCAACAACATTTGACGGTGTGGATCTCGTCGAAGGAAGATCTATGGTGGACATTCTCTCCACTGATGAGACATGCACAGGACAAATCATCTCAGGGATTCGTGAAAATTGGTACTTGGGTACACATGTGCAGTCGAGATCGAAGGGAGTTTCAAACCGAAAGGTCCAAAATGATGGTATTCATCAAACTTCACAGGAAGGAGAATTTAGAGGTGAAATGTATGACTCTACGTATTGTCTGCTTGTTCTGAAAATACCTTATTAGTGAAAAATATCGAGACAGATGTGCAAAGGGCCGAAGCGACAGGAAATCAAATGTCTTGACACCATTAAATCATTCCTACGATGGAGGATTTGGCTTCATGATGTAGATAACCCTCTTGAACCCAAAGGTCACTACATCAAGCCTGCTGAAATATGGACAATATCCCAAAAGGTTGAATTGCAAAGGACTGGTATAGCTTCCACATGAAGCAGGAAGACGATTATAAGAAGGAATAATTTGATACCATCACCAGGTGAAGGTAGAAAAATACAAATGTATTTTCCATATGTCAAGAGCCAAATGGGAAAATTAATTGGGACCGACGCCAAGGGTCATTTCCACGGTCAACGGAATAACATCGTAGTGCAAAAGACGACGTGATGGGGATCTTCACATAAATGCAGGATCTAAAAACCACGTGATCACTTGTGATGTCACCAGGCTACTCAATGGTGAAGTGTGCGGAGGTGCTAATGGGGTTATTGTCATGTTTGGATTTCCAGCTCTATATAAAGCACTATTCTCAGAGCCATTAAGAAACAGAGTCTCGGTGAACATGGAATGAAAATCGAAAAGTTCGAGTGTTGGTCCACTTTAAATCTTGAAATCCTTGAGGGAGGCTTGCGATGTTTTTGTGTTTGCAAATTTGGTTTGTCAGGATGTTTTTCTAGTTGGTAAACCCTGGTCCAGGACCCCACTGTTCCAAAATTCCCATGCTAGGGGAATTCCAAGCATCATGGTAGGGACGTTCATTATATTAGAAAATCCTTCCAGCTTCATTGGGGTCATGACAAGGACGTTCATCACATTAGATGGACCTCCTGAGGCTAGTGAGGGAATTATTGTCATAATAGAAGGTTGCACCCCTGCAAGGACAATGCCTATAATTTCATGTCCAGCGAACGTCCCTCCAAAACCCCCAGACTTGGTTGCGGTCTGTGTAATCTTAGAACATGGTGATTGTTGATAAGGGTGGTCCATCTGAGCGAATGCTCGGATTGGAGGAGGGGAGTTCCAAAGTCTTCATCAATGTCTTTGTGAATTCCACTTTCCAACTTTTTATGAGGTAGTGAGGAGGTCGAAGACACACCCAACCGTATTTCTTGCAGGAGAACCCTCCTCATGGGAGGCAAAGAGTACAAGAATGACAAGCCACTCCAAAGACTTGTTACTTCTAGGAGCAATGCGACCCTTCTTNCCTCATGGGAGGCAAAGAGTACAAGAATGACAAGCCACTCCAAAGACTTGTTACTTCTAGGAGCAATGCGACCCTTCTTCAATTCCCTTCGTATAATAGTGTTACCAAAATAGGGGCGAGCTATGAGGAAGGCTGAGCACAGAAGGGACACAAAATTTCTTGCCATACTTAAGCCCATGCAGAAAGGTGCCTTTGAAAATAGAATGAACACAAATGGGAAGACCCTGCAGCAAGTTAGACGGTTCGAGCCAAGTTAGCGACAAGTTACCGAAGGAGGTCCCCAGCCGTCGTTTTCAAGACAAGAAATCCAAAAACCAGAAGCATTGTAATGCTATTGAGACCAGCATGCACGTTTTCTCCACAATGTTTTGTTTTGTATAAGTAAACCGTAGCAAATATGCCACGTTCTAATTCTGTTTGAATTTTGATTGCAATTGTAACTGACTTCTCTCCCTGTTTTGAGGTTAGCTTTGGGGGACTGAAGCACTATAAAAATAATCCCCACCGAGGGAGAAAAGGTTGTTGATCCTGGTTGGAACCCGAGATATTTTTTATGTAATTTGACCCATTTTTAATCCAAGGAACAGAGCTGAATGTCAGCCTGTATATGTGAGAATTCCTGTGAATTTTTTGGCCACTTTTCCCCACTTGTGCGACCCAGGTCCTACGCATCCCGTTGAACCAACAACGACCCAAGATACCAGCTCAATAGAGCAAGCCCCATCGTCAACACCTGCAAAGCAGGCACAGTCTCACACAAGATATCTCATAGATGGGTAACCGCTAGAACCATGTTTTCGGGACTATTGGGGAAGTATAGTCCCTTAGCTCACAACCAAGGAGCTCAATGAAGGTAGTAGGGCAGCTGGATGGAGGACTTAGTTCTGTGTGAATGAGCACAACTATATATCATCGCATGCAACCTGACTTTCCTCTTTCCTTCGCAACTAGCGCAACTCGTCCGATGCAGCTGGCTTTACTTCAATCGGCTCTATGACCTAAGTCAGGATTCATAACAGGAATTATATAGAATGATATATATATTTATACATCTTCAATTCAACGAGGTATTCTATTAATCCATCTACAAATCACAAGAAACTAACAGAAGCTGAACCACATTTAGCAGTATACGGAAAGAAACTATTAATCAATCACATAAACATTCACCACATCAATCATTCACTTGGACACAAGAAATAACATGGAAACGCATCTAGGAAAAAACACCAAGGTGCTCTTCATCTGGCATGAGAAAGGATATAGCACCTTGTAGTCTACGAGATGCAGACTAATCTTGAGATATGTCTTTAAGTTTAGACTCATAGTTCTCATGCTCTCTGGTTCACTCTTCTACTCTACTCCTACTCCTAGTGTTCTATGTCCATTGCAGTCATATCCACGGCTCAACAGCCATTCTAATGCTACCATTCTCTTCCTAAATCTACTCCTCTTCTGATCGCTATGATATTACAACATACTCGGCATCCCCTTCCATGGATTACCACTGAATAATAATCTACTATCGAAAACTAGACAAAGATCAACGAAAACCTTACAGATTAACTAACCAACCATCTAACCATTGCATCCTTCCTATTTATACTAATTTACATGGCCATGTAGGGCCAACTACATCCCGGCAGTCTATTATCCATCACCATCAGCTGCCCCTCTGGTTACAGCTGTGGTGATCATGACTTGACACGAGGCACTATTGGCCTGACTTACAAATATCTTCTCGTATGTGCATGGCTACAGGCTTACGCCATCTTATACGACTATGATCTGGATTCCATATCTATCGCTTTCTGGCCATTTTCCCCCTTGTGTGTGTCTGCGATTGCCTTTCCTTTGCTGCACACTCCTCCATTCTACCTTTGCATGCCCTTTTCATCCCTTGCGCTCTTCCTTTGATTCTATCATGTGCGCAGTGCAATTTCCTCGATTGCACACACAAAGTTCCTTCTTATGCCCCTTTTCGAGGCCAACAAGCCCCCAACACTCACTTCTAACTCGTCCTAAGCCACTAAGAAAGGGACATATGAGCAGCCTGATCTACACAGTTTATTTTGGGAAATAATATAGATAGTTTTTTTTTCCTCGGCTGCATCTTAACTTGCGTAGTCTGTTCCTTGCTCTGTTTTTTTTTTCAAGACAAATTTTTGACAGGTTCTTGTGTTTCTTGCCTCCTACTGTCTTTAATCTGGCCCTCCTTCACGTTTGGAATCGCTTGAAGTAAATCTATAGAATCAATCACATAAGGTTTACTACTACCAAAACCTGTATCAGGTCCCTTCCGCTTCAGTGACCTTTTACCTTTATCTTCAATCCTCGCATCATCCTTATCATCGTGACCCCAACATTTCTATCTCAACTCTCCAAATATGTTTGCAAATCATTATCTTTACTACAACAGAGATAAGGATACCAGCATGGCTTGTTTCGTAGCATGATTTGAGAGGATGGGTAATGGAGGATTCGACTGGAGAGTTTGCTTGAGCCGACAAGGTAAGATTATGTGCTTCTTGTTCAGACCAAGATCCTTGCAAAGAGGAATTTTGTCTTTTATTTGGGACTCTTTCATCATCTTGTCATAGTTTGCCTCCAATTTCACCAAGGGTGCTTAGTTTCCCATTCCGACACATCAATCCATGTGGCCTTGGTTCTTCCACCATTCTCATGCTCTGGGGAGTTGATGCACAGTTGTTGAGGGTCACTGCAGCTTATTCTCTTGCTGCGCTTCTTCGAGTTTCTCTCTTCTACAGTGCTGTCTTCACCACCCTCTTTTACATATATATGAGCTTTGAATACTTGTTCATATTGAAAATTGGACAAGTCTTGCTATCCTGGGCGGTGGAGGTGAGTGATTTGCCAAAGTTTGATAAATTTCACCTGAGCAGCATAGATTTCAAGCTGAATATTTCCCGTTGGACCCCTTGTGGCCTGCTAAGAGTCAGAGATCCCACTTGAAGGGGTGGATGCCGCGGTCGTCCTCCAAGACTGCAGAATTTGTGAAAGACTGCAGAGATTGTGGACCGGACCCCGCAGAGCTTGTCAAAATGGGCTGGGTCTCTGGTCCCTATAGGAGCCTGCTCTAGTGCCACCAATAGGGCTACTAATCTATTGGTCTACTAATAGCCAAGGATGACTTCGCCGTAGGCTTGTCAATGGGTTGAAGCAACTGGGTGACTATCATCATCTTTCTTCTTGATATCTCTAGATACACCCAATAGACTGAAAGCTGCAGCAACATCTTTATCCCTCAAGGCTACTCAGCAAGAGAATCTCCAATTCATTTGTAACCGCATCTAGTGGGTGAGCAACATAACACAGTGATGTTTTCTTAGTGCAAGCAAACCTTGATCTTATAGGAAGAGCATCGGGTCTTCTTCCATGCAGGCTTATCTAGTGGCATTATGAGGACAAGACGCTCACCTTGTGTACCATATTTCCTTCTTATATATGCTATGATTACCTGCATCACCAATTTTGGGTAATGACAGTCATGTGCACGTGTGGGTGGGTTGGATGGTCACAGTGACCGAGTTCTACACACTTGATCCTGCTGCAGTGCTGTCCTGGGCCAAGCACCAAATATATGCAGAATCTTGATGCATTTAACGATCTACTAGCACGTGCCAACTATCTCAGTTTTTCCATCACTTGCTTAATAATTAGTTTTGGCGGCGGTTGTAATGCATCTCATCATATCTGTACAACTTTTCCCTTAAGTTCTAATGGCCTACTATGTATGCGCGGTGCTATGGTTGCCTCCAAAATTCAAACATTTTTTTTTTTTAGCCGAGTGCCTTGCTCACATTTGTGTACATTATTGTGAACTTGTTGGTTCCATTTTTGTTTGTGCAGTAACACATACCTTGCCCTGGAATTCCTGCACCATGGATTCTATCTTTGCAACTTCTGCCACAGCTTCTTTTGCTTGCGCGGCCAATTGTTCCACCTGATCAGACTATACATGTTCCAACAAGTTTTTCTCTATTGACTGCCATATATCTTGAAGCTTTTGGTTCATCGATTGAATATGGTCTATGAGATTTTCTGCCTCTAACTGGAATTCCTCAACCTTGGCTTCCCTAGCCTTCTCCTGCTCACGAAGGGTCTGGACTTTCTGTTGGATACTTTTGATCTCTGCATGCTTAATGACCTTTTGTTAGAGGGCCAGTTTTCACATGTCCACATTCGCAGCAGTGATGTACTCACCTGTCTCATGAATGCGCTGCCTTATTTTCTCAGTTGCACTATCCTTAAGCAACGTTTCCCAAATGATCGCAACATTCTCTGCGGACCTTGTGCAAATTGCTTCTCTGCTTCTAATTTTGGTAGCAGCTTCAGACACTATTGTTTTTCTTTCTACCAGCACCTCCGGGGATATGCTTGGTATCTGTCGAGCTTGCAGATCTTCTACTTGGCACTGAATATCTTGCGCAATCTTCTCAAGCCCATCCACTTTAGCCAAGGATTATTCATTGGCTTGCCCAGCCTTTGGGGGGAATGCTGCGACGACATTCTTAATGGAATCCATCAACATGACATGGCTTTGCTCATGGGCCAATATTTCTTGCTCCTTCTTAGATAAAGAGTTGGTGCACTCTTGCAGTTCCTGCTCCTTTCCTTGTAAGAGGGTCTTGCGCAGTTTGGCCTTCTTTTTCTGTTTTGTTGCCTGATGAGAAACATTGTTTTTCCTTGGTCGGAGTTCTACTGCAGCTGCCTACTGGATGACATAGATCTCGTCCAAGAGTAACTTGGAGAAGTCTATCTCGGTGGTGCTATTATCAGTATCTGCGATTGTCTCTTCCTTTACTTTAAGTACTTGCACTTGAATGAGTACCTTGATTAGTGGTTCCCATGGCGGTGTGAGCAATGGTATGTTAGGATCAATGTGGTATGATTTGGTGTCCACCGTGTGCTTGACCTCATTGATAGCTGATGTTAACTGACTGAGGTGGGTTTGGACCTGGGCAGTGATGCTCTCTTGCTGGGCCCTTATTCCACCAAGGTTATCTTGCGCAAATTTCTCCATAGCGTTGGTGAGTTCTTGCAACTCATCCTCCATTAAGGTAGCGATGTTTGTTGTTCTGTCTGCCTTCAATTTCTTTTGTGATGATTGAGCTTCCTCAAGCTATGCATGGTTCTATGTCTATTCTTCAGCATGCGACTACGTTAAAGGATGGTGGCCTGAGTCCTCTGTATCATCAACATCTTCCATGTTTTCTTGCAATGGATCCCCTTGGGTATCATCACCTTCTTGCTCTTCACCATGAACTTGGTGAATTGGTGGTTCTTCTACATTCTTCTCTTCAGGAAGTGGTTCTGCAAGTGGGTCATGCCATCCCTTTGGCCTGAGCTTGACAATTGTGTCCACATCATCGTCGGTTACTACAAATATGGCTTGATGTATTTGCCGAGGTGGACCTTTTACAGGAAGCAGATTTATACTATGCATATCAGCTTCAAATTTGACGAAAGACGCATACCTTTGCACAATTGTGGTGCAGATCTTGTGGGTTTTCCAAACAACCTGTCATAGTGAATCTGCGCGCAAGAACAATACCACATTTATATCTTGTTGGTGCTTGTTGTTGACCTTGTATTCCCATAGATTCTTATATTTTTCCCCCAGACAAGATATCGGGACATCCATTTGTACATAGTCTGGGGGGTCATCCCAGACAGTGAAGGAAATCAAAATCGGTAGCCAGGAATAATAGAATTTATGACCTTCCTTTAGTTGCGCCAGCATCACATCGTCAAGCAGGGCGTTGAGAAAGTACCACAAGCAGTTGAATTTTTGTCCCCATGCACATAAATCTACAATTTCTATTACCCCTACAGAACATTGTGTCGATACCACTTTATGAAATATTTTACATGATAATATTTTTGTAGCAACCCAGACACTTTTGTCCTGGATGGGCCCAATTAAGTATCCCCGCACAACACGCTCAAGGTTGTGCTTTCGCTTAATGTCCCGAGTATGATGCTTAGAAATGAAAGGTAGAGGGTCTTTGCCTTCGCTTGGGAGCCTTGTAATTCTTGCTATTAGTTCAGCAGTAATTGGGTATGGCTGATCCAGCCATAAGTATCCTCTATGAATGCAAACCAGTAACTGCTTTACATACGTACAAGCCTATACACTATGGCCGAAACGAGGCATGAACAAAATGTTTGTTAGGCTTGAAGTGGCTAATTCCTCATCCCACTCCTTCAGTTTGATGACCTTGACAGTAGTTTCAGCAGTCTATATTATGTCCATGCAGTCTATTATCTGCAATCCCTCTTGCTGCCGAGTGTCGTAGCCCTGTAGTTTCAACACAGCTAATGTTGGGAGGATGTCCTTTAGTACAGGTATGCCGACAGGGATCCTTGGTGCTATCAAAGTGGTCACTAGTTTCATCGGGAGATCTACATGCATTGAGCCAAGTCTTCTTGGTCTAATTTAAGCTGGGAAGTTCGGGTAGGCCCGTTCTCTTTGTGGATCTTCCTGTGGTAGCAGTTCTTCATTTTCATCCTTAGTTCCCTGGTCAACAGCAGGCATCTTTCCTCGCTCATCTGGAGTGTCTGTGACTTTTCTTTTGTCTCGGCTATGGTCATGCAGATGACTCGCCTTGAATAACTGGTATTTCTTGGACTGGGTTCGGCATAGGATGCGAACCAAGGGTCAAAATTGTTTGTGGCTTCCTTGTTCTTTCCATTGTGTCGGTCTCTGGTGATTGTTGTAGCTGTGGGCTTGTGGCTGACTATATTTCTAATTCCTCATCAATTGGGAAGCCAGATATGACAGTGGCGTTTGAAGCCTCACTCTCGCTGGGAATGTTAATTACCATGGGCTTGAAGGGGATGGAAAATGGGTGACAAGATGCAGGTATGCAATAGCTTGGCTCTAGTTCTCTTAGTGCGTAACAGAAAACTGTCTTGATGGAGAAATGAATATTTAGATAGTGGACAATGTCTTTCAATCATTTATTTGATAGTAGTTTAAGGTCTAATCATGCTTGCAGGTTTCCTTTTCCAATGCTTTCTCCATTAATTTATGTAGCTGACCTTTTGGGCTGTACTTTCTAGACTAATAATGGAAATTAGTGCTAAGGCGGTTGATAAGAGCTAACGGTACTCCACCTTGCTATTTGTACTGGGTTGAATTAATGCCACGCAAGTGACCTAGTTGTACAAATATTTGGTATGGATCCGCTGGTTAATGCTAGCAAACCTGTCATTCCTGCTTTTTTCACTCTTTGGCACCTAGTTGTCTTGCCACTTACACACTATAGGTCGCCCGCTTGGGTATATGTGATGATGTGACCAATGGGAGGTTTCTTACTGATGCTTTCTGTTGGTTCTGTTGCAATCCTGTAACAGAATAGTTTACGTCTTTTGGCCGCTTTTTTTTTACATGGGTCGAAGTAAGGTTTTAGGAAACTGTCGTTGACCAATCTCATGGGTACCATCGACTTCTCTGGTGTTGTTCTATGCCTATATCCATATTTTTTGTGATGGTATATGGCCTGAGCCAAGTTTCCTTCATCTTGTGAGGGTGTGCGACTAGCTTGCTTGCATAGTGTAGGATAATTCTTCCTTTTGTGGATGGCTTCACTTGGATATATTGATAATGTCATGTCGAAAACTGTTGTTGAGTTGGTCTAGTCTACAATCGCAAAGGTATCTTCATCCTCTCAAAGTATTCCACCATTCCTTTTCTTTCTATGTCATTTAGAGGGACGAGGGTCTGATATTTCTTCAGAAGATCTACGATTTGTACAACAGCTTCATCTTGTGGTTGCTTTTGTATTACTCTATGATATTTGCTTAGTTCCACTATTTTTTTCCTGCTGGAGTTAGTCGAGCTATATTCTGGGTCCCTGGGTAGCTTTTTTTGCTGAGTAGTTGTGTTGTGTTGGTGAGCATTAGCGTCATTGATATTCTCGACTATACCCTCCTTGTCCTACTGGAGTGTACTCTAAATTATAGGATGTTTGTCAGCCTTTAGAAATGTATGCGCATCCTACTGGGTTCCTTGTCGTAGTTGCTCAGAGTTATCATAAGTCTTGGTCGCTGTATCCAAAGCGTAGATGAAACTCTCATAGGTGGGTAACTCCCTTGACTCAATCTCCACCTGTCGCACAGACCCTGTGACTCTTGCACACCTTCTCATGGAGACTTCATGTAACCTATTTTGTCAATTCTCTAAAACCTCTCTTGAATCAAGCGTACATGAACTCACGCACTTCTAGCTGGGTTCCCATCTGTCGTCGGACTGATATGATCTTTGTGCATAGATGTAACATTGTAGATTCGATCAAGATAGTCGACCTGCCCCTCATTATAAATAGGTTCAACATATCTTTGCCGCTCAAATGGATCAATGGGAGATACTACTCTCATTTCCTCATCTTCAAAGGAGAGGATCCTTTTTTTGAAATTTATAATTGTTTGATTGTTTATAGCCCAATCTATCCCTAGTAGTGCAGAGTAAGGATTAGTATCATCTACAATGTTGATGACCTCAAAGTCTGCATAGGTGCACAATCCTTCAACATCGATGAGGACCTTGCTCAATTGTCCAATGGGTAGTACCTTCGCCTGATTGGCAAGACACAGCTGGATAGGAGACCAGTCCAAGTTCAGCTTACCCATGCTTTCCCAAGTCTGGTGTGTTAGGATATTGACATCTAATCCCAGATCTAAAATGATATAGTCCATGTCATAATCACCTATCTGCGCATTCATTCTCAATTTGCATCTAGTCTTACATTTTCGTCGCACTTGGTTAACCTTCCTCTCAATGTGTGGTACTACAGGGATCTCATCTATTATTGCTTGTAGCTCTGCAATAGCATATTTATCTTGGATTAGCATCAAACAACTTGATAGAAGAGGCCTCAGCTTACTAACCTCAGTTGAAGATTTTTTCTGTAACAAGTGTTGGAATCGTTATGGCATGTTCTTGACTTCTGTTGAAGTTGATGGTACATCAGGGCTTATGAAGTCTAATTGCACATCCCGGAATACTTCTTTCTACTTCAGGCCAATTGGTGATTATTTTTTCTACGTCGCTGGCCTCACTTGCAGCTGCATTTGTTCTTGTGGGTTCTCTTTCTCTACTCCAGTCGTCGCACCTCCTCTTGTTATGACAACAATGTTCAGGTCTCGCAGTTCAGCCATGATCATCTGAACATTCGCATTTGCATTCAGGTTCAGGTTTGGTGGGGGGTTGGGTGCGGCAATAGTTCTTGCTTGCCACTTTGCGATCAACTGAGGACATTGTTCAACATTATGGTCTTGACCCTTACAATATGAGCATGTCCTAGTAGGATCCAAACAATCTCTGGAAAAGTGACCTACTTGTCCACAGTTATAGCATGTAACTGGACCTCTCCCCCTTACAAATCCTCCTCTGCCACCTCATCCTCTAAAGTTTCAAACACCCCTTTCCTGAGGGTGTAGTTTCTACTGTGGGTACTAGTTCTTCTGCATATATGCCTGCTGCATTGCATACAGTTGTTGGTACTGATTAGCTGGGAACTGTGCAGGTTGGTATGAGGCTTTCACCTGTTCATCCTGAGGGAGCCCCTCATTTTTCATTAAGTATGTATCAACTTTTTCTCTTTCATGAGATAGTATGCTCTAAATTCTTTTTCATCATGTCCTACCTGTTAGGTCATGAATTTGTCTTCCTTAGTTTCATGGTTTTATTTATGTTTTTGAACCTTGCTAGTATTTTTGCTTCTAGGAAATTTTGTTTATAAAGATAATTTTGAGTTCAAACTTTTAATTTTCATGATTTTGATTTTTTAAGCCTGCTTTTATAAATTTTGCTTTGATTTCATTATTGAAGGGTTTTACAAGGCATATATGGATTAAATACGTTTTATAAATGACACTAAGGTCAAGATTGAACACATAAAACAAGTTTTAATACTAATTAGTGGCCTAATGATGTGAAATTATTTTATTGGACTTTCTTGTAGCACAAGAGCAAAATTGATACACTATAGCACTACAAGAAAGTCGTGAACACCAAAATCATCATTTTTTCAGTGCGATTTTTCGGGTGTCTTATCTCTGAGGTGTTAATCATATCATTTGATGCATTTGATACGTGTCTTGCATAGTTTTATCATTGAAACATGGGTATGATCATCATAAGAGGTAGATCATGGTGATTGCATGCAAAGCAAGATAAATGATGACAGTGAGTAGAATGAGAGAGAGTTTTTCTGGAGTATGTTCCTTATATGAAGGACATGAAGGATATTGAAGGTCATGGTGAGAAGACACTGCTGAGAAATCATGATTTTTCAACTGAATGAGGAATTAGGGATTTTCAGTAGCGACTGTTTGAAGTGGTCTAGATAGTTAGAGACAGGTGGAACATGAAATTCGACACTTAACCATTGAAGTGATTGCATTCCAGTGCTTGTATTGGTATTCTGAACAAGTAGCCCGCGTGTCATTTCTAGGGTTTTCTTAATTTGGGGCTTTTCTGATAAAATCCTTAATGATAAAATTCGAAGGAGAAATATGATTTTTTCACCTAATACACTATGAATGATGAATTATTAACAAATATATTCAAAGTATTCATCATTTAAAATAGTAAAATTCAAAGCAGAACTTGTTGGAATTCCCTGAACTCTATGACTGGGTCAGACTGTTGTAATTTGGCACAAAAGACTTCTGAATTGTGTGTTATGACAAACTGTTATGATTTGAATATAGTTAGATTTCGGGATATCGACAGGTGCTGTTAAACCATAGTGAATATGAAGAAAAGTGGAAAAAAAAATAGAGCTAAGCCCACTGACCTAAGCTGGGTGGACAATTTTCCATAATGTGCAGAGTTATTTTCAAATGCAGGATGGTTGACATTTTTCAAAAAGATTGATGGATATCATGTAGAGGTGTCTCATAAATTTGCTTAGTGCTATGATAAAGACATTGTGTCTTTTGATACTTTACAATTCAAAATGACTAGAGAGTTGGTAGCTGAGGCAACATGCATCTTGAACGAGGGAGAATTATGGTTTAAGAAGGTTCCATTCACCTTCAATGCACACAAGTACTTACTTCCTGGTGTAATTGAAGATTGGGGTAAAGGTGTACCAATGCATAACTTCAAACCTGAATGGATAGAGCCCATTAAAGTTTTACAGAGTTATATTACCTGTGAGGGTAGATATGCCTTTGTTTTCAATTACCACTTCAGATTTCTTCAGCATCTCAGTGATGAGTCCAAGATGAACTTACCTTTCTTCTTTCTGAAGAGTCTGTAAAAGATGTCATGCAGAGTTAAGGAGCACCAAAACCATTCTAAGCAGTCTATTTTCCATCATGGACTCATCAAAATCATCATAAACATTGTTTTGCAAAGTAGGGGAAAGACTTGGGAGTATTTCATTTTCTGGTCAGGTTTTCAAAATGATCAAGAAGGACAGTCTCACAGAAGACAAGCTGATAAAGGGTAGACTTTGATCAGAAAGCTCAGGCAAAAGGTAAAGGTCAAGGATGAAGATAGGGTTAAATTAGAGGAAGTTTCAGATCATGCAAATGAAGACTTTGAATCTAAACGACACCTTAATGACAATGAGAGCAAGAATTTACAATCAGATATTAAGGAAGCTGAGCCTATTGAAAATGTTGTACCTGTAGAGACAATTTCAATTGAGAATGTTGTACCTGCAGAGACAATTTCAGATGGAAAATAAGAGATCAAAGTACAAAGACAAAGTCCTATCATAGTTTTATCAGAAGATGAGAAATGCCTATTTGATGATGATAAAGTCCCTGTCACTGATGCAACTAGGGTTTGTACTGAGAAGGAATTTCACAGCCAGGGTGATGAGGTAGCATTACCAAAAAGAAAGAAAATAAAAGTTGTTGAGTTTGCCTCAGTTACCCATCAGGGTAAGACTCTCAAAATGTTGGGGGATATTGCTCCTGTGTGGAGACCTAAAACTAGACCTAGAAATAAACTCAAACTGAATATGAAGAAGTTATTGAATCCTAAATTGAACAAAGAAAGAGTAACAGTGATAGATGATTCTTCATCTGAGGAAAAATTGAATGATGATAAAGATGACAATAAAGATAAGTCTCAAAGAAGACAAATGGTTCGATTTTTTGGCTGGCAAGAGGAGGTCTTCAGACTTGTTTATAAGCTAAGTAAAAGACTCTTATGTGTATTTGAAAGACTGATTATGAAATATATGATCTATATGCCCTTTAGTTTGTTCTCTGGCTTCATTTATAACTTGTTTTAGTTACTCAGCTGGTAATTTCATTGCTTGTTTAAAGTTTTTATACTTGGAATGCTTGCCATCTGTGGGTGAATATCAGTGTTGTTTTCTGTTGGATTATGGTTATTATGTTATGCATATCAACCTTTCTATGCTTATGATTTAGTGTTTATTTGGATTTATGAATGGATTCCCTCTTGTCATCAAACTTCTCAACCAAAAAACCTTAAAAACCCTATTTTGTTTTATTGAGATTATTGAGATTGTGTTGGCTTGTTCTCTTGTAGTCTGGGAATAATTTCTGGCATAAACACTACCGATCTACAAAATTTACAAAAAAAATTTGTAGGGGTA
This sequence comes from Pseudotsuga menziesii, assembly GCA_001517045.1. Lineage (NCBI taxonomy): Eukaryota > Viridiplantae > Streptophyta > Pinopsida > Pinales > Pinaceae > Pseudotsuga > Pseudotsuga menziesii. Next base: position 286,383 of record LPNX010172808.1, read on the forward strand.
CTTAAAACCTTTTGCAAATACACACATTCCTTGTCATTATGCCCTCTTGATTGGCATATACGACACCAAAGTATCCCTTGCCCATTTAATGGGTTAGGTGCACCAAATGCGATATAATTCATGAAGGTCAGACAGTTGTCCTTGGTGTGTCTGTCTGTTCTACATTTTGTGCACCACAAGTCCTCTTGTCCTTCTTTTCCCTTCTTGATATCTTAAATTTGTAGTGTGAGGTTGGCTATCTGCGACTAAATCTAGACCATTCCAGCGACACCATCAGGAATAGGCAAGGCCTCTAGCTTCATCTCCAGCTTCAATGCTTTTGTCTGTGACTCAATATTCTACTGCATCAACAGCCCTCAGATGTGTGGTAGAAGAGTAGAAATAAACCATTCTTTATGTTGTACATCAAACATTTGGAAGCTTACTTTAGCCATCAACGTCTTGAATCCTTGGTCAAAATCCCACATAGTTTCTACTAGAGCCTGTTTAATCAACTTGATCTCAGTAATACATTGTGACTCTGATTTGGGTTTTCTAAACTTTGAGATCATTGTAGCTCGGATTTCCTTGAGGGTCTACTATGGTGTTTCTCTTGGGGAGGCACAAAATTTCATGAACCAATATAGGGTGTGACCCCTTAAAGTCGTAATCATCTGTCCCTTCTTTATATCAGCGTTATGTACGAAGCGTACCATCCAGACAGCTTCACAAAGAAACCAATGTTGTTCTGGGTATTCTATTCCATCCCCATTAAAGGTGGGTAATCTAACATCTATCGCATCCATTGGGTTGGTGTTTAGGTTCTCTAGGGAAGGGTTCAACTAAGTTGCACCTTATGGTGCACTAGATTCAGGACTAGTGCTATCCAAATTAGAGGTCCCTCAGGGGATGAGAATTTAGATCTCATCTCAGGTGATATAGCTGGTGTTATATAATTTTGCTCTGACCCTGAGGTCTCGTCAGAGCTATCTGGATCTTCAGGTCCTTTCAAGATCGGGCTATAGTCCTCCTCCTCATCGCAACACCCTTCGTATTTGCATGATCGAATTTCGTGTTCGCTTCCTTCGAACAAACTAGGATTCCATCGGCCCCTTTTGGTTTTCCTTCTCTTTCTTGATCTTAATCTTCTCCCACTCCTTAGGACTCCAACCTTGAGTTCAAGTTCTATTCTTTTGGGGAACATCTCCACATACTCCTCCCCATTTTTTTACCTGGTTGTTAGTGACATAGCCCCTTCCTAGACACATGGCTCAACTATCCAAATGCAAAAGACCCTTCTCATAAGCAAGTAGTTGTATCCATGTAATTAGGATTAATAAGTATCTCCTTCGTGGTCCTTGGAAAGCTTCACTATATGAGGTTATAGTATCTATTGTGAACTCAATAATATACCCTTGCAAAATACTATCAACCCAAAAATCAACAACTCTTGAGACAGTGTTACTTACACTGGTTATCTTTTGAATCAATTGGTCGCTCCATTCGCTAATCTCCCTTGTCTGGTAGTTGGTCCATCTGGATGCCAATCCTACCAACCATTCACGTAGTAGAACAGGAAACTCAACAAATAAGATCTCATGAATATCATAGTATATATAATCATCTAACCATCTTTCTGCGTTGAATCGTGTTCCTACACTTTCTTCTTGCACAAGCACCAATGTTTTAGCATCCAGCGAGTCTTCTATATCCTCCTTCATTGGGTGCCACACCATCTCCATGATTTAATCAAGGGTCCCACCAATGGAACCATTTGTTGGCCACTTTTCCCCACTTGCACGACCCAGGTCCTGCGCAGCCCATTGATCCAACAACTACCTGAGATACCAGCCCGATAGAGCAAGCCCCATCAGAAACACCTGCGAAGTAGGCGCAGTCTCACCTAAGATATCTCATAGATGGGTAGCCGCTGGAACCATGTTTTCATGATTTTCAGGGAAGTATAGTCCCTTAGCTCGCAACCAAGGAGCTCAACGAAGGTAGTAGGGAGACTAGACAGAGGAGTCAGTTTTGTGTGAATGAGCACAACTATATGTCATTGTGCATGACCTGAATTTCCTCTCTCCTTCGCAATTGGTGCAACTCGTGTGGTGCAACTAGATTTACTTCAATCAAATCTATGACTTAAGTTGGGATTCATAACAGGAATTATACAAAATGATATATATATTTATACAGCTTCAATTCAGCGAGGTATTTTGTTCATCCATTTACCAATTGCAAGAAACTAACAGAAACTAAACCACATTTAACAGTGTACAGAAAGCAACTATTAATCAATCACATAAACATTCACCACATCAATCATTCACTTGGACACAAGAAATAACGTGGAAACCCATCTGGGAAAAACCACCAAGGTGATCTTCATCTGGCTTGAGAAAGGATATAGCACCTTATATTCTACGAGATGCAGACTGATCTTGAGATATGTCTTTAAGTTCAGAATCATAGTTCTCATGCTCTCTGGTTCGCTCTTCTACTCTAATCCTACTCCTAGCGGTCTGCTTCCACTGCAGTCAGATCCACGGCTCAATAGCCCTTCTAATGCTACCATTCTCTTCCTCAATGTACTCCTCTTCTGATCGCTATGATATTACAACATACTCGGCATCCCCTTCCATGGATTAGCACTGAATAACAATCCACTATTGAAAATTGGACAAATATCTATGAAAACCTTACAGACTAACTGACCAACCCTCTAACCATTGCATCCTTCCTCTTTATACTAATTTACATGGCCACGTAGGGCCAATTGCATCCCAGCAGTCTATTAACCATCACCATCAGCCGCCCCTTTATTTACAGCTGTGGTGATCATGACTTGAAACGAGGCACTATTGGCCTGACTTACAAATATCTTCTCGTACGTGCATAGCTGCAGGCTTACACCATCTTATACGGCCATGATCTGGATTTCGTATCTGTCGCTTTCCGGCCATTTTTCCCCTTGCATGCATCCGCGCTTGCCTTTCCTTTTCCATGAAATCTTCTATTCTACCTTCGTGGGCCCTTTTCGTCCCTTGCGCTCTTCCTTTTCTTCTATTGCGTGTGCGGATTTCCTTCTTATGCCCCTTTCCTGAGCCAACAAAATTTCTTAAGTTGCATCCTACCCTTTCCTTTCCTTATGTGTATGTGCTACTTGTTGTCTCTTTACATTTTTTTTCTCCATGTCATAGACTTAGTGTATAATGGTTATGAATTCATACTCATATGCTCTTTCCATTGTCTCCAATATCCACCAAAAATTTCCTCCAAAGTTGGTGCAGAATTCACCCTTGTGGTGCTCTGCATTGACGAGATGTCATCTTTCCTCATTTATCACCAGACCCTAACATATTGACCATGACCGAGGTGTTATCTTTCTCTTGCGGACATTCCCTATGCAGAATGCTCTACGTTTCCTTGGTATTTTTTGACTCCATTTTCCCCAACATATCCCGTCTTGTTTCCACCTCCAACCTCCGAAAACTTAATCCATGACAATATATTTGTCCTTGTTATACATCTGTGAGAGATCTGTATCTGGAATCAGAGAAGCCAGCTCCCTTTCCTAAAGTGGTTTTGTTGTTTCCCCGGGGTACACCCTCCGCAACATTAGGGTGTGATTCCGGGTGCTAACACCAACCACCTTTGTCACTACCATTCCACCTTATATACCCGGGTGAAGTGGCCCTTCCACGTTGATTCTGTCTATTCCTATTATACTAGTGACTTTTCCTACGATTGGAAGTCAACCTCATCCAACCCCAATTATGCATGGGAACTACATTCCTACAGCTACCAACACCATTTTTTGTCCTTGTCGAGTCAACCTCGGTTCTAGCTTACCTTTTATGGTTAGTATCGACCTGCCAGATTTAGCACGGTTAACCAATGACCCCATTCATCACCACCCACAATGGCCTCCTATTCCTACCAAGCTTCCCTCAGGAATCCCTAAGTTCAAGGGAAAGGCAATAGAGGCCCCTCAAAATCACATCATGTCATTCACCTATGGTGTTCATCTAACGAAATTGTGGAGGACTCTATTCGATTAAGGTTGTTCCAACACATACTTATAGGTGTTTCGACTAAGTGGTACATCGAATCTCCTCATGCTACATACCCTTACTTCTCCTCACTTGCTTCAATGTTCCTTCAGTACTTCCAATTACCCCTTTGTTATGACGAGGGAGTGGAGATCCTACTATCTTGTCACCAAAACACAACTACCCATATCACGGATCATATCCATGAATGGCATCGTTGTCGCGGTTTGTCTAAGATCTAGTTAGATGATAGGATATTCCTTGATTGGTTCCTCAAAACCTTACTCCCCCCCATAGCCAAGGACGTCACATCTGAGCAACTGTAAACCGAAAAAGAAGTCATGCTTAAGGATCAGCAGTTTGATCTGATATATGCCCAATTGGGTTATTTGTACACCATCATACCCGATTCTCCTTGAGCAGGTATCTCACATCGAGATATGTTTGGGGCATCTCACATTGTTGATGGAGTTATTGGCTCTATTACCCAACACCCTCAGTTTTATAAGGCCTCTCCCATGATTCCAACCCATCCGAGTAACACCCATAGTGTTTCCCAACCAAGTTATGCCCTCGATTACTCATGTGTGATGGCCTAATCTGGTGCTACACCATCCTATGCACCCCTCGGGTATGGTTGTGATTACTCATGTGTGATGGATAAATTTGAAGCCACCCCATCCTACATGCCTCCTGCACCAAATCCTCATGTTCATGGGATGACTTGTTCGTCACACTCATGTTCTAGCCAAACGGTCGAATTTGCAGCCCCACTAGCTCCTCTGGTCTATTATGCACCACCTGTGAAACCCACTCCAGCTTCGGACATGACTCCTCTAGTTTCTACGAGACATATTTATGCTCAGCAAAACCTCCCTAACCAACCCACCCCCAATAACCAACAAGGGCAGGGAAAGAACAAGAGAGGTAGAAATTGAGGAAATAACCAACCTCTGAGGCGGCGGCCAGTAGGCCAACCCTCCAACCAACAATGACATCGAACCTCCTGTAAAGAATCCCCAGTGTCCTAATAAACCTAGAAATAACCCACAGTTACATACTAATCATATGTGTATTATCTATAACACCTATTACCATTACACTCATTAATGTCCTCACCTTGCTCGCGTCCAACAACTTCTCCAAAATAACAGTCAACATGACCCGAACGCGGCTACTATGGCTCATCCAAGCCTAGCACCACCAAGTCCCTGCCTATGGTGCTCCAAAACCACCTACCACACTAAGGAATGGTTACAACCCAACCCTTAGCCCCACCTGCTCCCGCAACTACTGCCGAGGCTAGTGTCCATCACCTCATGATGTTATCATCTAAAGTCAACCTCCAGACTCGACACAACTAGTATGGATCCACCACAAAAATCATTGACCCATCAGCGACGTCTACCTCTACCACTTCTGACATGTCTCTATACTTAACAAGACCCTCCATATATGGGGAGGCCAGAGTCCCATGGTTTCCTATGTGTCGTGTCATAAACAATGCTACTACTAGATCTTCCCTTAACGACAATATAGTTGATAACTTGGCCCAGTATCCTACAGTGATGTCCACTCTGGAAGTGCTTAAAAATTTTCCATCACAACGTAAAGCTTCACTATCCACACGAGGTTCCGTTGATCCCTTTGATTCAAGGTTTATCACCTTCAACCTGGGTCAAGGAGAACCCAGGATGTCGTCTACCATCGCATTCCAAGTTCCAATCACAATTCAAAATTTGGTCATACATCAAAGAATTATTGATGAGGGGCATTCAACTGTGTTATTTCAACCTTCGTTTGGTAGAAACTCGGGTCCCCTACCCTCCAACCTTCCACCGCCACTCTTCATGCCTATGATGGTCTCTCTACTCAGCCCCAAGGGATTCTCATGATGAATGTTCCTATTGAGTTATTTGGTAAAATGGTGTTGATTGACATTGAATTTGTCAATTCCCAACTTAAGTACAACCTCCCTCTAGGATGTACCTACATGTACGCCATGCGAGTCATGGCCTCTACCGTATTTCGACTCCCAATGTTCCCTCATGATGGGAATATTGTGACCATTGAACAGTTGATGTACTATGATCCTAAGGTGCCAGCCACACCCAAACACATCCTTTCGACTATCGACACCACCATCGACATTGTGTCCATTCCATCTTTAGTTGTTGTTGGCCTAGGATTGTTCACTAACACTCTTATGACAGACACTTTTTTTCCTTACCACCTCCACCTTCATTGAATGACGTATTGGATTTGTGCACCATCACATCGGGTACCATTCCAACCACATCGCAAACTCAATCACAACCCCAACCATAGTCATCAAGTAATTATTGGGGTTCCTTCCTGGTCCACATGATTTCCTTCCTTTTTCCACCATCTCACATCATGATAAAGCATATCATGGATACTCTCAACTTACGTAATTTCACACTGGAAATTCTTGTGTGGTACCTCGATCCACCTACCCCACCCCCCAACTCCCCAGGTGGTGTTGACTCTCGTCCAACCCATTGAGATAATTTCAAAACCACCTCCTAGTCCACGGAATACTACCCCTGTCTCCACGTTGGCCCCTCCTCCTCTAAATAAGGTTGGGGGAAAGGCCGCCAAAGCAACCACTAAACCATGTCTAGCTCCTATTTGTGCAATATCCAAGGCCATGTGACACAAAATTGTCCTAAGTTACATCTCCTTTGCACCCGCATGGACACTATAGATGAGTCCAATGGCACACCAGTGGTCACCATCCTGAATCCATCAGTAGTCAAGAACAATTCATTGTGAACCAACCACCCTTACATAGTTTGTGGCTTGTATGGTCATTACTCCTACCATTGCCTAGAATTTCCTGAGTATCGGTAAGCTCTTCGCGACCTTCGGAACCACTCCCGTGAATCCGACAATACCGTCCTCGAGGATATCCACCCTTTGACTTCTTCCTTAGACACAACCAACACCATATACATGATCTCGAGTTCCAGTATCCTTTCCATCTACACAATCGTGGAGGATCCCTCTGATCTATTTACGCATTGTTTCAACAACGATGAGGAGATCCTTGAAGCTCTTTCGTCTCTTGAGTATCCTTGGAAGGATATGCATCATCGCTCCTTTTTCATCCTCGATGAACCTTCTTCATCATCAAACCAGTACTCAGTCAAATCCAAAGACTTCATCCATGGAAAAATATACTGGTTCAAGAACCCCATTCCGACACCTAAAGCCTTTGAAGAGGGAAACATGGCTAACATTTCACCAACTATCAAGGTCAATATATTGACTAATCCTGTGGTAGTTAAAGATATTACACTCGGAGCATCTTGTTCCCCTGACAAAGTTGCTTCGTACAAAGCACTTTTTCAGGAATTTCATGATATTTTCACTTGGTCCAATACCGAGATTCCTAGGATAGATCCATCTATCATTGAAGATCATATCGACACCTAGCCTAATGTTGCACCCGTACTCCAAAATCAAAGACCCATTCACCCCTCAAAGCCTCCTGTTGTCAAATCCGATATCAAGAAACTACGTAAAGTAGGTTTCATATACCCCATCGAGTATACCACTTGGGTTTCCAATATTTTTCTTGTTAACAAAAAACAAGGTACCATTCGTGTCTGTACTGACTTTAGTGACTTGAATTTGGCATGTCCCAAAGACAATTTCCCCACTCCATTCATTGACCAAATCATTTATTCCTGTGATGACCACAAAGTCTTTTCGTTCAAGGATGGTTTTTCCAGTTATAACCAAACTCAAAACCAAAAAGAGGACCAGTACAAGACTGCTTTCACAAACCCCCTGGGGCAGGTTTGCATACCATGTTATGCCATTTGGCCTTAAAAATGTTGGAGCCACTTTCCAGTGGGCCATGGCATTCTACTTCCATGACCTCATCCACATTATCTTAGTCTACCTGGATGACCTCACGACACACTCTCAAAAGCGTTCAAAACATCTAGACGACTTATGACAAGTCTTCTTACGATGTCACAAATACAATTTTCGCTTGAACCCTCTCAAGTGTGTGTTTTGTGTCCCAGCTCAGTGTTTACTCAGTTTTATCGTCTCTCACAAAGGGATTGTGGTTGATCCTCTGAAGGTTCAAGCCATTCTGAATATTCCATCCCCACGTACTTTGTGCCAACTATAGACTCTCCAAGGTAATGCCAACTTCCTTCATCGTTTCATTCCAGACTATGCGACAAAAGTCCATGGATTCTTACGTTCACTATATACCAACATTCATTTTTTTTTGGGATAAGCATGCACAAGACGCTTTTGACGCATTGAAACAAGCTATGATTTCCACTCCATTGTTGTCTCCTCTCGACTTCATTAAGGATTTCATCCTCTATGTGTCGGCATCCGAAAATTCCATCCTGTATCTTTGGTCCAAGAAGATGATGCTCGCCAAGAGCATGTGATCTATTATGTAAGATAGAAGCTTTCTAGACCCCCTTTACGTTATTCACATGAATAGAAGATGGCCCTCATCGTCTTCTTTTTTGTTCGAAATCTACGTCATTACATCCTTTTGAGTCGCACTCGAGTTGTGGTTGATTCCAACCCCATGAGGTATCTCTTGAGAGGCTTCCTGGTCCAAGGTCATGCTGCCAAGTGGATTGTCGTTCTCTAGGAATACGATTTGGAATTTTTTCCCCCCCAGGAAAACCAAGGCGTTGGTGTTATCTGCCTTAATGACAAAACTCCCTCTGTTTCTTGCTTCATCACTAATCACAGTCAACCTTCCGAACGAATTCTTATTTTCCATATCTATGGAAGACCCCTAGTATGGGGGAATTCTCCTATACCTTTGCACTCAAAAATCTGGGCCTCATTTAAGCCACGAAGATCATCAACGAATTCAAAAATAAGCTGCTCGCTATCTCCTCATTGGGGATGTCTTGTACCATCATGGTTTCGATACCATATTACGGTGTTGCCTCACCCATGATGAGGTTGAAAAAGTACTGAATGACTACCACAGTGGAGCCTATGGTGGCCACCGCCCAGAAGATCCTCCGCGTTGGTTATTTATGGCCCACCATATTTTTTAATTTCATCCATGCAGTCAAACACTGCTGCAATTGCTAGCTCTTTGCTCTTAAGGCAAGGACCCCTCCCACGTCATTACATCTTGTGGTCACAATTGGTCTCTTCTACAAGTGAGAAATTGACTTGATGACTTGTAATCCCACCTAGGCTAGTGGTCACAAGTACATCATTGTGGCCATTTATTATTTCACTAAATGGGCCGAGGCCATGCCTACATTCAACTGTAGGCCTGACATGACGACATGGTTCTTTTTCAACCACGTTATCACGCATTTTGGTTTCCCCTAGTAGATAGTCTCAAACTATGGTTCTCATTTTGAGGATGCAATTTGGATAGATCTTTTGACCATGTTGAAGTTTTAGCACTAGTACTCCTCTGCATACTACCCTCGGGGCAGTGGTCAAGTTGAGACTGTTTAAAATATCCTCAAGACCATGCTCCAATGGATGGTGGAAAAACATAAAACCAACTGGCATGATTTTCTCTTTTCCTCCCTCTAATCATACCAAACATAAACAAATACTGCCACTGGTTTTACCCCATTCCACTTGGTCCATGGTGTAGAGTTGGCACTTCCCATTGAGTGCCAGATTCCATCACTCCACCTTGTCATCGAGCTCCTCCCTGATACCTCACCATTAGAAAAATTTCTTATTATGCTTGAGCAAACCAATGAGGACTGTCATGTTGCTCTCTAGATGATTGAAGCAGCCAAGACTCGGTCGAAGTCCCATTATGACTCCCATGTCCACCCTCTCACCTTCAGCGAGGGTGATATCGTCCTTGTTTATGACCAAGCCAATGATAAGTTAGGGAAAGGGAAGTTTGATTCCATTTGGTATGACCCATATGTCTTCCATCGCTACCTCGCAGAGGGGGCATATATCCTTTCTGACTCCGACGGACACCTCTTAAAGAATCCCCACAATAGGATCTACTTGAAGAGGTTCTATGCCTGAAGTCACCCACCATGAGTACACTTGTGTCATAGTTTTTTTTTATTGCTTTACATTGTTATTGTCATGAATCTCACATTTTGTTTTCTTGGTTGCTCCAGATGGATCCTACCTCGCATCGCTGCGTTGGTTTCGCTGACAGAGAAAGTAGATGGTCTCATAATCTCTCCTTTGATGCATGGGTCATTTATTCCCCATCACATGAGTTGATCCATGTTGACAGAATGTGTGTTGGCATTGCTACCAATAACCAGGATGAGTACGACGGTGTCATTGTTCTCCTGAATGCTTCCCTCCACTTGGGTATTCATCACCTTGATGTCTTCCTAGACTCCCAGTTGCTTGTCTCCCAATTGAATAACTTCTATCAGGTACGAGATCCTGGTTTCTTTAGAAAGTTCTTGCGCACTATAAATTTGGTTAGACATTTTGAATCCATTACATTCATGCAGACCAAATGGATAATGGCGTTCTAGAGTGGCACATCAATCATTGCATATAGGAAATAAAACTACATCATGCATCATCATATAGTCATGCATACATATGTCATATACATCATTTATGCATCATCATAAAAAAGAATCATAATAAACACATAAAAAATGCATCCACGTGCATAAATATATCATGTCATAATGTTCAATACAAAATGAGAAGCTCCATAAGCTTTCTTGACTGAGCATACATATACTACAAAAATCCTTGTGCACCACTGCACCATGGGGCAACACCACTAGCTACTAGTCAGATTCATCCTCCTCATACACTGGGTTTGTGTCCTCCTCCATGTACTCCTCATTGGAGTCCTTCTCCTCCTCCATAGGCACATCACCTTGTTTCACTTCTCTGACATACTTAGTAGTGACTACGATCCTTCTCATAAGGGGGATCCACTCCAGACAATCCCTATAGCATGCGGAGATCAAATCATTGTAGAGGTATTGCCATCCGTCATTGGTGAACCCATCTAGTAAGCACTCAATGTCGACATGAAGTGAGTCCAGTGTACTTTGGTGCATCTTGTTCCCGTGAGAAGGTGGATCTAACCCCTCCAATATGCCCCTCTGCCTTTGATACCCTGCTAGAGGACGTGGCCCTATTTTTTCACATGCACATAGTATGTCATCAGTATCCATCACACACATAAACTTGCTACCACTAATCTAGTAAACTATATATGAATGCAACCACACAAAGCATCATGTATACGTAACATCAGGTCCCCAGGCCTATCTTGGAGGTCAAGACATGTCAGGATCTCCCCAGTAATCCATACCAGCATACAGATAGTACTCTATAAATATTGGTAGCTACCTCCACTATGCAAAGAGCTCTTAGGTGAAGAATCATCCCACTAAGATGCATCCCTCCCTGATCATCATCTCGCTCCACCTCCTCATGTGAGGCTCGCGAGGTCCCCCCTCTCGCACCGCCAGATGTGGTCATAGATTAGGAAGTAGCTCAAAAATGAATGAGCACATGAACGAGGTGAAACAAAAATCCCCTCCCACTGAACTAGCATGGTTCAGCACATGCCGAACCTGAGTCAGATACATCTGTGCCCACCGAAAGTAGGTTCCCCTCAAAATACGCTCCACAATATGGAGTTGACCACCTGAGATCGTGTGCGGTCTCGATGATCTCAGTATCTGCAGTACCACCGCTACCACATCCTGAGTCTCAAGACTCTCAATGTCTCACACTAGTATGTATGACGAGTGCACTTATACATAGGCATAACAATGCCTCTCACAGAGGTTGTCCAATGACACCCTATGTGAGTGATTCGGCGTAGTGTCACCAATGGCACCCAACATAGGGAGCCCATTCAGAAAATAGATATAGAGGAGCGTGATCTTGATCTGCTCCTCCTGGATTATAAAACACTCTACATCCTAGTCTCAGAAGCTCACTATCTTATCTAGCAATAGCTTTGTTGAACTCATGAGCGAGATCTGGAAGTACTTCCATAATCCATAATGAACGAGCATATCCTGCACTGATGTATCATCTTGCACATCCTCTTGGAGGTTCCCAATATCTCTCTCTTTCCACACCACCCATGGAATCCTACACATACACACAGTCCTTTCCAGGTCCATTCATGCACAAAAACTCATCCTGGGATGAGTCGCTCTTGTTCGGTTTTTTTGTGCGGCCCAAGTCACTCAAAAACCCTGAACAAGAGAGACTATGTTGCTTCTGTCAATTGAACAGGTGTATCTTGGGTCACACCTGTCATCCCAATACGAGTGACCTACATTGCACTTTTTCCCTTGAAAATTGTGACCCAGCCTCAAGAACCCTCTAAGCTCAGCATAGGCTCCCGGATGAGTAAAACCATACATTAAACCAGTGAAAAAGATGGGTTCTATGAGAGATCTTACTTGCAAGTCACAACTTAGAAAATCATCGGTCTCGTCGAAAGAAATATATAGTTGAATTTTGAGTCCCTCCACTCCAACTCAGCACTTACTAGTGAAAATGACACATGTCATATGGTCCCCCCCTGTTTATAGGCCTCCATTTGGTCTAGTTTTTCTTCCGTGCACCACAGAATCATCCAGAATCCATTTGAGATGTCATTTGCACCAACGGTTTCTATTTTACATCCTCTATATTTTTATGAGACCCTCGTCTCATGCTCTTTCTATGATTTTTTGGGCCATTTCCCATAAGTAAGCTTGATTTTCATGCCACCACACAGATTGCCCATTGTATGGATTGGCATGTTCATGAGCCATCTGCTCCATCCATATTGCACAATTGGCCATATCTTACTACCATCCATTGTCTTGCAAGGGGGGGCCATTAGTTTTCTTTATTTATTCCTCTCAATCGTGTTCACAACATAACCTCTTTCCATATATCAAACACTTCCCCCTTTCTTGATTAACCATTACGAAATTTCTGTTAAGCTCTTTTCCGACTCCTAAAAGAATGGAAATATTGTTGAGCACTCTTTATTCCTTTCAAGCTCATTAAAGTATTTGAAAGGGTGTCTGTGTGGCCTCGTTTATTTCCTTTTTCAAACCACCTAGACTAATATAATAAAAGGATCACCCTAGCACCTTCTAGATAGGAACGTTCCCCTTTCTATACTTTTATGCTTTCTCGGACATTGGGACTCTACTTTATGAAAAAGCTCATCATAGATTGTCTTTAATCTCTTTTCCAACCTTTTCAACAAGAAAATATTACTGAGCAAACTTGGTTTCATTCATGCTCATAAAATTATTTGAACGACCATCCAGTCAGTATAGGTTTAACCTTTTCTGGCCTAGTTGGAATAGTAAATAAGTTTCCCTTCCCCAAAGGTTGGGAGAGCTCTCCTTTGTATAATTTTATCCTTTTTCGGTATTAGGAGACTATTAATGAAAAATAGACCACATTGGATTCTTCTTCTTGTTTTCAGACACTCTAAAAATGAAAACACCATCGAGCATTTACTTTCTCGATATCACTAAAAATCCACGAGATCGTGTCTAATTGAGCTTACTTCTATCCCTTATTCGTGCTCCTTAAACTATGAAGAAGGCCCAAATTATGTCTTTATGTGCCACCACATATGATGTCATAGTATGGTAGCTTCCTCCCATTGGATTTCCTTTGTTCATAGTATTCTACGATGAATCTTCCTTGGATCCCCTGGATAGCACTAGTCGAGTTATCTCCCTCAGTATTTCCTATTTGCAGTTATCTTCACGGTATTACAGCTATGATCCCTTTCCCAAGAGTTAGTCTCATTTCCTTCCTAGTTAGCCCTATCTTCATACTCTAAACAAAGGAATTTTGAGTCCCCCGTACTCCCCTACCCATGTTCCCCCATTCAGTGTGTCAGTCCCTAGATTGTTCCACATCTTTGGTTATCCTCCTCGTGCTTCTAGTCAAGGACACATCATTGCCTTGATTAGTTTCAGGTCTCCCTCTGTTGATGCCAGAAAATATATTCTAGAGGATAGACCCAAATATCCCTGTATCCTGGTTTCATCCACCTCATTGATGAGTTCCTTGGACCACTTGAGAGGAGTCATTAGTGCCTCTCGGGATGGTTGTGTCTCACCTACTCGACTTCAGCTACATCATCGCACCATTGAGATTCGTATAGGGTATTGGTCCATTTATTATTTGGTTGAAGACCCCGGTTTCCAGCTGACTCTAGCACATTGGTGAGTCAACCTATTGGACCCATACAATCTCATGTCCCTTGTGATTTCTGGGCTGCATTGGCGATAGTGTTTGAAAGATCCCAGTATTATGCTTCCATGTATCTCCAGTACTTGATGTTGCATATTGTACCATGGAGATCCTGACTCTCAGTCATTGAGTCCATATATATGTACACCTCAAGATTCAATAGAGCATTAGTTGTGATGATACTGCATTCCATGAGAGTGCCATTGTTCCTATGTATCAATTCTTTAGATCAGCATTGTATACAACCTCCCATTGAGGCCACCATTATGTATCATCATTTGTATATGTATTGATTGGCTCCCGTGTTTTTTATCCTTGATCCCATTATTTATTCTTTTGACATTGTTACAAGCATGGGTATGCCCTCCTCTTCCATATGCATGTCACACAGTATATGTATCTCGTCTATTTTTTAGAACCAATAATAAAAAATCAAAAGCCACCATAGTTCGAACAAGGAAGCTTCACTTCTACGTGGGTCTCTCCAGTCTCTCCACTGTTCTCACCATTATTACCATGATCCTATGATGCCTATCAGCCATACGATGAGCTCCTTCCCTCACACATCTAGGGGAAATATGTTAACAGTAAAAATTGTTCACCTAGCTCTCCATGGTCTAAGCCATATACATACATAATATTCCTACCATATTTCCCTTAATTTTGACCTTCACAATTGTATTTCCACCAAAAATGGTCCAAAACATTATTATTTACTATGGTTTACCCTCATCCTCTCCCAAAAAGGGTTAAAAAACCCTGAAAAGGGGTCCAAAAACCTAAAAAAGAGAAAGGGTAAAAAAACCATAAATAAATACCATGGGTCACCACCTTGGGTCAAAACCCCTAGGACCATACTATAAATACATTGTGAAGGGCTCTCCCAAAACACCTTTTTTCTCATTCATTTGTGGTTACATTGTGACATTTTTGCTCTTAGGTATTCGGCATACTTCCTTACCATTATTCTTGTTTCCACGCCATTCCCCACGGTGTACATTGAGGCATTATCCATACCCAATTTGGATCCATTCCCCATTTGAGAATTGTCCGTGGAGACAATTGGAGAACCAACTCGTGGAGCTGCGGAACCACTTCTGAGGACGGCTAAGGTGGCCCATCTTGCAGGAGAAAGGTGTGTTTACTTTTTAGTTTCTTACACTAGTTCAGTTGATATACATGCTAAAATAATAACAATAAAAAATTTTCTTTCAATTGTTAGAGTAGTTTAGTTTTCGGTTTTTCCATTGAACTCTTCCTTATGATCACATCGATCTAAGGTTGGTGCTTCTACACATAATAGGACAGAAATCCTCATTACAATTCCAAGTGTATACACCATTCTTTGTCCATAGGCATACAAGACTACAATGTTCAATAAATTCACTGATCCTGACCCCTACCTAATCTAAGTTTCATCTTCCTCCATTTTTTCTTCTACCATAATGGTGATCATGTTGAAGTCTTTCCATAGGATCTAATACTAGGAGTCGACATGGATTCCTAGCCACTGGAGGTGGTACAAAAAACTATGTTTGGGGGAGGGCATATATGTTCCATAGACATTTATGAGAATCCCTCCAACATCCATTCCTAGAATATGAAATATCGTTGTTAGTGTTTTTGTCACGTCCCCAACCCTTACTCGGCGGAGAGGACGCGACTAACCTCTATCAACCCGGGTTGTATAAGCCCCCATGAACATAATACATATATAAAATGTATTGAACTTAAAACATACATAAGTATAAACAGATGCATAATTCAATATATGGTGGAAGCAAATCATTCATTCAACACATACATGCATTCAACATGTTCATGATAATTTCATAATAATTCATAAGCAAATACAGTTGCAGAACTTAAATGAACAAGAATACTTATCTTTGGAGAAGATTTTCCCACAACCAACTATGTCACTGCAACGTTTCACCAAACCATAGACTAGAGTGCTCTTTAATCTCTCAGCAACACTATCACCCCTAAGCTAGGCATGATTTTTCCCAATGAATAAGGAACACTAGCAGACTTTCCCCATAGCCAAGGATACAATAAAACTCAGTCAAGCCAACACAGTTGGGTTTATCAGAATTACATAGGAAGTGTTTTACACTTAGCCAAATTCACATGAGACACATCCAAGCCAATAGATGGGTTTATCAGGCTACCAACCAAGCCATCCTTCTAGTTGGGTTTATCAGACTGCCAAGGAGGTGGAAATATAGACTGCTAAGCTAGTGAGCTCAACCTCAGAGCTATGAACACCCACACTGAATCCAGCATTATTTCTAAACAATTACAAACCCAACACAAGGAAGCATTCCCTTTTCTGCTACACAGTCCCTTAGGCCATGCCTTCCCTTCCAGTGCTATTCAGGACATGCAAAGAAGAAAACCAACCTTCTAGATTGGTCTGTGAGGTTCTTTCACACACTAGGTTTATCAAGAAAGTATAGACTCTATTTCCATTCCTTTAATCAGTTCAAATTCCATATGTGGATGCACACACGGTGATCTCAGTCTTGGGATTTATCAAAATGTAGCAGACGTCAGGGATTACATACACACATAAATTTCTGAACATTGTCGGTGCCAGACCGACTATTGCAAAATACCAAAATGAAAACATTGTTGGTATTTCAAATCAAAGACACATAATCGAATTTTGGGCAATCCAGTTCAGGAAAACAACTAGCAGACTGGAGAAAACGTGAAAGAGAACAAAATTGCCGAACAGGGAAAAAAATCATAACACAAAAACAAAAAACGTGAAGGATTCAGATCATCGAACAGGAGAAATTCCTAAAAAGTTCAGACTCATAATGGTTTTTCTTGCTTGGTGTTGCATGAATGCCCAATTGGGTTTCCAAAATTTATTGTTCAATCCAAATCGTGAGGAAAGGTGAAACACTGTCGCATGAGGGAAAAGTGGTCATTTTTGGTGTTTTCTTGCCCAAGAAAATTTAAAAACGTTTTTCTAGAATTGGTGCTCTACCCAATTTGAATTTCTGCCCATTCTTCCCATCCCTCACTCCCTCATCCTAAGTAAAAATCATGCCCCCATCTCATTTAGTTGCGTTGACATAGCCGGTTGTGGGTTTTAATTAAAATTTCAATTTTAACATAATGTCCAGTTGTTAATGTTCATCTAGCATAAAAAGAATACCATCGGCTCAACCATAATTGCCGAAACATAAACACTAAATCAATGGTGGGTATTTTTCCTAGATCCACACCATGATTATTTACATCATTTTATTTAAATGCAAACGGGGTCAAAACCGGGGTATTACATTCCCCTCCCCCTTCAACAGTACTTTCCTCAGTGCTTTACAACATTGAACAAAAATGCTTGCTGGTACTGCCCTCAGCAATCCGTCGATTCGAACAAAAATGGATGTGCTAGTCACATGGAATCCTCCATCTCCCATGAAGCTTCTTTAGGACTGTAGTGCTCCCATTGCACCTTCACCTATCCTATTTCTCGGTTCCAGAGCATTGTGACCTTCCTGGCGAGGATGCGCATAGGATCGATTTGGAACTCTCCCTCTGGTTCCACAGTATCTAGGTGACAACTTGGCACAACTCTAAAGATTCAAGGAAATATTCTTTTCCTTCACTCTAAGGTAAACATGATCTCCAACACTGAAATCTCTATCCACCCTATTCTTATCTGCATAACTTTTTTGTCTGTCCTGGGATGCCTTCAAATTTTTCCTGATCTTTACAAATTCCTGCTCCATCTCCTTGAGCAATTCTAGACCAAGCACAACCCTGTTCACTAGATTATCCTAAGTCACTAGTGTCATACACCTTCTTCCATACAAAGCATCATATGGACTCATCCCCAAGGATGCTTGTTTTCCATTGTTATAATCCAACTCTACCAAGTGTAAATAATCTTCCCACTTGGTTTGTTTGTCCATCACATACATGCGAAGCATGTATTCTATCGCCTGGTTAACTCTATCGATCTGTCCATTAGTCTGAGGATGGTAGGCAATGCTGAAATTCAACTTTGTACCCAAATCTGCAAACAACCCCTTCCAAAAATTGGAAGTGAACTTGACATCTCTGTTAGAGACTATTGCCTTAGGAAATCCATGCAATTTGAAAATATCCTTCATGAATATCTTTTCAATGTCATCAGTCTTATGCATAAACTTAACCAATATAAAATGTGTTGCCTTTGTAAACTTGTCTACCACAACCATGATGGAATCATGTTGTTTCCAAGTCATTAGCAATCCTGTAATAAAATCCTGGAAATAAATTCCCATTTCCATTCCGGAACTGGAAAAGGCTGCAACAAACTAGCTGGATGTTGATTTTCAACCTTCACTTTCTAACACTTCATGCACCTTGAAATATATTCCGTCATGTCCTTTTTCATTCCTGGCCAAAAGTACTGCTTTCTGGTTGTAGCAATCATCTTCTGATATCTTGGATGACCAGAATATGGAGCTTGATGGATCTCATCCATAACAACCCTCCTCAAATATGCTACATTTGGAATATAAATTCTATTCTTATAGGTAAGAATTCCATTTTCTTCCAATTTATATCCTTTGTACTTCTTTTCAAGGCTTTGTTGCTGCAACTTGTCCTTGACTTGTGCATATAATTCATCTTCAGCAACATGATTAGTAATCTGCTGCCTCAAATCTGATTGGCAAATACTAATGAATGCCACATGCATCTCCTGCGCCTTCCTGCTGAGTGCATCAGCTACCTTATTCTCTTTTCCCTTTATGTGCTTGATTTCAAAATAAAACTCACATAAAAACTCCAACCATATCGCTTGACTAACATTCAGAGTAGGCTGATCAAACAAATATTTCAAACCATAATGGTTTGTCCTTAGCTCAAATATTTTTCCCATCAAATAATGTCTCCACATCTTGAGAGCATGTACTATCGCTGCAAGTTCTAGATCATGAGTGGCATAGTTCTTTTCGTGCTCCTTTAATTTTCTTTACTCATAACATATCACGTGGTTGTCCTGCATAAGAATTGCTCCAAGTCCTTTACCACATGCATCTGTACATACCACAAAATATTTCTCTGGGTCTACAACTTTTAACACCAGTGCACTTGTGAGAAGATACTTCAACCGCTGGAAAATTTCTTCACACTTCGAGGTCCATTCGAACTTTATCCCCTTCCTTTGCAAAGAAGTGATACCATGTGCAACCTGGAGAATCCTTCAATGAATCTCCTGTAATATCCTGCAAGCCCCATAAAATATCTTACCTCTATCACATTCTTTGGAGTAGGTCGATTCTTAATAGCTTCAATCTTGTCAATGTCTATATATATATATATATATATATATACCCTCCTCTGAAGTAATGTGTCTCAAGTACTGAATTCTATCCCTATAGAAGTCACACTTGCTTAGCTTTGCATACAGCTGATGTTCTCATTGGAACGGATTGGTTAAAAGCTCACAGAGTGAAGCTTGATTGTAATAATAAGACTTTTGAATGCATGGATGAAGAAGGGAACCCAGTAGTGGTAAGAGGCATTCCAAAGGTAATCTCAGTGAGGAAGATTTCAGCAATGCAGTTAAAGAAGTTTTGTAGAAAAGGTTGTCAGTTGTATGCAGCCCATATTGAGGAGGCAGCAGAGAATGAAACTCCTAGGTTGGAAGACTATCATGTGTTGCAAGACTTCAAGGATTTTTTTTCTTGATGAGGTTCCAGGACTTCCTCCAAAGAGGGACATATATTTCACAATTGAACTTGTGCCAGGAGCAGCACCCATGTCAAGAGAACCCTATAGAATGAGTACACCAGAAATGTTAGAACTAAAGATGAAGCTACAAGAATTGTTGGAAAAAAGTATATCAAGCCGAGTGTGTCTCCTTGGAGAGCACCAGTTCTGTTTGTAAAGAAGAAAGATGGTACACTCAGATTCTGTATTGATTACAGGTAGCTGAATAAGGTCACGGTGAAGAACAAATAAAGAACAAATATCCCTTTCCAAGAATTGATGACCTCTTTGATCAAATGAAAGGGTGTCAACATGGATTCCTAGCCACTAGAGGTGATACAAAAAACTATGTTTTGGGGAGGGAATCTATGGTCCACATACATTTGTGAGAATCCCTCCAACATCAATTCCTAGAGAATGAAAGATCGTTGTTAGCGTTTTAGGGATAGATAAAATGTTATCAATGTTCACCTAATCATGGTTAAAGAGGATAACATACCCTCTTAAGGAACCACAAGCATTGATAGCAATAGATATGCAACCCTTCCAAAGATGAATTGTTAGAAAATTTAATGTGTCATTCGAACACTTTGTTTCCTACATCATCAAAATTGAGGGTTTCTCTTGAAATATTTTCCAATGTAATATCCTGCATTTAAAAGATCTATTTATACCTCGTAAGTTTCATGAGATGAGATTGATTGAGATGGTTGGGTGGTCGAAAAAATACTCGTGAGCTATGTTTATTGTACAGAGTCAATTGTTGTGGGAAATTATGCACAAGAGTGCCTTCCCACTTTGGGATGGGGATAGGCCTTGTAGGCTGCAACAAGGGCTCAGTATTTGGAGCCCCTATTGGGTGGTTAGATGACCCCAAGTGATCCTGCAATACATTGTTAGAGGGAAACACAATAAAATAAAGAAAATGATAACAAAACTTAAATGAAATAACAAAGGTATTAAATGACACAAACTCCAACAATCAATGTGAGAAAAAACACTTGTATATTGGCCAATGATCAAGCTAATACAACACCTTGGATAGGTGAGCTCCAAAACGAGGAAAAAACTCTTACTAAGGGATTCATTTCTTGTCCAACAATGTTTTTAGAGTGGTTAATTAACCAAATGTGAGAAGAGCGCTTTCCCCTTGAGGGAAGGAGGCAAGGGAGCTTTGGAAATGCTTGGAAAGAGGGAAGAGGTGAGATAAGAGGAAGCTCAATCACAATTCCAACAAAATAACATTGCTAAAAAAAAATTATAATGATCTTTCCCATGGCCTTCTTTTATAGGCCAAGAGGCGTCCAAGAAATAAAAAGATCATAGTGTGAACCCCTTGAACAATGTCTTGGCTCCAAAGTACACCGAGAGGCCATTTAAGGAAATCAAGTGTGTGAAAGTCCAAATTCAAATTCAAATGGGTAAGTGGAGCTTTCATGAGCCTTCAATGTGCCATTGGTGGGTGAGATCCTGTTGTTTGTATCAAACGTACAGATCTACAAGGGATTTCTTCTCTACAATGCGAGTGTTGTTATGATGTTGCGCACTATAATGCATGTGAACAGAGTTAAACCTACACTGTTGCATGGTTTTTTACTATTTTGGGGCCACTTTGGGCTCAATTTTCTCTATACATATTGTGAATATGTCTTCCTCTAGATACATAATGTATGTTGATGATACTTTACCACATTAATCATGAAATTGTCATAGATGTGCAAGTGTTTCATGATAATGCATCATCGTTTCTTATGTGCTTTCTTGTTGGTTCTTCAAATTGTGTGGATAAGAGAGACCTTCTATAGGGGAAATTTTACCAATGTGTTGTTTTTTATACAAATAAGGTGGGAATCCCCATGCTTGTGAAAAGGGTACCAAAATGGATACAAAATGAAGAGACCAAGGAATCTCTCATAAACTGTTGTGGGCATGGAGGAGGGTGGACTCATGGCCATGCAAGAGTACATGAAGCTAGAAATGGTGTAACCGGTGTTGAAGAAGTGGAGATACTGATAATATGAAGAGGCCCATAGGGGTGGTGGTTTGGAATGAGTTTGAAGTCATGGAGACTGCACTGTACCATATCTGCTGCAAGTTTCATTTTCAAACATGAACACTGTTACCTTCAAAATGTATGACTCCCCCTTATGCGAATAAATGTGTTTTTGTTGAGCATAGGGAAGACTACCAAGTTAAGAAGAAATCAAGACTCTCCTTAATTATTCCAAGGTAATTCCTTATTGTGATTGAAAGGAATCCAAAGGTACCACCGCTACTTCTTCTACTCTCAGAATAAGGTTTTGGCGTCGATGAGAGTTGATTTGTTGAAGAATATTGACAAGACGAGGGTCTTGTTTGATAAACAAAGATCATGTTGTAACTAATAATGAGACTAGATGATAAGAATGGGGCTCATCCTTCCTTTGATTGATGATTGACAGGGGGAAGAGCCGACAATATCATACTTCAAGTGAGGATGTGATAGAGGGAGACAAAATTCATAAGAAGGGCTTTGTTATGAACATAATACTTGGGAGAGTGAGGATTGGAAAATTCATGACTTATGAGGTACCAAGAGACTTCAACATCATCGATCAAAGGTGACTAGGGGGTTTTGTTGAAAGAATTGCTTGGTTCCCACATTTAAATGGGATTGGGAACTATTTGTACATAAAGAATAACTAGTGGGGTCCCCAAGAGTTTGGGCATGTTAGGGGGACCAATTTGATAATGGGTAGGAATCCCATATGGTATATCTGGGACTCAATTCGATGATAGGTAGGGTTCCCACAATTTTGAGTGAATCGGAGAACCTTTTCCAAGATGAAATGAGGGGTGATTTGAAAACATGAAGATGAGTGCCCTATGAATCAATGCCATGCAGAATGTTCATTCAAGAATAACTAATTGGAGTTGGTGATCTTAGAGGAAGGGAGCCCCATTGTTGTCTTGGCAGAGGTGATGATACCAAGGAAAATTACAGTTGGGTTAGATTCTCATAGAGGTATGTGGATATCAGGGTGAAATTTTTTTCATAATTGCTGTTGAGGAATTTGATTGTGTGGCACTGCTTAAGGTAGGGGAGTAAATGCACAGTTATAGAATAATTGGATTCAGGCAGGGTATTTTGGTGTAGACAAATTCCTAAGACTTGTGGGCGGATTGACATCATGGGTGTCGATTATGAGGAAGGTTCGTCAATGGAAAAAACCCATTGGGGGGGACGGGGGATAGACTGGTCCTCAGTATGGATGTTGATGGAACATCAAAATTGGGATATTGGTGACTGTATTTTTTTGCAAAAATAGTGGTAGGGGTATGTTTATCATGGGGAAATGTGGGTGTCGAGAGGTGAGTTTCATGCTGCTGATGTTGGTGTTGTTGATGTTGACGCTCCCGTTGGGAGAGTTTTAGGTGGTGTTACTAGGGATGTTTTTGGATGGGATGTGTTCATCATATCCTTGGTCGAGTTAGAGATGCGATTGGTTTTTTTGATAGAGGGTATTAATGAGCGGGCTATCAGGGATCTCACAAATGAGGAACTTTCCTTTACTCTTCAACTTCCAGAAGTATGTGGTTTGGGTCTTCAAAATGTGATGTGGATGATCACGATTACATGCCATGGGGCATGAACAACTCAAGGAGGAGAGAGGCCGCCTCCCCAACAGATACCACGATAGGATCCTAGACCAACACGGGGACCTAAGACTGAGGTAATCAGAGGTGAGTTTGCACGACCCTTGGCCATCATGGGGCCTTGAGAATTGACAAGTGATGGAGCAGCTTGAGTTCTCTAGTTTTTATGATATGTCTGTATTCAAGGCCGAGGGCCCTTGTTTTGTATATGTATGATGATCGATCCTATGGGAGGCGATTTGTATGGTGTATCCCCCATAAGTCACATGATTCCTTTTTTATATGTATGATGAGGACCATTTTTTACATAACACACCATTTCTTGATATATATACATATATATATACACACACACACACACCATTTTTTAAGGGCATACATGTTATTTCTTATGGATGTTTGATAGATGTCTATGTTTTTCTATGTTTATGATGTTTATATGAACAAGTTATTCTTACCGATGTTTCGTAGTATGTAGATATACATGGTGTTTTGATGAGCAACATATCATGATTTGTATGTGTAGATATTGATATGGATTTATGTGTAGTGATATGTACTTGCAAAAAATGTCAGATCTAGTTATCGACAGATGGTTTATGTGATACATGGTTTATACATGCATAGTTATGGGTGTGTTGCAGCTGCAACTGTTTTTTCCCCAAATTTCTTAAATTTTGGGCCCCTCCTCATGATTTTGCTTTGATCGTTGGATCTTTTGAGTTGTTGGTCTGTGTTTTAATTTTAAATGACTACAAAAGATTAACTCTTGACCAAGGTTTGGATTTTGATTGCGTTGGAATTTATGGTGAGTCGCAGATTCTAAGTTTGTCTTCGTTTGATTGTTCTTTGCTGTGGGTCACCGTCGCGGAGGTATGACAGGTCATTGTCCATTGCTGATTTTAAAGCTGTCTGACCATTTAGTAATTTTCTTTTTGATCGGGAGTTTTTTCTATTTGATCGGAAGCCGGAACATTTTTACTCCCACCGTTGCGGAACCTAAAGCAATTTAGCACCCGAAGTTCAAATCGTTCCGACTGTCGATGAGCGTTTGCCTTTCAGTTGAGCACCCGAAGATTTTCCCCTTCCGTCGTTGCAACTGAGAAAGCCGTCGTTGCAGCTGAGAAAGCCATTTCTCGTCTGATGTCAAAGCCTTCCGACTTCTGACCAAAGTTTTCCCGCCCGCGTCGCGTGTCTTCAGCCTTTTCCCTTCCGCCGTTACGACTCTCAAAGTCATTGACCTTATGAAAGGGAAAGTCGTCCAACTTCTGATTTTAAAGTTTCCCGCCCTCCCATCACATGCTTGGAGCCTTTACTTTTTCGTCGTTGCGGCCAAGAAAGCCTTTCAGCTTCCGATGTTGTTTTCCTCCCGCTTTCCGCCATAGGGATTGCTATCGCAAGCCTGTAGGAGGACAAGGTAGTGGTTGGAACTTGTAGAATGACGGTGGTGCACTTGATCATTTCCGGTGGACTGGTCGTTCAGTCAATTTAATTTGTTGCTGTGGTTTAAGTGCGTTTCCAACAAATGATGCTCGGCGTTTGATTGCAAGTAGTTTTCGGAAGTTGGTCAACGAAGGCGAATCGTTTGGTGAAAGTAGAGCTGAAACTAGCAGGAGTCTAAGATGGACAAACCAAAGAGAAGACAAAATGAATGGTGATAAAGGGGCGGCTCTGAAAGGTCCGGCAGTTACGTAGCCAATCATGGGCATGCGCCGGAAAGACAAAGCGATACGAAATGCTCGAGAGACCGAAAGGTCATGCGTTGGGGGGGAAACCCAAACGATTTACTGTTTGTTTAAATACTGGAAAGTTAGAAGTTATAGGGACTTTTTTTTGCTAGAAAAAAATTGTAAACTATTTTGCTTGTAAGAGGAACTACTTCGTTTTACAATCAGAAACTGCAACTTTTGCCTGCTGGAGAAAGCGAAATGTGGAATGTATCAATGCGACTAAATGAATAATGTTGAAGAGGAACTATTTCGTTTCCAGCTGTGTTTCATTTACTGTGAGAGTATTTAACTTCCTGAACCTATGTTCTTGTTGAATGTTCTTCAGTATCTTTTGGGATTTTTTCCACTGTGAGTAATAAATGTTGTTCATAAAGCAATTGGCTATCTGGTTGATTAAATATCTGTAATTGTTCATGTTTCTTGAAAGAAGTATCAGCTATCTGTAACTCTTCATTATGCAGGTACAAAATGTATTACTCACTAAAGAATGATAATCCTACTCCCTAGGGATAGTTTAGGTAGTTAGTTTATTTTCTTATTGAATGTGATTTAGATGCTAGTGAGTCTGAGATGAGAGGTAAGAACCTGCGCATCACATTGTGACTGCTCCTTGCATCTAATCACCCTGCATGTTAATTAGGCACTTGCATTTCATAATTTAAGTCAAAAATATAAAAACTCGGTGGACTGGGCCGTAACCGGTGAAGCCTTTTTTTTTTACTTGACCTACAGTAGTCGGACCATAAACTGGACGGATTCCCTATACCAAACAGTCAACGGGCTAGTTGGGAACGTTGATTGGGGAGAATCCCTTACTGTTGTTGCCTACGAATTTCTAGGCCTCAATAGATTTGGCGCTAGAAGGAGGGCCACCAGTGTATGGCTGGCCGAGGAAACCCGTTTTCCCGAGAATATTCCACCGGTAACAGTTCTGAAAGCAGTGGGTTTCAAAATCCAATTCCGGAAGAAAGAAAACATCTATATTCTGTCGGCAAATAAATTGTTAATGATCTGAGAAGACACACCAGGGCATATGTAAAGAAGATTGGAGGATTGCCAATCATCCCTGAATTGCCAAGAAGAGAGTATAAAAGGAAAGATCGTCCTATAGCGGAAGACTCAGTGTTGGTTGGAGACTGGGAAGAACTTGTAGAAACAGCCTTACAAGAAGTTGTGCTACCTTTGAATCAAGAAGGCCCAGAAACCCCTCACAGTTCTCCTGCTCATACTCCAGTTGGTTCACCTCCCCATTCTCCACCCAGACTCATGGCAGGAGTAAATGCTAACCCACCACCTAACCCACCAAATCCACCACCTGCATGGAGATCCAGATCACCATTAAACCTGACACATCCATTACACGACCTACCTCAAGCCTTTGACAAGATGTTTCCCAAGTTTGACCCTAATGAGAAAATACTAGTAGATGATCACCTACAAAGTTTTTACTTAGCAATTGAAGGATTAAGGGCAAGGGAATATGAAGATGTAGTCTGCAGACTGTTCCCGCATACCCTTAAAGGAGCTGCAGCATCATGGTACTTTGGATTGCCTGCTAACTCTATCCCTAATTGGGATACCTTCGAAAGAATTTTCAGAAGTAAGTATGCAACTCAGAAAATTCATGCAGCTCTTATGAAAGGGCTGTGCACGTTGAAGAAAGAAAGAAAAGAAAAGGTGCACAGTTTCACACAAAGGTTTGCAGCCTATCTCAAGAATTTTTCTGAAACGGATAGACCCTCAAACAAGGTTCTAATTGAATATTATACTTCAGCTTTAGGCCCTGATTTGGCCATGTTTGCCAAAGATAAGGCCAAGCCTACTTTGACGGAAACTTATGAAGAAGCAGAAGTAGTGGAATCCAAAAGAGAGAGAATTGAATACTATCTAGAACAGTTAGGAGAGAAAGGTGCGGGAAGAAAAGCCTTATTGTTTACTAAGCCTAAGGAAGAAAAGTCACCATATTTGGAAAATATGGCCAAAATGATGCAGAAGCTGTCCAACAAAATCATAGATATGGAGAAAGAAAAGGAAGCACAAAAGTTTTATAAGCCATATTATAAGAAAAGAGAGGATAACCATCAGTCTCAACCTCCTCCTCACAATACTGCATCTATGAATTTAACAGAGGTAGGCTTGGACAATTTTTGCACTTTCCACCAATAGCCACACTCTGAAAAGAATTGTCCTCAATGGATTAATTCAATGACGTTAGTCATGAATCAACTGTTAGATTCTAGATTAACAGAAGAGGGAGATGAAGAAAGAAAAGAGAGTTCTACCTCTAATTCTACTAAAGAACAGGAAGAGGAAACCATGGCTTTATGGAATTCGGTCTCGTTGTTTGATGCTGAAGAGGAAAATACTCAGGAGTACAAGGACGTTATGGAAACCAACGTAGCCACAAGGATCCAAGAGATGGTTAAGGAAGACAGTCTTATACTCCCAAAGATCAAGAGGTTGCAGAGAAATGTTAAGAAGAAATTTCAAAAAAAATCTTTGGTTGATAAAATTCCAGAGTTCACTATTAGCAGCCAAAATCCTAGGCAGAATGAAGCGCGGGCCAAGCCAAGTGAAGAAAATGCTGATAAACCCCATCCTAATGAGCAGCCGATGGATTATGACATAGTGGAGGATTTAAAGAAGGTAAAAGAAAATGTGCCACTATTCGAAATGTGTAAAGTGCCGCAACAAAAAGAAAGACTGTTGAAAGCACTTAAAGCATCGGATGAGAAGCTACCCGCCAACAATCAACCTCAGGAAGAAGAAGAAATTGGAGAAACCAGCGTTGGAGGTAAGTCTAAAAGCAAACATCCACCTTTCCTCCTCACGTTTGAAATTTTCAATCATAATGTACATAATTGCTTGGTAAACTCAGGGGCGTTGGTAAATGTTATGCCCATATCAGTCTGTAAAAAGATCAATGGGCAGCCTAAGCCATCCATGTGGAGGGTGGTTCAATTGGATAGAATGGATGTAAAGGTGATTGGTGAGCTGGAAGATGTCCTAGTCCGTCTGGCATCCAATGACAAAGTTTTCCAAGTTATTAACATCGTGATGGCTGATATACTAGATGCTTACAGTCTTGTCCTGAGCAGAGATTGGTCGGCCAAATTAAATGGATATTTCACCTCAGATTGGTCCCATATTTGGTTGCCATACAAAGGGAGTCCAAACCAGATTAAGATTCTAAGAGAGCCTCACATGAAGTACAATGTTACTCAGCTGGAGGAGAAGAATGTACCAGTGGATTCTGTACTGGGAAACTATTTTATCGAGTTGGAACCAGGGAATTATCAAGCAGAAGAAGCCAGCAACACATCAGAAACTCAGCCTGATCCCCTTCGATTCTCACAGGCTGATGAGATTGACTGTAATATAGTAAGCTTAGCAGTAGGAATAGACTCACCTTCAGTAGTTGGTGATTTTTGGATTTTTTTTTGATGGCTCTAAGACATTAGAAGGGTCAGGGGCTGGTTGTGTCCTGATCGACCCACAGAAGAATAAACACTTCCTTTCGTGTATATTAGAGATTGAGTGTACTAATAATACAGCTGAGTACGAAGCACTGGTGCAGAGATTAAAGAAGGCAATTGAATTAAAGGTAAGTAATCTAAAAGTTTTGGGGATTCTGAAATTATTGTGAAACAAATCTGAAATCAGATACATTGTGTTTCTACTCACTTAAAGGCTTACCAAAATGAGGTATGGGATTTGCTTAAATGTTTTAATGCATTCAACATTATTTCAATTCCAAGAATTAAAAACATAGCTGCTGATCTGTTGGCCACATCAGCCGCTAGACTCGTACCCACTAATAATCGATGCTCTGTTGAATTGCTTTTCAGGCCTTCAGTACCGGATATGATCACCAACTTGAGAGTGTTCGATGATGATCAGCAAATCATAGAATTTTTGACAAATGACAAGGTGTTTAAAGGAGCGATCATAGACGATGAAGAGCATCAGGCCGAGATGAAATATGACAATTTCATTCCTAAAGGTGTCAGAACGTTAGAAAAAATGTTCGATTTAAATGAAAAGTTCAGAAGACCAGCCAACGTGAAGACCCACAACTCATCTCTACAATTCGAGCTGATAAATTTAGGGACTGAGAAGAATCCCAAATTTGTGAATCTCGGCAAGTGTTGTTCACCAGCAGAAAGAGACAAATTCATCAGCCTATTTAAACAATATAAATATGTTTTCGCATGGATGTACAAAGATTTGAAAACATACGACACCAACATCATCAAGCATGTCGTCCCCATTAAAGCCGGCGTCAAGCCCTATCAGCAACCGTTAAGAAAAATGCATCCAAAATTGGAACCGCTGATTCAGAGTGAAGTGAAGAAATTATTGGATGCTAGAATCATTTTCAAAGTCAGACACTCTGAGTGGGTATCAAATCTGGTACCAGTGAGGAAAAAGTCTAGAGAAATCAGACTCTGCATGGATTTCAAGAACTTAAACCGTGCATCAGACAAAGATAACTACCCTGTTCCACCCATGGAGCAATTGCTACAAATGGTCTCTGGTTCTGAACTGTTTTTGTTATTAGATGGTTTCTCTAGCTACAATCAAGTGTTAGTAGCTGAGGAAGATAGATTAAAGACAACGTTCAAAACAAAATGGGGAACCTTCGCCTACAGAAGAATGCCCTTTGGGCTTATAAATGTTGGGGCTACCTTTCAGAGAGCTATGGACATAGCTTTCCGCGGATTGATTAGCCGAAGTACTGTAGTATACCTTGACGATATTACAATATTCTCGAAGAGAAGAGAAGAGCACGCGTTTCACTTAAGGCAAATTTTCAAACGCTGTCAAAAATATGGCATCTCGCTTAATCCTAAGAAGTGTGTGTTCGCTGTCACAGAGGGCAAGTTGCTGGGTCACATAGTTTCGAAGAGAGGAATCTCTATAGACCCCGAAAGAATTAAGGCTATTGAACAAATCCCCTTGCCCCATAATAAAAAGGGGATGCAATCATTTATGGTAATGATAAATTTTGTGCGAAGATTTGTGCCTGATTTTTCCCAGATTGTCAAACCACTACAGCAGATGGTCAAGCAAAATGCACTATTCAAGTGGACTGAAATTGAGAAGAGCGCATTCAACAAAATCAAAACTGCTGTCGTGTATCCTTGAAAATCCCAAATTTTGACAAAGATTTTATCTTGTATACATTTGCATCCGATGATTCACTAGCAGCTGTGCTCACCCAAAAGGAAGATGGGGGGGATGAATTCCCAATATCCTTTATGAGTACTGGTCTGCAGGGGGTAGAATTGAACTACCCAGCTGTTGATAAACAAGCTTATGCTGTATTCAAAGCAGTAAAACTATTCAGGCCTTATATTTTAAAAAATAGAACCAAAGTGATCGTCCCCTACCCAACTGTAAGGTCGCTTCTTATATAGAAGGAGTTAGGAGAAAGAAGAGGCAAGTGGGTAACAACTCTTCAAGAATACGACCTTGAGTTCAAGCTAGCATCTATAGTTAAAGGACAAGGGTTGTGCAAAAAGATGACTGAAAGTGGGAGAAATGAAGAACATGCCTGGGAAGATGAAGCCGAACTACATGTAATGGAGGTATGTCCTTTGTTTACAGCTCCCGAGTCTTGGTATAGAGACCTTGTGCATTACCTGTAGGCAGGGTTGTTGCCAGAACATTGGAGTTCCAAGAAAAGAAGAGTGATGCATCTTAAATCAGCTTCCTATCAACTTGTTGAAGGAGTATTATTCAGAAATAATTATGACGGGGTTCTTCTCAGATGCTTAGAAAAGGAAGATGCGAAGAAATTAATGTCAGAATTGCATGATGGTCCTGCTGGGGGACATTATTCAGGAGACACTATAGCCCACAAAATCCTCAGGGCGGGTTACTATTGGCCTACACTCTTCAGAGATGCACACGCACATGTCAGGAAGTGTGATATTTGCCAAAGGTGTAGTGGGAGACAATCTAAAGCAGCAGCACCCCTAAAGCCTGTGATGATCGCTGAGCCATTTGAGCAATGGGGGTTGGAAATTATTGGGGAAATAAAACCGAATTCCTCTCTGCAACACAAGTACATTCTTACCGCTACTGATTATTTCACTCGCTGGGTCGAAGCTATCCCGCTGCGCAAGATAAATGAAGACGAAGTCATCAACTTCCTGCAAGATCATATCATGACCAGGTTTGGAGTTCCATTTTCGTTAGTCTTTGATAATGCTAAATACTTTTCATCGATTAAACTATCTACATTTGCTCATGATAAAGGGATAAAATTGCATTATTCTGCTAATTATTATCCACAAGGAAATGGCCTGGCTGAATCCTCTAACAAAAATCTGATTAGAATTTTAAAGAAGACCGTGGTAGAAAACTAGAGGAGTTGGCACTCAGCACTACCAAATGCCCTTTGGGCCGATAGAGTCACCCCCAAGTCTGCAATTGGAGTGTCTCCATATACCCTTGTCTATGGTAAAGAAGCCATCCTTCCTCCCAATATCATGCTACCATCTTCCATACTAGCTCAAGAGTCTAGGGGGTCAGATGATGAAGTTTTGCAAATAAGAATATATAATATCCTGAAAGCAGAAGAGGCTAGATCTAAAGCTAGAAAATGCTTTAAGCAACAGCAAGAGGTAGTTAAGAGATGGTTCAACAAGCATAAAGCTGGAACAAAGGACTTTGAGGTAGGAGAC
This sequence comes from Pseudotsuga menziesii, assembly GCA_001517045.1. Lineage (NCBI taxonomy): Eukaryota > Viridiplantae > Streptophyta > Pinopsida > Pinales > Pinaceae > Pseudotsuga > Pseudotsuga menziesii. The sequence goes on from LPNX010172808.1 coordinate 318,423, forward strand.
TTATCCTCAAATGGGATCACCCCCATGATGAAAAAGGAAAGCATACCAAATTCCAGCAGTTGTGGGTAGGCCCTTTTCAGATTGCAGCCAAGCTTGGTCCTTCTACTTACAAGTTACAAGATCTGCAGGGGTGGGAGGAGACCCTACCAGTAAATGGTTTGGTTCTCAAACCTTATTTTTCCTGAAATTGTTTGAATTCTTCTGTCTTGCATATAAATAATTCGTTGGACTGTCTTTTGAGTCATTTTTCTCAGTTTGTTTTAGTTTGATTGTCTTGATTTAAATAAAGGAGACGAACCCGTGGTTGCATGGGGAATATCAAAATTTTTGGGAATGATAAACAATTTAGTGATCAGACTGTGGGTTACTGTCTGTATAAAAGAATTTCTTCCAGTTTAGTCGTTTTCTCGAATAATTCTGTGTGCATTGAAGTCCTACTTAATCCCTGTGAAATAAACCGGATTCAGAAAGTCTGGAATACTATGTTGGGGCTCACACTTAAAATGTTCTAAGAAATGATAGTAGAGGACCCATGGAAAGGAGCAGGGTGAACAGTATATTAAATATAAATGATCCCATGCCAAGAAACGAATGCCAAAAGGCAAATAAGAATAAAACTCCTATAAAAGCATCATGCATCAAAAAAGATGTTGAATCATCTGTACTAAAATTGCCAAAAGATCCTCTCCGTCCGTGAGCTGAAAATGAAATACATCTCTCACACAAAAGGACACTCTGGGATAGAGGATCCTGAATTAAAATTCAGTAAGAAAGGCCTACAGGAGAACTCATATGAAAAAGGACAAAAGTCCAAAAGCACAAAAGGTGCTAAAATGGCATGGGAATGAGGAACAAACGAATATTTCTGTTTACCATGTGCTACAATCTTGTGGTGTCCAAGCTATCAGCTACCTGAAGACAAAGGTAATAATGAAACTCATCTTCTGGCCTCAACAGAGTTATTTGGACTGGAAAATCTTGGTTTCCACTCTCCCAAATTGGACTATTTTCAATGATTGAAGGAACACACTTCTGGTATTCGAGAAATCCAGATAGCTGGAAGAATTCAATAGGATGCATTTGTTGTCAAACAGTCTGTCACTCAAAGATAAATCGCCCAGAGATCTAGGTTCACTAGGTAATCGCCAATTGTTGCAGCTGCAACTGTTTTTTCCCCAAATTTCTTAAATTTTGGGCCCCTCCTCATGATTTTTATTTGATCGTTGGATATTTTGAGTTGTTGGTCTGTGTTTTAATTTTAAATGATTACAAAATATTAACTCTTGACCAAGTTTCGGATTTTGATTGCGTTGGAATTTATGGTGAGTCACAGATTCTAAGTTTGTCTTCGCTTTATTTTTCTTTGCTGTGGGTCACTGTTGCGGAGGTATGACAGGTCGCTGTCCATTGCTGAGTTTAAAGCTGTCTGAACACTTAGTACTTTTATTTTTGATCGGGAGTTTTTTCTGTTTGATCAGAAGCCGGAACCTTTTTTACTCCCGCCGTTGCGGAACCTAAAGCAATTTAGCACCCGAAGTTCAAATCGTTCCGACTGCCGATGAGCGTTTGCCTTTTAGTCGCACACCTAAAGCTTTTTCCCTTCCGTCGTTGCGGCTGAGAAAGCCATTTCTCGTCCGATGTCAAAGCCTTCTGACTTCCGACCAAATTTTTCCCACCCACGTCGCATGTCTTCAGCCTTTTCCCTTCCGTCGTTGCGGCTCTCAAAGTCATTGAGCTTCCGAAAGGGAAATCCATTCGAATTCCGATTTTAAAGTTTCCCGCCGTCCCGTCACATGCTTGGAGCCTTTACTTTTCTGTCGTTGCGGCCGGGAAAGCCTTTCGGCTTCCGATGTTGTTTTCCTCCCGCTTTCCGCCATAGGGATTGCTATTGCAAGCCTGTAGGAGGACAAGGTAGTGGTTGGCACTTGTAGAATGACGGTGGTGCACTTGATCATTTCCATTGGATTGGCCATTCAGTCAGTTTAATTTGCTGCTGTGGTTTAAATGCGTTTCCAACAAATGATGCTCGGCGTTTATTGCAGGTAGTTTCTGGAAGTTGGTCAACGGAGGCAGATCATTTGGTGAAAGTAGAGCCGAAACCAGCAGGAGTGTAAGATGGACAAACCAAAGAGAAGACAAAATGAATGGTGATAAAGGGGCGGCTCTGAAAGGTCTGGCAGTTACGTAGCCAATCATGGGCATGTGCCGAAAAGACAAAGGGATACGAAATGCTCGAGAGACCGAAAGGTCATGCGTTGCGGGGGAAACCCAAACGATTTACTATTTGTTTAAATACTGGAAAGTTAGAAGCTACAGGGACTTTTTTTTTGGCTGGAAAAAATTTGTAAACTATTTTGCTTATAAGAGGAACTACTTCGTTTTACAATCAGAAACTGCAACTTTTGCCTGCTGGAGAAAGCGAAATGTGGAATGTATCAATGCGATTAAATGAATAATGTTGAAGAGGAACTATTTCGTTTTCAGCTGTGTTTCATTTACTATGAGAGTATTTAACTTCCTGAACCTATGTTCTTGTTGAATGTTCTTCAGTATCTTTTGGGATGTTTTCCACTGTGAGTAATAAATTTTGTTCATAAAGCAATTGGCTATCTGGTTGTTTAAATATCTGTTATTGTTCATGTGTCTTGAAAGAAGTATCAGCTATCTGTAACTCTTCATTATGCAGGTACAAAATGTATTACTCACTAAAAGAATGATAATCCTGCTCCCTAGGGATAGTTTAGGTAGTTAGTTTATTTTCTTATTGTATGTGATTTAGATGCTAGTGAGTCTGAGACGAGAGGTAAGAACATGAGCATCACATTATGACTGCTCCTTGCATCTAATCACCCTGCATGTTAATTAGGCACTTGCATTTCATAATTTAAGTCAAAAAGACAAAAACTCGGTGGATCGGGCCGTAACCGGTGAAGCCTTTGTTTTGTACTTGACCTACGGTAGCCGGACCGTAAACCGGACGGATTCCCTATACCAAACAGTCAACGGGCTAGTTGGGAACGTTGATTGGGGAGAATCCCTTACTGTTGTTGCCTGCAAATTTCCAGGCCTCAACAGGGTGCTTGTACATGTATGGTTGACCTTGCTTTATTGTGCAGGTTTAGTTATGATGTATCAAGTTCTGATTCAAGACTTCATCGACGACCGCATTAACAAATACATTGGCTCTCCTTGGGGCATGTGTAAAGATGATGACTTCAAATTGTCGCATGAGGAGGCGTACATGGAGGTATTCCAGAGTAGAAGTGGGTTAAGGACACGAAACACATTGTTGAGTTGCAACACAACTAGATTGGAATCTAGGTAGACATGTAGAGGATCTATACCAAAATAGATGGCATCAATCAACATACCTATAATGACATTGTACTCAACTTGGTTGTTTGTAATTTCCCCTTGGAAAACTTCACTGATGTGGTATAGAGTTTTGTGAGGGGTGCAAATGGTCCAAGCAATTGATGCTAATTTTTTTGACAACCAACTTGCAATGTCCATGAAACCGATGTAGGTATGTTGATTGACATCCATTTGCATTAGGAACAAAGGATGTATTTTAGTTTTCGATCTATGGGATTGAAAAAAAATATTAATTCTGAATTTTTTGAACTATGGGTTCTATTGGTGCATAAGAGGATCCCTCTACTAATGTCGGGAAACTGTATCATGACTAAGGGGGTATGAGTATATATTGATGTTATCAGTGAAATATAGAGGATCCAGTATGGCTTAATTTGGGATCGGTGAAGGAGGGTTGTCGTCGAGGGAGGGTGACTGCTCATCAGATGGTGATCAATCCTCACTTGTGAGTAATCCAACCAGGGGAGATATATATTCAATAGTGTCAGCTATTATGGGAATAGTTTTCTCCAACGGTGTTTCTTGTGGTGATAGACTCAATTGGAGCAATTGGTCCTGGAGACGCATCTTCTCAAGGATAAATTCTCTTTTAATGCACAAAATGGGGAACCGAAATGGATAGTGGGAACTTGTGTCACATGCTTAGCATGGGTGTGATCCCATGATTGAAACTAATCTCAGGGCTAGGGACATTGTAGGGGATGTGGTTCTACTACAACTAGGAATAATATGGTTGCAGTTTCCCTATGAAGAGAAACCATTGATTTAGGTATCATGGTTCATATGATTAGGGTGTTATTGAAGTGATGTAGGGGTCCCTAAAGGGGTTGAACTTGGATACACGATGATTGTTACTACATCGGTGGTGATCATATTGATGGAGCTACCACCGATGGTAGGGTAGGCGTGGGTTCCTCCACCATTTGTGTGAGACAAATGGTTTCCAATGCTTTCCAAAATCAAGGGATATTGAGGAAATGGTGTGTGTAATTCCCATGTTGAGAACAAATCAAACATGCCTTATTGGTGTATAAGGATTTGGACTCAAGGGTCGAGGGGTTTAATGTGACCCCAGTCTTAGCTTGAGGGGCATGTGTGACACTCATAGGTGTATTGAGCAAATTTATGAGATCTAGTAAGGTAGGGCACATATTTGTTGCATGGCCTTATTGTCCACACAAAGTGCATGGGGGTGTGACCTACATGGTAGTTGTATCATTATAATTGGTGCTTTCAATGTTTGTTGGGTGGAACCCTTAATGTTTAGTTTAGATTCCCTTGATGATGATTCAAGGGCATGGTTGATTATAAAAGGGGCCTTCAACTTGGGCTGGGTGGTGCCTTCATTGGCAGGGTTGTTCAGCTTGGTTTGAGTACTTCCCCTATTTTTTTGTTTTGTAACCGCCTGTGGTGTCCGAGTCACGAGTTTTGTGAATTCAACAGATGGATTCGTAGCGGTGACTCTTTGTACCGACATCATCTCATAATTAGAGATGGGTTTTGAAGCCATCTCTGGTAAGGTTCGTGTAAGGTACCACATAGGGATTCCTAGAGTGATTCTTGGGAGTGTTAATTGGGGCATTATTGATTTTCCCTATACTCATATGGGGGGGTACAAAAATGGAATCTGGAACATCATTGGAATAGAAGGGTTCAATGGTTTATCTATGCCGTGACTTGATAGGGCTTCTAGTAGTGATTACCTATGGATGGAAGATTATTTTTTCATGATTGAAAGGGTGCACATGATACCCTCTATTATAGGGGAATGGTCCCCTATTGGATGCACCTTCATCGATGATGCATCGATGGATGTTGATGTTTTTTACTGTGACTGATACTTGGAAAAATACTGATGATGGTAGTCTTGGTTCACCTTTGTCGAGGTAAAAAGTCATAAGGTTTGTGTTGGAAGGGCTGATAGTGCCAAGTGCATTCAAGAGTGCCTTTCATTGAGGACATGATTGAAGTACTTCTAATGTTGACATGGTAGCTGGTGATTGTGACAAGTTGTCAACAATGTTGTAGTTATGAGCAACCTTCATGTGGGGATTATGAAAGGTATGCCTTAGAGTGTCTTTAAGTATCCTCAAAATTTTCTCCATTCTAGGGTTAAGTATCTACAAAGGTCCTCTTGAAGGGACTGGATTCTCTACAAGGACATGTGAGGTCTCAACATTGTTGTACCCTTTAGTGCAAATATGTAGGTTAACTGACGTCGAGTTCATATAAATGTTTTGGAAGGATACATCTCATGGGGTGAAAAGATCCACTTATTGGGTAACCACCCCTTGGTTGGAAAAGGGTTGTAAAACAACTTGCTGGGGTTGTGGTGCAGGATTCTCCTATGAGGGATTTGTGGGTGTCTGATTCTTGGCTCCTACCATATATTGGAAATTGGGGATAAGCTGAAAATGGTGAGTGTAATGACCATACTCACCACATCTTGAGAAAGGGTAGTTTGTCCTCAAGTTGTCGTTCTTTCCTTTTTGGGGGGGATTTCCCCCTTGTAGGGATTAGTTACCCTAGTCTGGTTCTGTTAATGGATAGCTTCGCTCCCCCTTTCCCCTGTTGTTTGTGTTGTATGTTATTCGCCTTCTTTTTCCCATGATTATGATGGTTTGGGGGATTGGAAATATTGAGTTTCTCAAATTGTTGATCTCGCTATTACATAGAGGGTTGGACAAAGTTGAATCCCATATGAGGCATGGGTATCGTACTAGGTGGGAATGGGTATGGATAGTAAGGATTATAACCCAAGGGTGGGATATATGTTGGTTTCATTGCATATGATGTGGATGTCGACGTAGGTGGTTCCATTTGCGGTTGAGGGACCGATTGTACTTAGCTTGTACTTAGGTAAAAAGGGTTGTATGTTCCATATTGAGGCTGTCGAAATGAAGAATTTGGTGCAGTAGTAGTGGGATCCAGTACAATGAGGACATGTGGGTATTGCGGCATCATGGGAGGTGGTGCAAGAGTTTGTTGCGGGGGGACTTTACCTTGGGAGGAAATGGGCCCAATAAGTCCATCCGCAGAATGTGACATCCCTGCAACGCGATGATCTAATGATCAATGTCAAGGGGCATCTTATAACATGGTATACAAGTACCATGATTGGGCATATATGAGGTAAAAGTGTTTGGATTTGAGAATCGCTTCTTTCTCACTTTGTGGCATTGAGGTAGCCATGTACTTTGCAATGGTTGTTTGGAGATATTTGAGGAACAAATCCAAAAAGAAGGGAGATTGAATGTCAATTTTGCATAAGGTCCGATGATGACTCCATTCATGGATGTGGTATACTATGTGTATAATTGTGTTTTGTTGAAACTCTGTGAGAATTTTAAGTCCAAGATAATTCCTTATTGGAAACTGAAAATAGAGTAGAAATGTTGTGTCAATGGTCTCAAATGTGGTATGAGAGGATCTTGTTAAATTTATGTACCATTTTGCAGCAAAACCAGTTAAGGTTCTTTGTAAGAGATGAAGGTGAACCGAATATTCCACTTTTCTATTAGAGGAACACCATAGGTGGAAATACATGATGTGGTTGGAAGGATCATCTCCCTGCTTCCCTTCAAATTTTGGGATATCCGAAGGTATATTTTCTAGCATATCTGTCCAATTGGATTCATGAGATATGGGATCATTAAACAATTTGGATAGATTAGGCAGGTTCAAACTTTCCATGAATGTAGGTTTGAATTGGGTGCCTCCATGCTATTGTGAATGTTGTTTCCTCAAGGGGGATACCTTGGAATACATGGTGGTGATATTTCTCTTCTAGGGGAAGATGAAGATGTAGTGTATTCCCTCAATGGGGGAGAAGAAGGTTGGGTATTCCCTAGTGGGGGAATAAACAATGGTGAACCTATTCCACGAGAAGAGGGTGGGAAAGGGTTAAAACTATATTTAAGTGGAGAGAGTGAATCAATCAAGGTGTATCCTCTCCTATAAGACCCCATAAATGTGTCCTAGGAGTGGCCTCGACCTGGTGATCTCCCTCGTATGCCACTGGGAGATAAAAGAAAAACACCCCTTGAAAGAGGGAAAGGCCTTGCAGTTTGTGAGACTGCCTTAAAAGGGGGGTTGTTACTCTATGGTGCAAGTATAGTATCCAAGTGAGAGTGATTGGTGATGAATAAACATAATGTATACAAATGAAAAAATATGCCAACTATAACATATGCAATATGGTGCAATATGTGAGTGATATGTGCAATATGGTTTTAATGCGATGGTGTCCACCTGTTTGTTCTTTTAAATTGTGAGATTAATGAGATTGTATTTAGAAAAGAACAACAAGTGTAAATTCCTGAAAAATACCTAACTTTCTTCCTCTCAATTCTAATTGGGCCTCCCAAAAGCACAATTGATGGTGATAGTGGAATCCACGCAACAATAAACTAATGGAGGTAACAAAGAGACAATTATATCAACTAGGGGACCAATGTTCCAATAAATAATGCTTGGAAACAGCCCCCAACAACAATAACTGACTCCAAGAATCACTTGCATGCCTAAGTGTTCCTTGGTGGTATCCTAAGTTTGGACACTATGGTTACCTTACATCAAGTGTGCATAAACAGTTAGTCTTGGGAAGTATACTATTGTCTAAACAGTTAGTCTTGCGAAGTATACTATTGTCTCCCTAACAACAAGGTGATTTCCTCGTAAAGGAGAGTAAGGTAGTTATACCTCAACTTTTACCTCCTTGGTTATTGGTACACTATCTATTCTAGCATCTCTTTGAACACTTGGTTATAGCAGGAATTAAAAGAACCCTAAAAGACAACAATTCTAAGTTTCAAAAATATTCCTAATGAAACTAGACTGTTGGGAATTGTTTGGATGCCTATCCTAGTCAATCCTACCAAGATAAACTATTGTTTTGTGATCTCCTATGGAGGATTTTAGTTGGAGAGTGTTTTATGAGGGCTGCTTGTTAAGGATTTTGTTGTGAATTAAATGAGTTTAAGGGAGGAATTTCACACTTCCATTCCTTTATGATTCATAGAGATAGTAAAGAAAATAATATGTTGGAAATATTATTTAGGTCCCTTAGTGTGTGCAAGTGGGCACACACATGTGGAGAAAGCAAATAGTATTGTCGCAATTAAGTAAACTAGTGCTCAAAACAAAATGATGGAAATTGTAATTTGAGCACTAAAAAATTATTGATGCTTGCAAAAATAAATTCTAAGTGTGAAAAGGAGGTATTTCACCCTTCACTCCCTTTTTTGATTCACATAAATCATGAAGAGCATACTTATGTGCACAAAGTGGATGCTACACTACTTTAAACCAAATATGTTAAAACAACAACAAAAACCATATGATGTCCCGAATACTAGTGAGAACAATGAGGTCCTTAGGAAACCTCAAGGTTGGTTACCTAAGTATATTTCAAGGGATGAACCCTTTACTACCTAATCTTAGTTTAGGAGGGATAATTACTAAAGAAACAAGTAACCATTCTAAGTTAATTAATTCCTAGTTCATTACTGAGCAGCTAGTGGGTTGCAAATTGTAATGCAAACAAATAAAAAGAAAATAAATGATAGAAAACACATAAATAAAATTTATAGTCATGTTGTAATGCGACAGAAGCACTCATTGGTGCACTTTATCACATGAATAGTGAAGGAAAACAACTTTGTTTTAGGACAGGAAAATCGCGCAGGAGGAAGCCTATTAATCTATGTTGTCAGTGCATCCGTCGAAGGTTAAAGTGCATTGTCAATGCGCCAGAGACACTGAGAAGCAAACTACAATGGAAAATGGGTGAAATGACCAAATGAAGGCCAAATTTCTGGAATGAGAGGGGTAGTCCTCTTCACGTACAAGATAGAATATACCATAAATTAACCACACTAAAAACAACAACCTATACCAAGAGAAATGAACAAAAATGAAGTGGAGTCGTCATTAATAATGTTGTGGGAAATAATGCACAAAAGTGCCTTCCTATTTTGAGATGGGGGTTGGGATTGTAGGTTGCAGCAAGGCCTCAGTATTTAGAGCCTAATTTGGTTGTTTTAATGACCCCAAGTGATCCTGCAATATATTGTTGTAGGGAAACAAAATAAAACAAAGAAAATAATAACAAAGTTACATAAACACAATAAGAAAGGGAGTAGAGGATGCAAAATCCAACAATAAATGTGATCCAAACCACTTGTATATTTCCCAATGGTCAAGCTAATACAACACCTTGGAGAGGTGAGCTCCAAAAGGAGGAAAACACTCTTCCTAAGGGAGGTATTTCTTGTCCAACAATGTTTGTAGAGTGGTTGATCAACTAAATGTGATAATATCACTTGCCCCTTGAGGGAAAGAGGAAAGGGATATTTAAAAATTCTTGGAAAGAGGGAAGAGGTGAGCTAAGAGGAATCTCAATCACAATTCCAAAAACATAACATTGCTAAAAAAAAATCTTACAATGAGTATGCCCGACCTTCTTTTATAATCGAAGAGGTGGCCATGCAACACCCCTATTTTTACCACGTTGGCATTAAAAATGTATATGGCGTATATATTGTAATTAATCATGGTGTGGAGCTATAGAAAAAATCCCCACCATTGATTCAACATTTTATGTTTCGACAATTAAAAATCGTTGCCGATGGTATTTCGTGCTAGCGAGGCACATTATAACTTTGGACATCATGTAAATATGCAATTTAATTAAAATACCCACAACCAACTATGTCAATGCAACATTAAAAGAGATGGGGGCATGATTTCTTAAGGATAAGGTGGGGGGGGATATTGAACCCTTTGGGCCAGTGGGGGAAAGCCAAATGTCAAAGGGAGAACCCATCATACTGTCAACTACCCATTTTGTTTTTTGTGCCCAATCATTTAATTTTGCTAGAAATTGGATAGGTTAGTTATTGCATGAGAGTGGGAAAGGTATGGGAGTTAGAAATTTGAATTTGGCGAAACTCCCATTTTTGGGAAAAAAAATTTTTACTTATGGGGCAAGTTATTGCCCAAAAATGTTTCCCATTCCCTCATGCATTCACATCTTTCTCCTCTCTCACATTTTTGGAGCTGTTGTGCATTCCCCATTCATGTTTTTGTAATTTCCCATGTTTTCCCCATGGTTGGGAAGTTGTTTTGTTGGCATTCCATGGCTGGGATATCTGCTAGGTGTTTTTTATGTTGTTTCCCTCATTACCTGGTTGGGAAAAACGTTTTTGGGTTGCACAATGAATTGGAGAAGAGGCCCATGATTTTTCGGTGTTGGGCGAATTCGTTTTTTCCCACATGAAGGCCATAAACATTTATGGAAATCAAGTTGTTGTTATGGGGTTGTTTTTACCCATCTTGGAAATTCGTCTTGTTGCTAAAACCATTTTTCCTCAACCCATAATTTTGTATATTGTTGTGTGTGCATATTTTTCTTTGATCTGAATTGGTTGGGAGTGGAATTGGGTCTAAACTAGCTTGATAAACCTAGTGTATGAAGGAACCTCACAGATAGATCTAGAGGGGTTGGTTTTCTTCTTTGCACACCCTGAATAGCACTAGAATGGAAGGCACAGGCTGAGGGACTGTGTAGCAGAGAAGGGGATGCTTCCTTGTGTTGGGTGTGTAGATGTTTATAAGCCAAGATAGATCTGGTGCAGGTGTCCATAGCTCTGCAATTGAGCTCACTAGCTTAGCAATTCAGCAATCCACCTCCCTAGTAGCCTGATAAACCCAACTGTGTTTGGCTTGGCTAAATTTTGATATATCCTTGGCTATGTGTGAGTCTACTAGTGTTCCCTTATTCCTTGTGGGAATCATGCCCAGCTCAAGGGTGGCAGTGGTGCTGAGAGATTGATGAGCACACTAGCCTATGGTTGGGTGGAACATTGTAGCAACATAGCTTGTTGCGAGACAAGCTTCTTTCAAGATAAGTATTCTTGTCTATTTTATCTCTGCAACTATATTGATTTATTTAATGAAATTTGAACTGGATGAATGCTTGAATGGAATGAATTTGGATTCTGCTGTAGATTACATTATGCATCTGTATATGTTGTTAATTCAATGCATTTTTATCATGTGTATGTTCATGGGATTTAAATTTCCTGGATTAGATAGCATTATCGTCACGTTCTCTCCTTGGTAGAGGGGTGGGGATGTGACAGGCCAAGAAATAACAAGATCGTAGTATGAAACCCCTTGATCCATGTTTTGGATCCAAAGTACACCAAGAGGCCATTTAATGAAACCAAGTGTGTGAGAGGCCAAATTCAAACTCAAATGGGTAAGTGGATCTTTCATGAACCCTCAATGCACCGTTGGTGGGTGAGATCCTGAATTTTATGTCAAAAGTGTGGATATTGAAGGGATCTCCATGCTGCAACATGGGTGTTCTTTTATGTTGCGAACTATAGCGCGTATGAACAGAGTTAAACCTATGATGTTTGGTTTTTTACTATTTTGGGTCCACTTTGACTCAATATTCTCTCTGGATCTTGTGAATATGTCTTCGGTTGGATGCATGATGTATGTTGATGAAAATTTAATGTGTGAATCATGAAATTGTCATAGGTGTGTAATATTTTCATGATAACATCAACCAACTTCACTCAAAGCTCCATAATATTCTACTTATTAGATTTACCTACACTTTTCTTGTCCTCTTGCATCCCCTTTTTGAAATATTTGATACTTTTAGGATGAATCCCTAAGTGGGATACCATTTGGTGGATTAGTGATATAAACCCTTCATCCTTCCACCTCCCTAGCATCCTGATAAACCCAACAATGTTTGGCTTGGCTAAATTTTGATACATCCTTGGCTATGTGTGAGTCTGCTAGTGTTCCCTTATTCCTTGTGGGAATCATGCCTAGCTCGAGGGTTGCAGTGGTGCTGAGAGATTGATGAGCACACTAGCCTATGGTTGGGTGGAACATTGTAGTGACATAGCTGGTTGTGGGACAATCTTATTTCAAGATAAGTATTCTTGTCTATTTTATCTCTGCAATTGCATTTATTTATTTAATGAAATGTGAACTGGATGAATTCTTGAATGGAATGAATTTGGATTATGTTGTAGATTGCATTATGCATTTGTATATGTTGTTATTTCAATGCATTTTTATCATGTGTATGTTCATGGGATTTAAATTTCTTGGATTATATAGCATTATCGCCGCGTTCTCTCCTTGGTAGAGGGGTGGGGACGTGACAGACCAAGAATAACAAGATCGTAGTGTGAACCCCTTGATCCATTTTTTGGTTCCAAAGTACACCAAGAGGCCATTTAATGAAACCAAGTGTGTGAGAGGCCAAATTCGAACTCAAATGGGCAAGTGGATATTTCATGAGCCCTAAATGCACCATTGGTGGGTGAGATCTCAAATTTTATGTCATACGTGTGGATTCTAAAGGGATTTCCACGCTGCAACATGGGTGTTGTTCTGATGCTATGCACTATAGCACGTATAAACAGAGTTAAACCTATGATGTTTGGTTTTTTACTGTTTTGGGTCCACTTTGACTCAATATTCTCTCTGGATCTTGTGAATATGTCTTCTGTTGGATGCATGATGTATGTTGATGAAAATTTAACATGTGAATCATAAAATTGTTGTAGGTGTGTGATATTTTCATGATAACATCAACCAACTTCACTCAAAGCTCCATAATCTTCTGCTTATCAGATTTACCTACATGTTGCTTGTCCTCTTGTATCTGCTTTTTGCAATATTTGATACTTTTAGGATGAATCCCTAAGTGGGATACCATTTGGTGGATTAGTGATATAAAAACCTTTAAAGGCTACAATCAAGATTTCTTACTTTAGTTATCAATCCAAGAATGTGCAAACTTTAGAGGTGTTGTGCACGATTTATGCAAATTCTAGAGTCTCTACACTACTAAAGAGAGAACCAGGAAACTAGTACTTTAAAACAAATTGCATGAATCAAATTGAAAGAAAGAGATAACAATTGCATAAATTAGTCTACTGTGCAGCTATCAATACTGACTAATTCCTTAAGAATCAAGAATATGTTATTAAAATAAAAATTCCAAAGGAAACTTAATCAATAGAATATAAATGAACTAATTAATCTAGAAATCATATGCATGAACCAAAATTGAACGCATGAAATAATATTCCTTCAAAATTAATGCATATAACTAGAAAGCATGAAACACCATTCAATAATTTAATGTGTAGAAAACAATCTATAGAAACTATAGAAACCATTCAACATAACTGCATAATTCATTACTCTATTCTACATGAAACATATTATATATTTAAAATCTAGCTTATTCCTAACATCATTCACTTGAATTCAACAAACACTAATCTTCACTAATAGATTAACAAATGGAATCATGTATTTCCTTGATGGGGACCACCCCAATGTAGGTACAGGAGCATGACTAAACTAAGAAATCATGGAATAGGTAAATTGTAGATTCTCCATTATGCTGGTTTAATTTTTCATAATTCAAAACACACAAAAAATGTATTGTAGAAGTAGACTGTATCTGTCAAAATGATAATCGAAGATTGAAACCTTATGTTTATTCCCAAGGGTCTTATTTATTACATATTTTCTCAAAATAACTCAAGGTAAATAAATGGTAACCACTGGATCAATCATCATCCCTATGATTTAGGGATTTATTCAGCAGTTTGGTGGATCTAGAGATCTCAAGAGTTGGTCTCCAAGTTAGTAGGATTAGTGCTTCATTTGGATGCATGATCTTGGTGGATCTAGATATCTCCAAAGTTGGTATGCAAGTTACTAAGATTGTCACTTCTGGTAATGACTACAGTCTATTGTCCATGATATTGCTACATTCATCATGTATTCACAAAGTTCCTAGCCCGAATATTAGATCATTTTTATTAAGAATTAAGGTAAGCTAGATAAGAAAAAGAAAAACTTATCCATTATCATCCTAATCACTACAATTGCATAACAACTTGGAGGAAGGTACAATTTTAACGTAGTGGATGATTCTTACTTCCCTACAATATCCCATGAGGAGAAAAAATAAATGGAATTTGTACCTACCAGATGAGACTCATCACCCCCCTCAACTTAAATATGTTACAAATACTTGTGTAACTCATTGTTCTAGGCTTGTGGTACTGACTATTCTGAAAGTATATATTTTCCATCATAAGACACTATTCTCATAACATCATTATATCTATAGTAACCCTTGTTCTGTTTTGTTTGTGCCAAATTCTCCCTTTCTTCTTCTTCATTTAATTATTAACTAGAAGACATAGGAAGTAGAAAGGGTGGATTTATCTTCATCCTAGTCAATTCCAACGTTTTCTTTTGAAGGGTATCCTTGTATAATTGTGCCTTGGATAAAGCAATATTTAATTTAGTAGGTGAATGTGGATCTTGAAATATTAGTTCTGGTGACAATCTCTTCCATCAATCAATAATTTTATTCACGACTTCATTTTTAATTCCATGCAACATCCTTTCTAAATGATTTGTACCTTCATATTGTTTCTCTTTCAGAGTAGAGATCATCTCTCTATTACAGATCAAGGTGTCATGAGCTTGGACTACCATTATTTGATTAGTGGATTTTGTTAAGATCCATATCTCATTCCCCCATTCTTCTAATCTATAAATTTATATTTTCTTATCCTTTTAGACTTCATGGTGCAACTAGGAACATGAGACCCTTAACCGAAGATCCCCTACATAAGGGTTGGGATACCATTTGTAGGAGTTGGTCAATATGAAATTATGGAGGTAGAATTCATATAATTTGTCCTTGTCTAGAATTTTGTTGTCGAAGGACACATAAAAAAATTCCTTTGGTGTAATGATGTCAAGGGGTAGATGGTATTTGAGCCTCTGTAGTTTAAATACCTTTCCCTTAATAACACATTATAAAATCTTTATGGGGGGTCTATAACTTATTATATCCTCATAAAGTTGAGAATATTTATCAATGATGGAATCTAGATCTACTATATGTTTATTCTTTTCTTCTAATTCTCTCTTTTAGTTTTCCAATTCCAGCCAAAGCACTTGATTTTGTTGTTCAAGAAGTTTTTGCTATTCAATATACTACATTTTGAGAATCTACATTTTTTCCTGTATGATGGCATCTTCATCTAGCACTGTGGATTTGCCACTTTTTTTTGTATTTCTAAGGGACTAAGTTGTGATCTTTAATGCCACAAATTCTTCCCTAAATCTAGTTAATTCAGCTAAGGAACTTTGTAGTTCATACTCCTCTTTTGATGGCACATATTTTTTTATATTATCTAATTGGCTTTCTCTTGTAATTTCAATTTTATCCTCAACATTTTGGATGGGTTCGAGTTCCCTAGAATAATATTTGTTTTCCTCGACTTCCTCAGTCTTTTCTTGGTGTTCTTTTGAATTTTGTGCTTATAATATAATCCTTCTCATTTGTCTCCTGAATTCATACACTCTAGAGGTTAGGGTTTCTTTCCCTTTATTAGGAACTATTTTGGGTTTCTTCATCTAGACTAGTGCATCAACAACTACCATGGCTTCATCTCTCGATTGGATCCTTATTTTATCCCTTATTGTGGAAAAACCCCTCTTTTATGTTACTAAATTGTTTGTCTATTCTACAATAGGCACAAACGTAGGCCCTAGGGCTCCCTTCATGGCCTAGACATCTCCTGCGGAGATTTGAATGAATTTCTCCCAAATGAGTTGGGGTATTTGTGCTTCAATTTATATGAACATAATCATTTTGATCAAACCATGGTGATCCAGGGCATCCTCCTTTCCCTGTTTAACCTTATAAATAATTTGCCAAAGGGATTGCAGTAGATAATGGGGGATGTTGATATTGTCTACTGGGTTAATATGGGTGCAATTTCTTAGCAAGTCCAATATCCTAAAGTGGAAGTAATGCACTTAGATCATCCTCCTCGTACATGTTATTTATTTCAGTACAACAATTGCAACCTATTTCCATGTCTTGGGCATGGTATCCCGATTAACACCATTCTTGTCTTCCTTGTATGTTTCACCTTCAGCAAAAAAATCCTACTTATCTCTAATAGTGTTCTCTTGGTCATCCATGTTACAATGTTCCCCCCTAGGGATTCCCATGTATTCTACCATCTCACCCTTATGGAGGTGTATGTGAAATGCTTTTACTCTAGTTACAAACTCATCCTCCTTTAACATTTTAAGATTGTTAGAAAATTTAGGGAAACATTCAAATCATGTCCATTCAGCTTCACAAATAATCTCACGCAACCTACATCCTTGAAAATTTTCAAAACATTTGTATTGACATATAATTGTGAAGGATTTGTTGGTTCACTTTACTTGAACCCAACAGCCATTTTTGAAAAAACAATAATTTCATAGAATGGTTTATATCTATAAATGCAATAGTAGCTTTGTATACAAACAATTATTTACCATACGAAATTGAAAGCTTAAAAATGGAGTTCAACCTTACTCGTTCAACTGCTGATGTGATCTTCATTCTTCTATTTGTACCATATTTTGTGATACTTCTCTATATTTTTCTCTTCTCTCACAATGCCAACCTTTTGGCATGCTAAATTCTCTTCTTGCTTAGGTATGGATTTAGAATGACTGTTTTTTTTCCATTTTTGACTTTAGTTGGTGAGATACACATTTCTCATAATGACTATGCTTCACATGTGTTATCCTTCTTACCAATCTTCTCATGTTTTCTTCACAATACACCATCTTTCTGACATGACATTCTTTGTACCTTTTGTTGATAGGAGATTTATGGCAAGATATGCCATCCTTATTATTGTTCATATTAGACAAATTACCATTTTTATTGGCGTATTCTGTGACATCCCACTCTATCATTTTACCTCATGTGGTACTGCCCCTCCTGACTATATTTGTGTTATCCTCAGCACGAGCATGGGTGAATTTCCCTTTACTACAAGAGCCTTACAATTTAATGACTAGGAATAAGTGGGAAAAGTGCTTACTTATCTCATTGTCTTTACCTATTGGAAGGGATGTGGTGATTGAATGAATTACAGGAACTATTTTTTTCTTTTCATTTTGTTGTGTTGTAGTGTGTTGTTTGCTAATGTAGTTATTTAATGTACTCATATAGTTGTAGCAGACAAAAATTTTCCGGATTGCTTTGAGTAGTATTCCTAAATAAAGTGTTTTCGTAGATCTGTGGAAATGTTTTCTTGTAGAGTGTGGAAAGAGATTTTCATGATAGATAAGATATTGTATGAGTGAATAACCTGTGAATATTGCTACAAAATCAATAGTGTTGTTAGATATGAAAAATATGTTGTTTTTTTCCTCTTCCTTTTTTTTGGACTGAAGTTTCAACTTTATGGTTTTCTCTTGTAGTACGTCTTGTCAGTGCTTCAAGAGATTTTTTCACTAACATAATTTTTATTTTTATTCTTTTTTTCTAGCACTAGAGGTTCCATCACTTGTTTTCACCAATAGTTCCTCCTGTGAGAACTTCAAAAGAAATTTTCACCAACATGATTATTATTTCTCTTCTCTCTTTTTTCATTTTTTCTTCTTCATTTTTTTTTTATTTGCTTGCTGAGAATTTATTATTCAGTTGGGAGTGAGGAAATTATTGCCCTCAATCATTGTTAGACACTTCTTGTACATTTTTTGTGTAAACTCTTCTTTTGAAAGTGATTGGTTGTATAATTTGAATCCATGTACAATGCCTAATAAGGGGGTATTATCTTCATTAATTGGCATGATTTATACCAATCCATTATCATATAAAGTATCAATTTGATAGGGTCAAGCCATATTGTTGTTATTTTTCCTTTGATGTCCATGAACCTTGATTCATAGAGTAGTTCACATTCTCGTACTTGAAACTTCTTGGAATTGATGTATTTGGCATCCCACGCCTTCCTTTGTTGTTGTACCACTTCAGTGTGGAAGAGTGCTAGTTGTTTGTACTCATCAGGTGCATTCAAATGCTGAATTTTGTTTTGTTGTGATCTTAATAATCCCATGCCGAGATCTGCAACTATCAGTAGTTTTTTTGTCACGAATTCTATTAGCAGCATGACCTTCTTTCCATAGACTAACTCATAGAGGGTAAATCCTCTTGTAGTCTTCTAGGTTGTGTTATAATCCCAAATAGATTCATTTAATTTGTATTCCCAGTCTCTTTTGTGTAGCTATAGTGTTTTGTAAGTATCTTTTCCATCTACCTATTTGTTACTTCTTCCTACCCATTTTCTTGTGGGTGGTAGGAAGATGATTATTTGTGCTTGATTTGTTTCTTTCAATAAGGTCTTCAATCAAATTTTATGTGAAATATGTCCCTTGGTCTATTGCCACCTTTCACACACCTGGTTTATGTGGCAGAAATCTTCAAGCCACTCGATGTGTCCTTGGGGGCAAGTCTCGAGTCAAGCCTGTCACCTTGTTCTTGACTCCTTCATTCAGGCTAACTCCTAACGAAGTCAAGGGGGGTAGGCCCTATTAAATTACTAAGGATAATTACTTGGTGTGATGGTGTTATATTAATTAGGATTTTTGAAATTAACCAGTGGAAACAAAAGATAACAAGATGCAAGATTTAAAGCATATAAGCACAGTAATGACACTCAATATATATATAATCGAAAGAATTGATCAAAGTAAATCACCAATGCCTTAAATGGAGTCAACAGAGAAAATAATGTGCTTGCAAGCATTTGAAAGAATGTTTTGCAAATGTCTCTTGGTAGATTTTAAATTGATGTGGAATGTGAATGAATTAATTTAGGCAAAAAGGGGACTCCAGATATACCCGAGGGGTACTTGGAGTATGTCCAAAAGTGAACATTCATGGCTACCCGCAAGGTTTTTGTGGAATGGAACAGAGTCTTGAATACTATTGTTCATAACGCACCCATCAGGGTGTGACAGAGATCGGCGCCTCGAGGTCACTTTCCAGTTGTTCCCACTCCTTTGGGTATTTTACCACCGTTTACAGTTCGTTCGAGGCATTGGATTTTCGCCTGATGGTTTGTCAATTTGGGAGGTGAAGACTAATTATTCTAGTCACTCAAGTGATTTTGATGCAGCTTGACTGATCAGACGAACCACATCCAAGTACAGAGCATACACACTAGAGTCTTTGTTATTTTTAGTAAATTTTAAAAGAGGTGTTCTTATTAAAAAGAAAACCCTCCAAGAGCCTCTTTCGGTCCAAGTGGACCTCAATCGAGGAATAAAGGAGGTTTTGGTTTTATTATGATTATTAAAACAATTAATGAAAATGGAATCAAAGATACACAACACCGGTTTTCTAATTAGTCCTACCATGCATCTCTTTCCCCTCGCGGGTCAATCTGGAAGTCGTGGGGTAAGTAGTATGATTACTTTTGAATTGAAAATATGGAATAATGCAAAATATTATCAAAGTATAAAACCCTACATTTCAATACTAAACTAGAACATAAAAAAGGGAAAATGCAAAAAAGTGAAACGAATGCGGATCCCCCTAGGCTCAAAAGAGCCTATTCAAAAAAATTTATATTTTTATTACAAGAAATTACAATATCAGCAAACTGAAATTAATCCACCTGGTCCTTATATGGAATGAGACCAAAGGTTTACAAATTGCAAAAAATTTGAAATTTTGGAAGATGGAGACCCCCTTGGGGGTTTTGAATGGTCCAAAAATGATTTTCGGACAACGCCTCCTCCTCTTTTCTGTTACACCTGATAAAAACAAGAAATATTATCACAGTTAAATATTCCCAAAAGTACTTTGAAAGTACTTTTGGATGAACAAACTTTTTACCCAAAAATTCTAAGTTAAAACTAGTTTTTAAAGAAGCAAAAAAGGAACCAAGGAAAGCAAGATTTCCTTGGGATCTTGGCCTGCTTTGGGGGCAGCCAATATGAAGTACTTAAATTTCTGAATATAAATTTTTAGACTCTAAGGAAACAACCATGCATTCAACAAGCTTTAGATCTACTTTCACAGCCTTGAAAAATGACAATTTTTCCTAAAACTAAATCTAGAATGCTTGTAAATTTTCTTTTAGGAATGAGATCTAGTTTATGAGCTTTAAGGCATCAAGATCTATGTAAAATAAACTCTGAAATTGATAGATATAAAAAATTTTAAAGCTACAAACAAGTAAGCGAACTAATTTTAGAAAAAATTGAAGGAGGAAGAGGAAAAGAAGAGCATTTTTGTTGGAAGCCTTGAAGATCAACCGTGGAGATTTCCGGTGGAATGTCAAGGGACTATGCCTTTGAATGGTTTTGGAGAGAGTGAACAAGCAAACTAGATCAACATCCTCTCCAAGCTAGGAACTTGCAACTAAATCCAAAGACTTGCCAAAATACTTGTGAGATCTAGTTAATACATACATAGAGATTTCAGAATAACATGCATATAAACTTATAAAACATGCTGAATCTAGATCTCTAAACATGCATCAAAAAGGAAAGAGATGTCCAATAAACTTATTAACAAACTCCTTTCCTATCAAGATTATAATAAACTTATTATCAATCTTAGCAATGAATCCACAAACAATCAGCAAATTATGAACATAGATACAGGTTACCTCAGTGAAACATGGCAATGCTCATCCACACATATAATGACATGACACCATCTTTCCTCCAAAGCTTCACTTTATTCTAATAGCAGAAGATATTACACAGTATTACAACAGCAATGGCTCCTCAATCCAACTCTAACTAACTCAGAAAGGAGGCATCCATGCTTTATTTATACACAAAACTGAAACCCCATCCCAGAGGGGGCACGAATCCCAAGGAGATAGACCACTGCAGCTGAAGGAGAGTCCATCAATGCCTCATCTGAAGCTAAATTGATATTCTACTGAGTATGAATGTCAATCGGGGGGCTGATTGAGCTGACACATCACCCTGCTGAGTGAATCATCAACCACAGAGCTCCCATCAACCACTCTGGATCCACCCAGATCACCTCCTTCAGTCAAGGATTTGTTAGATCCATTCAATCTGGTCCTGATGAGGCTTATTTCAATCAAATCGGTTGAGAATCCATTGATCTAGGATTTTTTTATTTGCTCCATTATTCATCAGTTTATTAATTAAAATAATCAATAATTGATTTTTTGGGGCTTTCTGACCGGAGTGATGGAAAATCACTCAAAACTAGGAAATAGTGGGTCTATAGGTTTACTGGGTGCTCTTAGCTTGAAAATGAGCACATACATGAATGAATCTGACTTTCGAGCCCACTCTTATTACAAAACCAAATTTTCCAATTAAACTATTAAAAAATAGCCTAAGTTTTGGAAAAATTAAATTTTAATAAAAAAACACTGAAAAAATTTAAAAAATTAAAAAACCTAGGGGGACTTAGACATGTTCATATGACTCGACCATGATGCCTAGCATGTTTATACATTGACACATAGACTCTAATAACCTTAATAGGCCTAAATGCCAAGCTGACCACCCCAACTTTGGAGGTATTGAGTGAAAAACTCAGAAATTATCAATCGTTTATTCAACAGCCAATAATAACCAAGGGAAAAAACACCCTGGGCTGATCGGATTGACAAATAAATTCTAAGAGACTGAGTCTTTTACAGACATTATCATGCTATAACATTTATTACAACTCCCCCAAGGGGGTATGAACATGTGATATAGTACAACAAGCACTTCCGAAGGTCTTCTGAAGTCCAAACAAAAAATCTTTGTCCAGTTCACCAGGCTCACTTGATAAAAAGCCACTAAGTACAACTTAGGTGGTAACATGGTCTAAGACCAGTTCTCTTGGGAATCCAAATCTTATAAATTTTTGCTCTGTGAGTAACTTTGCTACACTTGTCTCATTTAAATTTCTAAGTTCCTTTACTTCTTCCAACTTTGTAATGTAGTCAATACACACTAGGATGTAATTCTTCTAATTGGATGGTGGGTTTATTAGGAAAAAAAAATAAACCCCCATTTGTCAAAAGGTTAAAATGATATTTGGGTTTGTAGTGGCATCTCATCTCTATGTGTAAGTTTTTCCATCCTCTAATAGTCATCACATCTTAACACATACTCCTGGTCATCCTTATGAAGTGTGGGACAATAGTATCTAGTTTGCAAGATATTGTAGGTTTTTCTCTTTGTTGCATTATTCCATCCATCTAGTTCATAGTGGAAGGCATAAAGGATAGAATATGATCTAGTTCATGTACATCATCTTAGAATATGATCTGGTCCCTTATTTAATAGGAAGCCTTTTATCCAAGTATAGGTGGCACTCATCTTGACGATCTTGCATCGCTACTTGTAATTAAAATGATCAAGAAGCTACCCAAAGACTAGGAATTTTGTGTGCCAACATTCCATGGAGTCTCAACCGATATTGCAAAGAGATGCTCATATTCGAAAGCATCACCAACTATTTTTTTGTCTGCAACATGGGTTCATCTCAATAAAATGTCTACACCAAAGGTTTTTTTACCTGGTTTATCCATTATTGTCAAATCAAATTCCTGCATGAGCATCAACCCTCATATAATTCTACCAGTGGTAATAGTTTTTTTCATCAAATACCTTATTTTCAAATGTTTTGTGTGCACAAATACTGGATAGCCTGTAATGTAGTGTCTGAACTTGTTGATGGAGTAGATGAAATCCAATAATTCTTTCTCTATTACTGTGTAGTGAAGTTCAACTCCTGATAATTGTTTGTTGATATAGTATGTTGCAAATGACTTTTTATCCTCTTGTTTCCTAAACATTTCCCCAATAAACTTATCAGAGGCATCTAAGTGTATTTGAAATGGAAAACCTCATTTTGGTCCTTAAAGCATAGGGGTTGTGATTTTCTTTTCCTTGGTATGTTCAAATGCTTACATACAATTATCTTCCGATACAAAATCTATATCTTTAGTTAGTAGTGAAATTATGGGTGAAATTGTCTTGTTGAATCATTTTACGAATACCTTGTAGTAACCTACCCGGCAAAGGAATATCCTTACATCTCCTTGCTTTAGTGGTGGAGGTAGATTTTTAATGACCTCAATCTTGGCATGGTTAACCTTGATTCCCTAGGAAGAGACATGGTGACCCAACATGATGCCTTCATTCACAAGCATCTCACATTTTTTGTTTCTTATACATAAGCTCATTTCTATACATCTATTTAGGACAACATCTAGATTGTCTAAATATTGTTGGAATACTTATCCATAGGGTGTGAAGTAATTCATGTAGATATCCATGCTATCACGCACAACGTTTGCAAATATGCTTAAGACAACCCTCTGGAAATTTGTAGGGGCATTGCATAGTTCAAATTAAAGAACTTGATGGTATGCAAATGCGCCCTAATGGTAGGTGAATGTCGTATTTTCTTGGTCCTCTAAGTGGATTTGGATTTGGTTGTACCCACTGAAACCATCTATGA
Organism: Pseudotsuga menziesii; assembly: GCA_001517045.1. Classification (NCBI taxonomy): domain Eukaryota; kingdom Viridiplantae; phylum Streptophyta; class Pinopsida; order Pinales; family Pinaceae; genus Pseudotsuga; species Pseudotsuga menziesii. The sequence continues at coordinate 342,187 of LPNX010172808.1, forward strand.
ATAAAAATAACTTTCTTTCCAGATAATATATCCAACATTCGGTCAATAAAAGGTAGGGGGAAATGGTATTTTTTTGTTTCTTTGTTGATCTCTCTATAGTCCACACATATTCTCCACTTTCCTCCCTTATTTGGGACTATCGTTATAGGAGATACACATTCACTGTATGATATGGGATAGATGAAACCAACATCCATTAAATTTGGTAACTCTTGTTTGAAAATATACTTTAATATCAGATTCATCCTTCTTTGTGGTTTTCTTATGGGAAAAACATATTCTTTTATGTAAATGTGATATTTGCATATGTCTGGATATATCCCCTTCATATCTATATAACTCTATGCAAATTCTAAACTTCAGTCTGTGAGGAATTTAATTAGTTGTTGTTCTTGGTTTTCCCAAGTTCTTATTACTTTTCAAAGTTTTTCGAGGAAGGATATCTACTATATTAACAATAATAGGTTTTTGTTCCAAACATAACACTCTTTTCCACGATATAGTGGGGAATATAGGAGCCCCTATCATTTATTCTTCACTTGATACAAAATATATTCAATTGCATCAGCATGAGGATAAATATTTTGCAAAAAATTGGATAAAAAAGTATCTTCATCAACATTTCTAAGTGCAAGAGATGTATTTATGTTGAGGACGAGGTAGATGGTTTGACTATAATTCTCATCATCCTCCAATAATAGAGGCTCTTATGTGTCAACAAATGGTCTGATGGGTGAGTATAGGGTAATTTTTTTGGGGAAATTCCATTAGTAATGGTCATATCCCTTGCTCTACACTCAGTGTAGGCATATGTTGTTGCTAGCCAGGGCCTACCGAGGATAAGAGGCTAGCCATTAAGTTTGGTTTTGACCTATAAGATAATAAAATAAATATGGTATTCCCATGAGTTGATAGTTAAAATCAATGACATTTCCATATGCAACATTCTCTAAAGACTATGAGATTCTGACAAACTAATTTCTCTCATGAATTATGGAAATTTGTGATCATGGATTTATAAATAATGAATTTTTTTTTTGTGGAGACATGATTTGTACTAAAAAAAACCTCAATGTTGTAAATTATTATGTAAATGCAAGGAAGGATATAATAATGAAAAGAGTTACATATTTGATTTTTATATGCAATGACAAATCGTTGATGTGTGAAGCACCTATAAAGACTGAATTTGAAGCCATAGTCTTAGTTGAGATTTTCAGTAACCTGTAATAGGAAAGATTATATATACTTTTTTATACACATTGGATCCCTATGAAATGGTTCCACATGGGAGATTCAGAAATTGGAAAGGCACTCAAACTTTAGAATGATGTATTACATGTAGAGAGGCTATTAAGATATTTTTTCAAGAAAAATCGACAAATGGCAATTAGGAGGATGACTATTTAACAGTTGAGGATTATTTAATCCTTGAAGGCATAATATTAGTATTAAATATTTTTTATATTTTAAAGTAGCATACTCAGTAAATAGTTCCATAATTCAAGGTGTATGGGTTAGTAGTCAAAGATCATCCCAATATTCCAAGGTATGAGTCATGCAATTCATAATTCTAGATTGAAGTTTAAGTGGAAATATTGTAACAATTCATAGCTCTTTTAGTTTTTACATTCTAAAAACACACACATCGAGCAACTCAATATCAACTAACCTTATCCATATCAATTCCCAGACCAGTTCCAGATTTCTAGACTTGAAATCAGCCGGTGGAAAATTTGAGTGCATGTGGCAGTCAAAGCTCCAGTTAAAATACATTTCGAATAACTTCAAGGCATCAAATTAATTTAAGGAGATAAGAAACATATATTTTTTCCATCTTTTTTGTAATAATTTCCATATTTAGTCTATTTTGAATAGATTAATAGAATTCGGTTCTAGAAGGTAGAAATAGTTGGTTGCTTGTTAATTTTCTATTTAATTATATCATTTAAAACAAATGGGGGTTCAATGTTCCCCTACGGAGGAAGAGAATTCAAGTAGTTGATATATGAAGGTTAATGTAAAAAATTCAGAACTTAATGAACAAGTTACAATATTTTGCAATATGTTCATCCTTGGAGATCAATACCATTATGGGTTAGATTGTGTCTTTTTAAATTTCTATTCACACGTTCTTATATTGAAAGCAGAGTTACTTTTGCACTACATGTGTTGTCTCATTTTTTTAGATCAAATGCAATAATATTTATTTTGTATTGTATAAAAGTGGTGAGTTGTGTTCCATTTTTTTTTCCACTTCAAAACATTGTTTTGGAGAAGGATTTCCTCTTGTGAATATATTCTATTGAATTCCTAACCCATAGTGTGTATGCTTCTGGCCTATGAAGTATTGTTATCTAGTTAAGTACAACTTGTAATTCTATCCTAATAATCAAGACACTTTACCTACTCATTAACCTAACTCATCAATCGAAACTATTTCCAACCCAAGATGTGATAAACTTGTCTCTCTTGCAGTCATATGACAACTTTTAGCGCTAAGATATTCCAGCTCCATTATCAGGGATGGAATTGAATAAATAGTTTGATAAATTTAAACATTGACACCATTCATAGGTCATTGTTTCCCATGTCTAGTCCCAGTAGAATGTATTTTTGTTGTTTCTTTTAAAATTATTTCAATATGCACATCGGTGCATCTTTTTAATTGTATTCTTAATTATCTTGATAAGTTGCACAAGCTCCATCTTTGATTTGTTGTATTCGTTTCTCTCTCTCACCTAAGTTGTCTTTATCGTTGTTTATGTTGTATTTGTTTTCCTATATTATATATGTAAATGTTTGTATCATTAAATATTTTTTATATATACTAATATTACTTTATTGTTTGTAATTTTCAAGAGAAACTGCCCTAGGTCATTACTCAAGGAGGAAGAGGTACAATTTGTACAAGCGCATGTTGATCAAGAACTTCATGGAGAAAATATTGAGGATCGAGATAATGATCCTATGGAATAAGATAATTATGCTAATAACAAAGTTGAAGAATATGAAGAAGATGGTATAAATAGATTTATGTGGGAAACATTTAATAATGTTGGAATCGATGATCATGGCAATCAGTTTGATGTTGCTTATGATATACCTGTACTTCAGAGGGCAAGTGAACCTCTTTATGAAGGCTCAAAAATAAGTCTTCTCTCTGATTTATTGTTTTTGTTGAACTTAAAGGTTCTAAATGGTATGTCAAACAGATGTGTGACACAACTCCTAAGATATGTAATATATTAATTTTGTCACATTTACTACATGATGGCAAAGTTTTAATTTTTCCCCTATTTTTAATGTTGGTTAATCATCATCTATAACATTTGGATGCAATATGTATGACTAATATTCTTTACATTAACAAGTAGTACTGTCTTTTTATGTTGTAGACTGATAGTTGAATTTTTATTACCATTGTCAAATGTTTTACCTCGCACATACCGAGACTTATATGCCATAATGAAAGATATTGGAATGGAGTATCAAGCTATGCATGCATGTGCTAATGATGACATTCTCTACTATAAAAAAACTTGAGTCGAAAGAAAACTTTTCAAAATTTGAAGAGAGTAGATATCGATTCGATAAAGTAACAAAAAAAGGTGCCTTGCAAGGTTCTTCGTTATATTCCTATAAGTCCACGTTTTTGGGAATTGTTCAGGTGCAAAAGCATAGCACATATAATGGATTACTATGCAAATAACAAAATTAAAAATGGTGTTCTTCTAATTCCTGTGAATGGATCTATATTTATGAAGATAGAAGAAATATAGCCAAAGTTTAAAAACGAACCTTGTAATCTTAGGATTTCATTGGCAGCTGACATTGTCAATCCGTTTCGAGAGGTCATACCTACTTACTCGCTATGGCCTCTTTTGATTATTGAAAATAGCATTCCTCCATGGATGTCAATAAAGAAGGAGCACATACAGTTGGCAATGATTGTTCCAGGAATTTATAATTTTTCTAGGATATTTTTTTAACACGGTAACATCTCATTTGTCTTGTTCATTTCATAATTATATCTTCTTCTTTTTTGTTTATTAACATATGTTCAATTATGTTTCGAAATAATGCCTTGTATGTATTTGTTTACTCATATATGTCGTAATTTTTTACTTTATGTTAAATCAAAAAGATATGAATTTCTATATGGAGCCCCTTATCAATGAGTTACTATAGTTATGGAAGGGCATCACTATGTATGATATCTCTAGACGAACAAATGCACAAAGGGAATTTTAATTCCATGCAATGCTTATATGAAAAATTCATGATGCCCCATGGATAACACATTTATGTGGTATGTTATAATGTTACCCTACATAATTATACATACTTCATTATATATAATTGATATAAAAATTAATACATCTCTTGTAGGTCTTCAAACAAAGGGTAAATTTGCATGTCCAGTTTGTGGTTCTAAAATGAGATCTCATCATTCAAGAAGTTTACAAAATGAGGTGTTTGATGCGTATAGGAACTTCCTTTCTAAGAACCATGGGTATTCGACTACTAGAAAACATATTTTCAATGGGAAAGAAGAGACTATATTAAAACCACGAAGAATGAAACCTAGTCTATGGATGAAGAAATATAAATAGATTCAAATCATAATGGTATGGATGAAATTCTATATGCATCAATATATACATGAAATGTTTTGAATATTTTGTATTTTTATCAGTTTACTATTCGACAAGTGTTTTTCTAATATCTTTAATTATGATTCGTATTGAAGGTCATGATCAAGTAATCAATAATGAGTTGCTTCCATGAGGAATGGAAATCTATCCCAAACAATTCAGTAGGATCCCCTACTATAAACATCTAGAAATTGTTCATTTGTTTGATACAATGTACATCGAGAATAACATAAAAAATACCTTGTGACAAATATTAGATGGTGGGAGAGATAAATTAAAAATTGTTAAGATTTGTAATGACATTAAGGAGGCCAATCATGCATTGCAAAGTGTGATTTGTTGAAATAGCGATGGAGACGCCCAAAATATCAATTCCCTTCCATGGTTATTGACAAAGTAGCAAAGCAAAGATGTTAAAGAGGTTATTGAGAAAATTAAATTTCCCACTGAATTTTGTTCAAACATGAAGAATATCATAACAAATAAAGGTTAATTAGGTGGGGTAAAAAATCATGATTCGCATACCTTCATTAAGGTAATTATTTTGGTGTATATATTTGTATAATGGTGAAACATGATCTTGTTAGTCTTTTTTTATTCTACACTAATTTGGGATTAAATAATGATTGATCATTTTTTTGATACAATATGTTCTACCTCTATCTCTCCCATAAAACTTTAACAACAATGTGAAACAAGTTATATATGATCTGGGAAAATACATGAGGTAAGTGGTGATTTATATGAAAAGTGTAATTTGTTCGTTCATTTGTTGTGCAACTTATTTTGATTTGAATACATGCATGTGTTTTACTTGTAGTGTACTATATTTTTTGTTGAAACATGTGATTTTCTTGCATCATATATAGATGGTTGTCATTTAAAGAAATAGATCAAGAAGATATAAAATATTGGAGGAGACAAATTCCTCGTCTAATGTGTGAAATTCAAAAGTATCTACATCCATCATTTTTTAATGCACAAGAACACTACCTCATACACCAAGTTGAGGAGATTGAGAAGTGTGGACCTGTACAAACAAGGTTAATGTGGATGGTTGAGAGGCACCTGAAATCACTCGAGGATTTGGTCAGACAAAGATAACATCATGAGGGTTCTATGGTAGAGGGATATATGGTATATCAAACCATGGTTTATATCACTCAATAGAGTCCTCAAATAATTGTAAGTATTAATCATGAGGATCACATTTAAGATGTCAACTCCAACATCATATTTTAAGGAAAGAACCTATTGGGGAAAGGTATAATGAGGAAAGTGAGATGTAAGTATGTTATACCCAAATCCTATCACCAATATGTGATGAGATCCTTAACCCCTATATTTTCCCTAAATCCCAAAACTTGGAGTGGAAAACTTGCTCTGGATATCAATTCTACATGAAAAAACCTAGAACCATGCTTTCCCTTTGGCTGATGAGCAGTACCTTGATCAGCACCGCCTATGTCTTGTTATAGAAAAGCAGTGCCACCACGTATATATTGTGTTCTTGGAGTGGTTCTCACCTAAACGTATCTGTCATAAGGGAAAAAAAGCGGTACCCTTGCTAAAAATGGAAAAACAAAATATTATCGAGGCTTCTAGATCATGAGCCTCGTGTCCTCCCTTATCCCTATCAATATGGGTTAGTTGGAGTCGAGATCCCTCTTGGTAGGATCTTAGAGCCACCTCACCCACAATTATCTCAACTATCCCTATCCATTGAGCCTTATAAATACAAGCTCATATCCATTGTTGAGGGAGAGAACTGAATCGTATTTTTATGTTGTTGAATTGACTATCTAGTCCCATCCATTGGAGAGCACAAGAGAGCAAGTTGGAGCTATTAGGGATGAGGTGTTTGTCTTGTGGAGGAGTTTGTCAACACTAAGGAAATGGTTGTAAGCTTCTTCATTCATTTCTTAAAGAAAAGCTTATTTTAGTCCCACATATCTGTTGTATTTGATCTCACATGTATATGTTACTGGATTCCTTAGTCACTAGTATGGATGTGTGAATAATGTTCTGGTAGCTTTGATGTTCTTGTTTGTTTGACATGTTTATAGGTATACAGGTTTGTCATCAAAGCATCATTCCAGGTGTTTACAACATTCAAGGAAGGTCTTCATCCTTTGTCGTTCACTCATTTGTTCTGGATCTAAACCATTCAGACCAGAGGAACAGCTTCTGTCCACAGAAGGTACAATATTCCTGACTACAAATCGGGTGACTCTGCTGGGGAATAGAGCAAATTTCAGTTGATCTAATCTTCCCCAATCCTTGAACACTTATTCGAATCCAAATTCTAGTCTATAACTCTCTTCAGTCAAATCTACCATCTGACTTAGTCAATTTTGGTTTAAAACTTTCATATATGTTCATATATAAACTATTTTGACCTTATATGCTCTTTTTTACTGTCAATTCATTAGTCTATACCTTGATTTGATCAATTTTTAACTTGAAATCTCATTCTCCTTATGTTTTGGATACATTTAGGGAACCGTACATGTGATTTTGGCAAGAAGTGGTGCCACTGCCTGAACTCTGTTAGCCATAAGTGGTGCCACCGCCTGAACCTCGTTAGCCAGAAGTAGTGCTTGTCCAGAATCGCTCTGTCCAAGACCCCTCTAGCGCGGTGCCAAGTAGGCTTTGTTCCAGAACTTCTTTTTTGTAATTTTTTGCAAAAAGTAGAGTTTTTTTTCTTTCAACCCTGCACTTTTAGGCTTTCTTGTTTGAATCTGAATGCTCATGGTTGAAAATTTTGTGGTAAAATTGGTTTGATTGTAAAAATTCAAAAGCTAGGTTAGGCTTGTTGATTGTTTGTTTGCTTTCATGCTTGTTAATTGTGATTTTGAAAGGAATTTTTGAAAGCTTAGGTTTTAGTTAGATCTCTTTTCGTTTCATTTATAAAGACTGAAAGAAAAACCACTTGCTTATCATCTTAATTTGATTTTTTCCATAGAGGACTTATTTTTGCTTTTAAAAAGAAATTTTTTTGTTGAGATTAGGTCATTATTATTACTGAGCATAGGGCACTGGATCTCTGATTAGCCTCACAAGATTTCAAGTTCTCTTTGTTCTTTTGTCTCTCTTGCATTAGTACTATCTCATCAAAAGAAAAAATAGTGTAGTTTTAAGTTAGATCTATCTATGTTTAAAAGAAAAATCGAAAAAATAGAGTGCATATGCATGTAGAGTGCTTGTTGTTTTTCTTTTAGGAAAAGAGACTCTTACCCATCTGATTGCTTTCAAAAAGAAAAATGAGTTTGGAATGTGTTGCTTGTCTTTGGATTTTATTTGTTCAAAGTAGTTGTTTGGGAATTTTTGGTTTTCAAAACGAAAAGAAAGTACTCTCTTTCCCTCCTATAAGTATGCATACCTCGAATGGTAAAGTGAAATATTTGCATCAACATATCTGCATGGTTTTACTTTTTCTGTCAAAATTCCATGCATTCACCTAACCATCCACTTTAAAATTAACGGTAGTTATAGGCTTAAAATTTACATAGCTATTTGAGTGATAGGCTAGAGTCGTGTTCGGGCGTCGTTAAGCGTAGGAGTTGTCGTTACTCATCTACACTACATCCCAAGACTCGCGTAGTTCTTCCACGTACCATCGGTATATCGAATGACCTTTCACGTACCCTTGAGGTATATAGAAAGGTACTTCACATACTCGATTGTATATAGGAATGCCCCTTGTGAACGGTTGTGCATTAGACAGCACTACTACCGATTTGAGCTCCCATGTACCTTACGTATATCAGGAGACCCCAATAGGATACCTTATTTATCTGAGAAAAGCCCTTTGGTAATCTTGCTTAGAGCCATACACCAAAAATAGCATTCAGGTAGATTACTACGCATGTACCCTTGTGGTGTATTGCAAGTGGCACCTTCTTGACAATCCTGGTGAGAGACCGGACTATCTGAACTCCTCCCATCATTTAAGTTTGCTTGTTTGGCCTATAGCTTGAGTAGGGAAATTTTTGGTGTGCTTTCTAGTTTTGAGACCCTAGGTTAGATAGGAACTGTACAAACTGGCTAAATTAAGACAGTCTAGAAGAGTGCGAGGCTTTCCACCTGATTGTATTCCTGTTTCAGGAGAAGATCATATGGAAGCTATCGACCAAGGAGCTGCTACCAACTCCCAAGTGAGAGAAAATGTGGTTGTAAAAAGCGAAGATCCATATCCTTCGCACGGTCCTCCCTTGGTCCAACAACCTTCTAGGGGAAATATTTCATTCCATTCTCCCATGGAAGGTCATGTTGATGATACTACCTGTCTAGCTTACAGTTCCAATGCTCTGTTTTGGGATACCTCTATGGGATAGGCCATTGCTTCGTTTGGCACCCATCCAACCTCTTCTGAAGATATTTCACCAAGCGAAGAAGAATGTAGACAATATTACCAGGCATCTATTCTCCGTGCAAGAGAACTTGAGAAGAAAATAGATAACATATTGGGTATACCACCACCTCATTCAGTAGTTTTTCCTATGGGATATCACTCCCTTGCTGATTCTATGAGACCTATTGAACCTATTCTAGATCGCGTTGTGACTCTGCATAATCCAGGTCAAACTACCAACCCCACCACCTCCCATATTATGTCTATTCCAAATCCTCTCGGGTCTTCCACACCTAGGGCACAACATTCAATTCTTGTTTCATCAATACCTTTTAGTGTCGGGGGGAAACCCCCAGCACAACCTACATTACCTGTCTCTGGAATTGTATCTAGTCATGGACAGACCTCTAGTATAGAGAAATCTATAGTTTATGTCCCTCATACCCACACAAATGTGGTTAACCCCCCATCCAGTTCAGGTCATCCCTTGGGGGCACAACCTATAAACAATCAAACCTCTTGGGGGTATGGTTACACAACAAATCAAGTACCTGTAGGAAATACCAATTACCAACCTACTCCTACAGGAATGCCTTATGTTGGAATTCCATATCCTAGTAATACTTTCAATCCTTGGGGGCAACCTAACTGGTCCTACATTCCGGCTATGGGAGGGATACCTATACATATTGCAGGGGGTGTTAGAGGGCCACCTTATGGAGGTCCTAATGGTCCTATAGGGCCTGGAGGCTTTCCTCCTAATGGTCCTAATGGTCCTGGTGGTCCTAGGGGACCTAGTGGCTTCCCTCCTAATGGTCCTGGAGGATCTGGTGGCCCTCCTCCTCGTGGTTCTAGAGCCTCTAGAGTTTTACCTCCCAGGGATCTTGGAGGGTCAGGTGGTCCTCCTCCTGATGGTCCAAGTGGTCCTGGTGGTCCCAACGGTCCTGGTGGTCCCGGAGGCCCTGTAGGTCCTCCTCCTAGAGGCTCTGGTGGTCCTAATAGTCCTGATCTCAGAAATCAACCCCCTACGAGTGGATCTTCCAATGGTTCTTCATCACAACAACCTATCTATTAGTCTACTTACGGTCCTACTGGTACTTATATGCCCTATCAATACTACTAGTACGTACAACCTAATCACCGGTTACCTTTCCTAGCAACTTTGGAATTTCCTGATTTGTCCAAGTTGATTAATGATCCCATTCGACATAACCGCTCATGGCCTCCCATTCCGGTAAAGTTACCATCGAACATCCCAAATTTTGATGGGAAGCAGGGAGATGATCCAAAAAACCATGTCATGACATTCCATTTGTGGTGTTCTGTGAACTCCCTAATGGATGATTCAGTTCATTTAAAACTCTTCCAGTGAACTTTGACCGATACCACCACGAAATGGTACATTGAACTTCCGCAACATTCATTTGTGGATTTTGGTTCTTTGGAAACTGTCTTTCTTACACACTTTCATCTTCCTATCTGTTATGAAACAAGTACAGATCTCTTAACTTCTCTGTGTCAGAACACCTCCACCCACATATTAGATCATATCCATGAGTGGAGAAGGCCAGAGAAGGCTTATTAAGGCTCCTATCCCGGATCAATTATTAGTTGATTGGTTTACTAAATATTTGTTGCCTCCTGTTGCCAGAGATGTGGCTATGGGCGGTGTCGTTACCAAAGAGCAAGACATTAGTCGAGCCCAATATCTGGACTTGGTTTATTTCCAGTCTGAAACATTGTATGACTTGATCCCTCAAGCTCCTCGCCCAAGCACCGATCCTGCCAAGCCACCAACAGAAACCCCTGTTGATGGGATTATTGGTTCAATATAGTCCCCGACAACAGCAAAATATGCCAAGCAACCCCAAACTTCCACCCCTACTCCTTGAACTCCCAAGGTTTTCGTCGAGGTAAATTCCATTCAGAGTACTCAAACGCCCGACATCAATAAAAAGAAAGGTAAAGCTTAAAATAAAAAACCTGGAAACCAACAGGAGAATCCAAAACCAACCATCAACGAGAATGATAAAGGAAAAAGAAAAGAGAAATATCCATTTCTGCTATGTGGAGGTGACCACCTCATGAAAGAGTGTCCTCATCGTGACGTAATCAATGAATTTCTAAAAACTAATCCCCCGCTAGTAGTTCTCACGGATCCTTTTTCCTCTCAACAACAGCTGATAGACCACATGTCTAATCAGGGAAATTCTAGTTCTTCAGAGGAAATTCGCATGATGTCCTCAAACACTATTAGTTTGCAAACTCGAAGTCAGAATTATGACAAACCTGCAGACAAGAAAGAAGACAATTCTTCTTCAGGAAAAGCAACCTCTACTGGTTCTCCCGAGTCCTCATCTACTGGTCCCCTAACCATCGAGAAACCTAATCTCGACATGGTTTTGCATCCACCCAAGAGTACCCTTAGGAAGGTTGTTTTTAACCCTAATGCCCGAGCTACTCAATTTTATAATGTAGTTGAAGATCTTGCTCAGGCACCATGTGCAATTTCTACCTTAGAAGTACTCCAAAGCTGTCCTACAAAACGCAAAAACTTGTTAACTGCATTAGGATCTTTAGACCCAAACAACACTAATTTGCTTCACTTTAATGTCAAGAAATATAATTCTAGACTACCTCACAAACTCACTTTCCAAATCATAACGAAAGTAGTCATAAATAAGGTATTTAGAACTATCTTAGACAAAGGAGCTTCAACTTTGGTTTTGTCCCTATCTTGTTGGAAAGCTATAGGATCTCCTGAGCTTGTAACATCACCAACGACTCTGAAAGCCTTTGATGGACGAGGTTTCCAAACCCATGGTCTCATACCAGCCCTTTCAATTGAGCTTGGGGGAAAAAATGTCTCTATTCAAGTGGAAGTAGTAGATTCCCCATTAGACTACAACCTCCTATTAGGAAGAAATTGGTTTTACGCCATGACTGTTGTCGCTTCGACGGTATTTCGAACTATCCAATTTTCGCATCTAGGGAGGATTGTAACCATTGACCAACTTGAATTCTATACGTTGGATGTTACTACCTCTACGGCTAATAACATCCCTATGTTAGGCCAGTCCCCTCCTCCTTACCAATCGATTGGGGTAGGCATGCTGAAGGATTCTTCCCTTATGGGGATTTTTCCCTCAAAATCTCCTAGCACAGACACGACGATGGTAAATATGATCTCGTCGTTTGATTATGATCCAAAGGGAAAACAAATTGTTTAGTCCACCTCATTGAGTCTGCATGAAGCAATGTACAACATTGTCCAAACCATTTTCAATGACCACACTAATGACCTTCATCTGCTGGCTTTGGACCTTTACCACCTGCCCTAGTGGTTAGAACCCTCTCTTCCTATTATGGATTATCTCTTTGAAAATTTTCCTTCTGATGAGTACATTATGGAGATCATGAGTACAAATGAGCCTATATGGGAGGATCATCATCATAGATCCTCGTTCCTCCCCAACACCAGTTCAGTAGACCATGATTTTGCATCCCTTTTCACTACTGATATTGTAAAAACACCTCAAACTCCAATATAGTTGCAAAACATGGATTCCGAAGGAAACCTATACAACATCACTCAAACAAATCCAATTGACATATTAGCCAAGCCTAGCACCCTTGATCATGTTCATGTTGGGAAGAACTGCTCAGCAGAAGAATCTGAAGCATACTGAGCACTTTTCAAATAATTCTGAGATGTATTTGCCCGGTCCTACGAAGAAATACCAGGGATAGACCCATCCATTGTGGTTCACGAAATAAAAGCTTATACCACTGCAAAACCCGTGAGGAAAAAACTGAGACAAGTCCATCCATGGAAAGTCATAGCTATCAAAGCTGAAATAGAAAAAATTCTAAAAGCAGGGTTTATTTATCCCGTACCCCTAACAGAATGGGTATCGAACATCGTCCATGTCAATAAAAAGCAGGGCACCATTAGAGTCTGTGTCAATTACAGAGATTCGAACAAAGATTGTCCCAAAGACAAATTTCCCACTCCACATATCGACCAGATTATCGACAACTATGCCGAAAGTGTCATCTTTTCATTTATGGATGGATTTTTGGGTTATAATCAGATTGAGATTTTACCCACTGATCAGCACAAGACAGCATTTATTTTTCCATGGGGAAACTTTGCATACAGAAAGTTACGATTCGGCCTGAAAAAGGCTAGAGCCACTTTCCAGCGTGCTATATGTCATATGCGTTTCATGATATAAAACATATTGTTGAACCGTACCTTGAAGACCTCCCAGCTCATTCACAGTGACGGGAGGACCACCTTGGTCATCTCAGAGACATTTCCCTGAGATGCTGTCATTATAACATATGGCTCAATCCTCATAAATGTGCTTTTTGCATTGATACAGGACGTCTGTTAGATTTTGTGGTTTCTAAGGATGGCATCCAGATAAATCCATTGAAAATTGCCACTATTCTATCCCTAACAGCCCCAACCAACCTTCTAGAACTCCAAATTTTGCAAGGGAAGGCAAACTTTCTCTGTTGTTTCATGTGCAATTTTGTAGAGAAAACACACGGTTATATGTGTCTCCTTAATAAGGACACTCCATTCTTTTGGGATAACCAAGCCTAATGAGCCTTTGATAATTTCAAACATTCTCTGACTCATTCACCCATGATACACCCCCCAGATTATTCAAAGGATTTTCTCTTATACATTGCTGCCTCCACTACTACCATCGCTATGGTTTTGGTGCAGGATAATCCCAACGGTCAAGAGCACGTGATATACTATGCTAGTAAGAATCTCATGGATTTTGAAACTCGATACTCATGCATGGAGAAATTAGCATTGGCCACGATCATTGCTGTTTAGAAATTTAGTCACTACATTTTGCTCCACACAACCACAGTATTGGCAAACCAGAACCCTATGTATTACATCCTGACTCGTCAGGTGCTTAGGGGCAAGTACTCCCGATGGATAGTCATCCTACAAGAATTTGATCTAGAATTTTCCAAAGCTGCGTCAAAGAAATCCTTGGTCTTTGCTAAGCTCATGTGTGATCCTCCCTGTGCTTCGATGGAATTTGAGCCCAGTGATTCATTCCCGGATGAATTATTGTTCCTGATAAGCACTACTGACCCTTGGTATGGAGATTTGCTCATTTATCTCCAGACACAAAGATTTCAGCCCACTCTATCCTGTGATGATCGTCACCACGCAAAATACTACCTCATCTTGAATGACACTTTGTATAGACGTGGTATCGATTATGTTCTTCGGCGATGCCTTACCCATGAGGAAGCTGAACAAGTTTTGAATGATTACCACTCTAGAGCATGTGGCGGTCCTTTATCTGTGATGGCTATAGCCCAGAAAATCCTTCGTCCTGGCTATTTCTATCCTTCAGTCTTTAAAGATTGTCACGAGACTGTTAAGAAATGCCCACCCTGTCAACATTTTTATCCGAAAAAGTGCACCCACCCTGCTCCATTACACCTCGTCATTGCTGTTGGCCCTTTCGCCAAATGGGGGATCGATTATATGCATTGTAAGCCTACCTCAACTGGAGGGCATGGTTACATCATCGTAGCTGTTGATTACTTTACGAAATGGGTTGAGGCCATGCCTACATATGCAGAGGACAGTAAGACTGCCACTCTCTTCCTGTTTAATCATGTGATAGCAAGATTCGGAGTCCTGCAGTCCATAGTCACTGATCACAGATCACATTTCCGTAATCAAATGATGGACGAACTAAGTGCCAAGATAGGTTTTTGTCATGAAAACTCTACGCCCTATTATCTATGAGCTAATGGTCAAGTCGAGGCCATTAACAAATTTTTTAAAATGATGCTACGTCAGATGGTTGGAGACCATAAATCCAACTAGCACCATATTCTTTTCTCCACTCTTTGGGATTACAGGACTTTGATGAAAACAACTACTGGTTTTACACCCTTCCAGCTTGTCTATGGACTAGAAGTTGTCTTGTTGATTCAATGTCATATTCCATACTTGAAACTTGTCACCGAACTTCTCCCAAACACTTCCACAGAGGAATAAATATTTCTATACTTAAATAACCTTGAAGAAACTAGAAGAGATGTTGCCTTAGCCAATGAGGCACACAAGAAACGCGTCAAGGCGCAGTATGACAAGTCTATCCAACCTCGTGCCTTTAACGAAGGTGACCTAGTTTTGACCTATGATCAGAGATATGACAAACTAGGGAAAGGGAATTTCGAATCCATGTGGTACGGTCCTTTTGTTATTTCCAAAGTTTTAGAGAAAGGGGCCTACGAGCTTGTGGAATATGATGAAATCCCCTTAGGAAAACCTCACAATGGGTTGTACCTGAAGAGGTACTATGTCTAGATCTTTCTTGTGTAGTACCTTGTATATATGTATATTACTTGACTTTTAGTGTTCTTAAGTATTTTTAATATGGTTTTGAGTTTAGTGTTTGTATCTGTTTATACCATGTTTTGGTCATGTAGAGCAGATGGCTTTCTATGGCTTTGTTGATGGTGCTTTCCCCCACACCTTGAATCTTGCCTTAGCTGCTTGGGTTCTCTATTCCCCATATTACGATTTGGTTAGTTTAGGATCAGTTTGTATTGGTTCCGCTACCAACAATATCACCGAGTATTGAGCAGTCATAGGTATTTTGACTGAAGCTGCCTCCCAAGATGTTCGTAGCTTGGTAGTCTTGATGGACTCACAACTAGTGGTTTGTCATTTAAACCATGTCTATACCATTAGGAATCCCATGCTTATCCATCTCTTTCAGAGGGTACGTTTATTGGAGAGGTCATTTGAAGCTATTACCTACAGGAATATCCCTAGGGAAGATAATGCAGTTGCCAACTCATTGGAAAATTACATCCTAGACTGGCATATTGCCCATTCATGACATGAAAATCAAACATGGTTCAATGTAAATAAACTATAGAAGACACATAAAACTCATATAAACTCATTCATCATTTTAGACATATAAACACCAAAGTAGAAGTCTGTATATATATACATGTTTTTCAAAAAATAGGTCACGAGACCTCATCTGAAGCGCTCAGGCTTTCAGGTAAAAAATCATCATACAAAAGTTCAAAAGCTATCTATCAACTTTCAGTGAATACATCATGCACCCTATCATCTAGTGATGTTCGTGGTAACACATAACCACCCGGGCTACTCGATGTAGCAGTCTGTTGAAACGACCCGGTACTCCCGTAGTAAGCCTCTGGTACTTCAATGGGAGGTCATCGATCGAGGCATCTGGGATGTCTAGAGTCAACCTCTCGAGGTTCTCCTCTAGCTCCCCTGTCACATCATCACCCTATGGTACAAAATGGGCTCCATCTCACCTGTCTAATGGGGAGGATCCCCTAGTTCATGCTGCTCTGACATCTGCATGAAAACATTCAAGTCTCATTACTACACATAAAAAATATAAAAGATCAAAACATAAAAACACAATTTCCATTTTAGGGTTTTGTGTTTCTTACCGATATCACCCCATTGTCCACTAGGTGGGAGCGGTAGATCAGGGTCACTGCAGAAGTCAGTGCCCGCATATGCATAGTCCTCCACCATGAGGAGCTAATCTCTCAACCATCAGAAAAATGGGTCACCGAACTTTACCTTGCCTCTACCTGCTCCAGTATGGGGAATGATCTGGACCCATCTCAGCATGTGAGGGTCTCATGCCCTCAGCTCTGTAAAAACCACCTGGGGTCTCATCTAGGGAACCCACTCGAAAAATAAACACACTAGAATGGAACCGAAACCGAACTACTTCAACTCCTCCTGCCAACACTTGGTCAATTGATCCTTGAAAATCGGAAGTAGAGCCTCCACCCAATTGAAAATTGTGGGCGCCATGGCCTGTATGACATAGAGCATATGCACTCTAGATGCCTGATGTACCCCTTGGCTCCCCACCACTCTCTGCATGGTAAACAAAATTGTCCATAGAGGGCCATCCACCACTGCTTTTATGGGGATCTTCTTCCCCGATGTCCTGGTCCCAGGAATACAATGGAGGTTTATCAACTCCTGAGTAGTAATGTCCCATCCACGGGAACTAGTCAAAGAGATGGGAGCATTCCGTCTTGATAGGCCTGTCAGGAAGTATATGTCCTCTACTTCAATTGTCAATACATGGGCACCCACCTCAAAATACTATTGCTCTAATAGGCTCTCATGTGACACCATGCTAGGTGTGCAAAAAAACTTTAGAATACCATAGTCTCTCAACACGGCTATACAACCCGCGTTCCGTTTGGAAAATGCATCATCATTGTCATGTTTCCTCTCTTTCCAAATGACCATTTTTTATCAATCAGAACCTGTCAAAAACCATCACAAGGCCAATTAGAAACACTATCAATCATTCAAATCATCAAATTTGAGCTAGTTTTTCTTGTGCATGCATTTTTATTCACCCACGACCGTCACTGCCTATGTCCCATCGAGGACAGGTGGTGGCACCATGTGTGTCAAGCGTTTTAGGCACAGTTCTAGAAGGGTACCACTTATCCCACAAAGGATAAGAGCAGTGCCCGCTTTCATGGTTTTAGGGCTCGCCCAATAGGCCCAAAACACCACCAAAAATAAAAAATGAAAGCATGAAATGAAAGAGCAGGTTTTAAGCTATTACCTGGAACTAATGGTGCATAAATCCGACGGTTGATGCTCCCAGAATCAGCAGTTGAAAATATGGTCATGAAAATGCCCCAAAGGCTCTCCACTATGGGTAAATGGTAAAATGTTTTGATTTTTTACTATTTACATACCTTTTATACGCATTTTAGGTTTTGACATATCATAGTTTTGAAAATCTATCAGTCATGATCCTTTAATGTCGTTTATTGGAGAATGTTAACAGTTGTTCTCAAGTCATTGCAAGATAAAGGATAGTAGCAGTAAACGTTTTGAGAGTTTGTTTTTTACTTTTTCGCACTACCATAAAACAAAAAAAGTCTTTGAGCATTTATTGTGACACTTTGGTCATGCTCTCGAAACTTAGCATCAAAGGTTCGAGTCTTTTTCTGATTCTTTTCAGACTCGTAAAATCCCTCATCATGAAAAGATACCTAGTGGATTCTTCTTTAAACTTTTTTCGGGCTCCTTAAATATGAAAACATTGTTGAGTGATCTTGTCTTCTTCACGCTCATTAAAGCACTTGAAGAGTCGTTCATCTGATGGTAGGTTATCACTTTTTTGGTTCAGATGAACTATTATACGAAAAAGGACCCTATGGAGTCTTCTTCCATGGTTGTTCAGACTCTCTAAACATTAACGATACCGAGTTAACTTTCATTGGACTCATTAAATTAAACATTGAGAGACCCTCTTTTGGAAACGAACCCCTCCTCTCTCAGGTTCGTAAAACATATGAGTTTGGAGTTGTCTTCGGACGAGCTACAATGAGTGTTTGTTACCCTCTTTGAACTCGTAAAAAAAAAAGAGGCACTCATCAACCGTGATGGGGAAATTAAGGGAAGGGAATCATTTTGCAAATCAATGGCAGTTTGTCGTTACCTTTGAACATGGTACTTGTCTGCATATCATTTTAGTCAATTGGGTATTTAACTGATCTCCATGATGATCCAATTTCATGAGTCATGTCACTCCTTTGAGTCTTTCAAAAGAATGCATTGTCCATTGTCGCACTGTGTGTTTTTCTGGTCTAGTCATGCTGCCAAGTCTTTTGTCGTGCCACCCGATGTTCAAAGGAAAGTTGAATAAGTTTACCTCTGCAATCAAAATAGTCTCTGTGTTATTACTTTTGAGTCAGTCTTACGGTTACCTCATTCACATCACTCTAGAACTTTGTTCTGAGTTTCGTGTCGTCGATGTGGGATTCATCATGGCCTTCCTTCGACGAGACTATTCCTATCGACATCTACTCATCCATTAGAGAGAATTTGAGGTCAAAAATGGGCCTCCTAAGAGATGTACTACAAAAATATAAGATATATTAAAATATTATGAGTTAGGGGTTTTATGGGGTAGGTATATATGACAACTCACCTCCTACACTACTTTTTATGCACAATATAAATAACCATGGTTGAGTTACTTTTCTAAATTGACTATAAATAAAATTAATAAAATAACTCTACAATGATGTGACCAAGATTCATTGTAAATTCCCAAAAATTTATTGTCCTTTAGCATTTATTTGTCTTGAACTTGTAAATAAAATTAAATAAAAATGAATTTAATTTATATGCATAACTAACATATTTTTTTCATATAAATATCATTCATGAATTTAATTTACTTTAAAAGTACAAGATTATATATATATTAGTTTGACATTATGATATTAAATACAATTGAATGAATATATAATTTAAAATTAAAAAAACATGAAAATGACAATATATTATTTTATAAAAAAATGTGAAAAGACATTTTTATGAATTATGAGTACTTTACTTGAAAATGACAATAATATTATTTTATGAGAAAGTGAATTGTGAGTACTTTACTTAAAAATAACAATAATATTATTTATGAGAAAGTGTGAAATGACTTTTATTATGAGTACTTCACTTTATGACTTAAAAGTACTTGTACCACTACCTTGGTTAACTATGGGTTTTCATCCACCATAGAAAATGTGACAAATAAGCATTCTTAACTCATGCAATGCCACCTCAACCATGGGGGATGATGTCATCTACTAGAATGTAATTGGTTGATTTTTATAGTACATTTTGGTCCTTTTGAGGCCCATTTTTTACCTCAAATTCTCTCTAATGATCCGTGAAATAGTCTTAGAAACAAATTTAGTACCTTGAGATCTGTATGCCTCAATGACATATTCTCTCTCTCTCGAGGTAGGTTCACATCATTGACCTTTGATCCATAGAATCGACTGGGTGTTCGACATCAAGACATCTATTCACACTCAGTAGATTGTACTAGGGTACCTTGGGAATCACTGACATCAATGGTGATCTCCATCACACTTGTTAACAGTTCACATCATTGGTTGGTAATCAAGTGGTTTCTACCATGTTCGACTTCAAAACATTGTAATCACATGGATATAATCGTACTTTGTGGAAAACAAGACGAAGACCCTGGGTACTTGTGTAGAACTTATTGCTTTCCCCAGGTTGCGATGGAGTTTTGTATATCAAGCATGGATTCACATTTGTATGGCTGTGGCTATGCTCAAATTTGCATCTGTATGACATAGATCTACATTGTATGTCTGGTAGCTATGTCCAAGTTTGAGTCCTTTATCACATGGATCTACGTTGTATTCTAGTAGCCATGGTTGTTTATTCCTCTCATGGATCTGCCTTATATTGGTCTGCAACCATGAGTTGGTTACATTTGTCTATGAGTCAAAAGTATTGATATACTACAGATGCCTACTCTACGACACTCTCTGACCGAGATGACTCTCACCTCGAAGTGACAACTTGTTCTCTCAAATATCTTGCTTATCGTATCCCTCTAAGCCTCATGCTTTGGGGGGCATTCTGTTATACCCAAATCCTGTCACCAACATGTGATGAGATCCTTAACCCCTATTTTTTCCCTAAATCCCAAAACTTGGAGTGGAAAACTTGCTCTGTATATCAATTCTACATGAAAAAACCTAGCACCGTGCTTTCCCTTTGGCTGATGAGCGGTACCTTGATCAGCACCGCTTGTGTCCTGTTATAGAAAATCGATGCCATCGCGTATATGATGTGTTCTTGGAGCGGTTCTCACCTAAACTACTCTGTCATAAGGGAAAAAAGTGGTACCCTTGGTAAAAATGGAAAAAGAGAATATTCTTGAGGCTTCTAGATCATGAGCCTCATGTCCTCCCTTATCCCTATCAATATGGGTTATTTGGAGTCGAGATCCCTCTTGGTAGGATCTTAGAGCCACCTCACCCACAATTCTCTCAACTATCCCTATCCATTGAGCCTTATAAATACAAGCTCATATCCATAGTTGAGGGAGAGAACTGAATGGTATTGTTATGTTGTTGAATTGACTATCTAGTCCCTTCCATTGGAGAGCACAAGAGAGCAAGTTGGAGCTATTGGGGATGATGTGTTTATCTTGTGGAGGAGTTTGTCAACACTAAGGAAATGGTTGTAAGCTTCTTCATTCATTTCTTAATGCAAAGCTAATTTCTGTCCCACATATCTGTTGTATTTGATCTCGCATGTATATGTTACTGGATTCCTTAGTCACTAGTATGGATGTGTGAATAATGTTCTGGTAGCTTTGATGTTCTTGTTTGTTTGACATGTTTACAGGTACACGGGTTCGTCATCAAAGCATCATTCCAGGTGTTTACAACATTGAGGGAAGGTCTTCATCCTTTGTCATTCACTCATTTGTTCTGGATCTGAACCATTCAGACCAGAGGAACAGCTTCTGTACGCAGAAGGTGCAATATTCCTTACTACAAAGTAGATATTGGATATTTATAATACATTTGATTTTTTCAATGCATGCCATACTTATTTAATTTTTAGTCATCCTACACAATCCATTATGAATATGAAGGTATACCATGGTAACTAATTGTATGTTCATTGTTTGATTTTAATACAACTGGTACAGAGTGGGATGTGATACATCACTACATTGCAAACAATCTTGAATGGATGAATATATGGGGTGAATGATATAAAAATTCTAAAAATTGTAGGTTAACATGGGAAAGTGTGTCTACATTGGTCAAAGAAGCTAAACTTAGACGATATACAAATCTTACTCAAAGGAAAATTGATTTAGCACATGGAAAAATAAACAGGAAATCATTTTCACTCATGCTACTTAGATTTTTTAAATATTATATTGATGCATATGACATTTTTTTTTTCATAATTTTCATAAGTTCCAAGTATAAATATGTTTATGAATTGACAATGTTTTTTCTACGTGTTTGGCATATTGCAGTTGAAACACTATAAGGTTGTGTGGTGCAATGGTCGCAAATTTCGCATCAAAAAGTTGGATGAAAAGAGGAAAACTTCTAATAGTGGGATAACAACAATATTTATGTTATTAATGTTCACTCCAGGAGTGGCAGACATCCATGAAAATATGAACATCGATACTATGGGTATCTGAATGATATACTTGAGTGTGACTTTAATTCATTAAAATTGGTTATGTTCGACATCAAATGGCACATGCTAATAATAAATGAACATGGTCATGAGAGAACTATTATTCAACATGCTAACAATTTTACCATGGTTAATAAAAGGACTAATAATGTTGAGCCAGGATCACAAACCTATGTTCTTCCAATCCAATGCAAACATGTATTTTACTCAGAGGTTCCATGTAAATAGGTTTGGTCATATCTTGTTAGATATGATCCAAGAGGAAGGATGGTAAACTATATTGTAGCAGAAGAAGATATTAAAGAAGAAGATGACATAGAGGAGCAGTTAGTTCATGAATCAGATGAATACATCGAGGAAGTTCAAGGAGATGTGGAAGAAAATGTTCTGAATGAAGATGTTATTGACGATGTGTCAGATGAAGAACTTGAAGAATTCAAAGCAAATGTACGAGACTATGTTTCAGATGGTGATATGTTTGGAATTGATGACAGTGATGATAAAGATCTTGATATGGCCAATCTTTTGGACATGAACTCTGAACCAAATGATATAGATAATGAGTTGGTTGAAGAAGAAGATGAATGATATCAAAATATTGAAATTTACAAGGTATGTATTCATATGTTTTCAATTGTTTTGTTCTCTTTCATTTACCTTAAATATTTATTTTCTTAGTTTCTATGTTTGATTGTTATTAATTATGTTTCTTTCAAATATTTAATAGTAGATAGAATAGGTATTGAGGAACTGAGAGTGAAGTGAGGGGGGCATATGAGCTTCCACCTTCACATGGTTGTCCTTGTTCAGTAGAGTATATTATTATTGAAACCAAGAGAAGCTCATTCAAATTTATACCATCATCGTTTTTGTCATATTCTCCATTCCATGTCAAATTTCATTGTAATACCCCGGTTTTGACCCCATTTGCATTTAAATAAAATGATGTAAATAGTCATGGTGTGGAGCTAGGAAAAAGACCCACCATTGATTTAGTGTTTATGTTTCGGCAATTAGCGTGTGGCCAATGGTATTTTTTTTATGCTAGCTGAACATTAACAACTGAACATCATGTTAAATTGCAATTTTAATTAAAAACCCAAAGCCGACTATGTCAACACAACTAAAATGAGATGGGGGCATGATTTTTCCTAAGGACGAGGGAGTGGGGCATTGGAAGAGTGGGGAAATTCGAATTGGGCAGATCCCCACTTTGGGAAAAACGTTTTTTGAATTTCTTGGGCAAGAAAACACCAAAAATGGCCACCTTTGCCTCATGCAGCAGCGTTTCACCTCCCCTCACGATGTGGATTGAACAAAAAAATGTTTTTGGAAACCCGCTTGGGCATTCACGTAGAAGCAAGCAAGCAAAAACGATTCTGAGTCTAAACCCTTCATGATTTTCCCCTGTTCGGCAATTTGTTCCTTCACATTTCTGGTTTTTCTCTGTGGATTATTTTTCTTCACGTTTTCTCACATTTTCCATGAATCCGATTTTGTGTCTTTGATTTGAGTAACCAGCAAGCATTTTCATTTGGGTATTTTTGTAGCAGTCGGTTTGGATCTGGCAATGTTCAGAAATTCTTTATTACTATGTGTATGTAATCCCTGGCATATGCTATGTTTTTTTAATTCTGGTATTGAGATAACTGTTTGCACATCCTGGATTTGGCATCTACATTGATTGAAGGAATGGAAATGGATTCTAGACTTGCTTGATAAAACTAGTGTGTGAAACAACTTCACAGACCAATCTAGAAGGTTGGTTTTCTTCTTTGCATGCCACGAATAGCACTGGAAGGGAAGGCATGGCTTGAGGGACTATGTAGCAGAGAAGGGAATGCTTCCTTGTGTTGGGTGTGTAAGTGTTTAGAAGTCAAGATAGATCCGATGTGGGTGTTCTTAGCTCTGGATTGAGCTCACTAGCTTAGAAGTCTATCTTTCCACCTCCTTTGCAACCTGATAAACCCAACTGGAAGGATGGCTTGGCTAGTAGCTTCATAAACCCATATGTTGGCTAGGCTATGTCTCATGTGAATTTGGATAAGTGTAAACCACTGTCTATGTAAGTCTGATAAACCCAACTGTGTTGGCATGACTGAGTTTTATTGTATCCTTGGCTATGGGGAAAGTCTGCTAGTGTTCCTTATTCCTTGGTGAAAATCATGCCCAGCTCGGGGGTGGCAGTGTTGTTGAGAGATTAAAGAGCACACTGGCCTATGGCTGGGTGGAATGTTGCAGTGACATAGCTGGTTGTAGGACAAGATTCTTTCAAAGATAGGTATTCTTGTTTATTTAAAGTTCGGCAACTATATTTTCGTATGAATGATTATGGAATTATCATGAACATGTTGAATGCATGAATGTGTTGAATGAATCATTTGCTTCCGCTGTATATATCATGTACATTTTATTATGCATCTATGTATTTATATGCTTTAAGTTCAATGCATTTTATATATGTATTATGTTCATGGGGGCTTAGACAGCCCAGGTTGATAGATGTTTTTGCGTCCTCTCTACCGACTAAGGGTTCGGGACGTGACATTCATTGTTTCCCATGTCTATTCGTTGTAGTACTATGTCTTTTAGTTATTTATTTTAAAAGTATTTCAACATGCACGTTGACTCATCTAGTGCAAGGTAGATAACGTCTATAATCAAGTACTTGATAAAATGCACAAGATTCATCAATTTTTTTGTGTCTTTGGTTTTTTCTCTCATCTAATTTTTTGTGCTCCATTCATCGGAATACCTCGAAATCAACAATGAAATTTCAGTTGACGCCTTGTTCTTGTGACCAATATCATGGGTCTAATTGGCATGCATGATGTTGATTTTGAACGACATAGGATATGAGTCTAAAGATCAGCATGACCATGATGTGGATGGGTATGTCGAGAATTTCAAGAACATCTATACGATAAAGTTTAAATGATAGTAGGATAAGATCGAAGACATCAAGTACTGGCAACCATTTACATCATATTTGAGTCTTGAAACCCTCCCATATCATGGAGGCATGCAAAACTACAGTCAATGTCAAATTTCAATGCATTTAGAAATAGCTTGAAAAAATTTCAACGTTGGCACCATCCATTGGTCATTGTTTCCCAATATGTTTAGTCCTTGTAGAACTATGTAGTTTAGATATTTAATAATTCAAATTTAATTCGATATGCACGTCGACTCATCGAGTGCAAGGATGACAATGTTGATAAACAAGTACTTGATAAATTGCAAAAGCTTCATTAGATATTTCTTGTCTTTGTTTTTTTCTCTCATCTAAGTTTTTAGTGCTCCATTCACCAAAGTAGCTTGAAATCATTGATGAAATGTCGATTGGCCCCTTATTCTTGCGGCCAATCTCATGGGCCTAATTGGAATGCATGATGTTCATTTTGAATTACATAGGTGATGAGTATAAAAATGAACACGATTGTGACATGGATGGGTATGTCGGGAATTCTAGGAATGCCAAACCAATAAAGTTCAAATGAAATTAGGATGAAATTAGAGACGCTAAGTATTGGTCATTGTTTCTATCATATTTTAGTCTGGAAATCCTCCCATATCATGGAGGCATGATATTCACCAGTCCATGTCAAATTTCAATGCATTCAAAAACAATTTGAAAAAAAAATCAACGTTAGCCCCATCCATCGGTCACTCTTACCCAATATGTTTGGTTGATGCAGAACTATGTACTTTAAGATGTTTAATATTTTAAATTTATTCGACATGAACTTCAACACATATAGTGTAAGGGAGATAATTTTGATAAACAAGTACTCGATAAATTGCACAAGCTTCATCAGATATTTCTTGTCTTTGTTTTTTGCTCTAATCTAAGTTTTTTGTGTTCCATTCAACAAAGTTTCTTGAAATCATTGATGAAATGTCGATTGGCACCTTCTTCTTGTGACCAATATCATGGGCCTAATTGGAATGCATGATGTTCACTTTTAATGGCATAGAAAATGAGTACAAAGGTCAGCATGACCATGATTTGGATGGGTATGTCGAGAATTCTAGGCACGCCAACCTGAGAAAGTTCAAATGAAAGTAGGATGAAATAATATATGTCGATTACTGGTCATTGTTTCCATCATATTTGAGTATAGAAATACTCCCATATCGTGGAGGCATGTGAACCCTAGTCCATGTCAAATTTCAGTGCATTCATAAACAATTTGAAAAAATTTCAACGTTGGCCCCATCCACTGGTCACTATTGCCCAAT
The DNA here is from genome assembly GCA_001517045.1 of Pseudotsuga menziesii. Lineage (NCBI taxonomy): Eukaryota > Viridiplantae > Streptophyta > Pinopsida > Pinales > Pinaceae > Pseudotsuga > Pseudotsuga menziesii. Next base: position 368,534 of record LPNX010172808.1, read on the forward strand.
ATGTCTAGCTGATGCAGAACTATGTCTTTCAAGTGTTTAATATTTTAAAATTATTTCCTCATGCACATAGATGCATCTAGTGTAATGGATATAACACCCATAATCAAGTACTTGACAAATTTTACAAGCTAGCATTGATTATAGAAGAATCTTTTACATGGAACTATAAAATTAATTCCAATTTGAACAATATTACACCAACTTCAATAAAATAATTATGGAATATGTGGATAGGAAAAAAAATAAAATACCAATCTCCCTAGTTTAATGGATAGGGAAAAAAACAGTACTTTCCCTAGTTAGATGGAAGAAGATTTTGAAAACTGAAGAAATGGGTGAATGGGGAAGTTATGCATAAATTTTCCAAAGACCTATCACAAAAATTATTTTAAGGATATCATCCACATAAGTTTGTAGAAATATACTACAAGAAACTAATATGTATTGGATCATGAGATGGAACACCCTCATGGATGCAAGAAGGCCCTCATAAAAGCATACCCATTTAATGGGGATAATCTTGCATGGTTAATTGGGAGTGGAAAACTAGTGCATATTGGAAATGATTCTTGGATTGGGGAATGGAGGATTATATTTTAACTAAACAACCTACATGAACGATCCTATTCACCCTTGCAAATGTATATGATAAATATCTAGAAATTTGGTGGAGAAGAAGATAGAAAGGAAAGTTGGTGGTTAACAAGCTGGAAAGGAAAACAATATAGTTTGTATGTATATACTATAATCCAAGCCTCTATTAGAACACTCATGTAGTATTATTTGGGTACAAAATAAGGAAAGTAAAGTTTAGAAAGATAACAAGGGGTATGAAAAATCCATAAAATATAGGAGGACCAATGAAGATAGGTTTTATTATAGAAGGTACAAGATTATACCTTTAAAAACCAGATTTCTTCTATGATTAACCTTGAAAACAAAATTTTGAAAGGACAATATTTAGAAGCGACCGTCACAGGAATTCTTATTTCATCAACATTGAAAGAATCAAAAATTATTTTTCATCGAAAAAACGTAACTTCTCTTGTGTGGTCTTCAAAATTTATGTTAATTAGGATTTGTGTTAATTGAGTTCTTATATTTTGGAGTTTATATTTGGTCACCATATTCTTGGAAACACTAATGGTTACTATCTTCTTGGAAACGCTAATGAAATTTTCTAGTAGTACCCTTGTTTAGTATTTTCATCTTATTCACCTTATATATTTATCAAGAGAAAAACTTAATTTCATTTATTTATCCTAAGTACTATAATTTTCTTAATCAAAACTATGGGAATAAGGTTGGCTGCGAATATAATGTTATAGATTTACTCAAATGAAGACTCAATATGGGTTGATAGTGATGATCAGTTAAAAGAGCTCGGGGTTAAACATTTCACTAGTATTTTTAAGGATGATAACCAGACAAATATTGTTGATCAGTTAAAGGTTCTTCAACTTTTCCCTGCATATTTCTCCAAAGAAGAGGCTGATTGTTTTGTTTCATAAATATCTTTGGGTGAGGTCGAAGGGGATTTGAATACCTTCAAGAAGGATAAAATCCCTAGTCCAGATGGCTAGCCAGTGGAGTTCTACTTGAGTTTCTTTGACTTAGTAAAAGATGACCTTTTGGCTGCAACAGAACACTCGAGGGATACTAGGCTGGTTTCTCCCTCTCTAAACTCTACCTTCCTCTCGTTAATACCAAAAAAAGAAAAACCTATAACCTTTACAGACTTCAGACCCATCTCCTTATGTAACTTAGCCTATAAGTTGATTTCTAACATTATTGCTCTCAGGTTAAAACCTTCCCTAGACAAATTCATATCCCCTGAACAGTTTGGATTCCTAAAAAACAGGCAAATTATGGAACCAGTGGGGATTACTCAAGAATCCCTGCAGACCATTAAGACAAAAAATAGATGTACCCTTGTCCTCAAACTTGACCTGGTAAAAGATTTTGATCAGGTAAATTGGACTTATTTGAGACTTATTATGTTGCAGATTGGAATCCCTCTAAAGGGGGTGACTGGATTATGGGATGTATCACTTCGGATAAATTTTCCTTACTCATTAATGGCTCTCCTTCGAGTTTCTTTACTCCTTTGAGAGGCATTCGTCAGGGCTACCCACTGTCACCCTTACTCTTCATCCTTGTGATCGAAGGTCTCAGTTTTCTCATAAATGATGCTAAAAGGTGTGGCAGGATTAGGGGCATCAAAATTTCAGCTTCTCTTACCCTTACCCACTTCATTTTCATGGATGATGTGGTGTTGTTTGGTCTAGGAACCTTGGAAGAGTAGGTGGCTTCAGAATTCATTCTTGAGACCTTCTGTTCGGCTTCTAGCATATGTATAAGCATTGACAACTCTAGTTTTATATTCAATGAGTTGGAGGTGGGGTTATTGAATAACATTCATCGCATCCTAGTGTGGAGCCAATTCATGTGGGTTTTAAGTATCTGGGTTACTACATCAAATCGTTGGGCTACGAAGTGAAGGACTGGCATTGGCTTTTGAAAAGGTTTGAAAAAAGAATTGGAAATTGGTCTTACAAACTCCTTTCTTTGGGAGACGGGCTGGTTCTTATACGAGTTGTACTTTCTAGCTTACCGGTCTATTGGTTTTCTCTTTCCCCAATTCCAGTATCCATTCTCAACAAGATGAGACAATTGATCTTCTCCTTCCTGTAGGGATCCAGCAAGAAAAAATTTCGTTTTCATCTTGTGGATTGGCAAATTTTGGCAAGGCCATTTGATTTTCGGGGCTAGGGCATAAAAAACCTATCCTGATTCAGCATCTCCTTAAGATTGAGAAGTCTTTGGTGGGTCGTAAAGGGTTCTTGCATATGGTATCAGGTCATCTCGGCAAAATACTTAAAGCAGCAATCAATGGTGGCTTGGCTGAGAAATAAAAAGTTTGTGTCTAGAGGCACTTCCATTATATGGAATGGATTTTTAAAAACCATTTCTTGGCTGGGAAGATGTATGAGCTGGAAGGTGGGTGATGGACAGGATGTATTCATTGGTACTGACCCAATCTCAAGCATTAGTCAGAATCACTACTTTGCACAGTATTTAAGATCTTATCTAAGTGACTACGGGATTAATTCTCTTCATCATTCTAGAAATACTCGTGTAGACTCACAGGCATACTGGTTGTCTACCGCTGATGTGGAGCTGGGGGGTGACTAGAAAATCGAATCGGATTCTTACATTTCAGGCTTGCAGCAAGGAAGCATCCATCCATCTTATGAATCGGACTCCCTGCTTTGGACTTTTAATATAAAAAATGGGAGTGTCACAGTAGCCTTGGTATATGATCCGATAGCCTCTTTACATTTGACTCCGACTAAGGAAAATATATTGACAGGTTTATGGAATCTTAGCATCCCACTGAAGATACAATGTTTTTCTTAGATTACATTAAAGAACAGAATCTTAACTTGGGATAATTTGGTGAGCAAAGGCAGGTCTGGTCCGAGCTGCTGCTGGTTATGTCACTTGGAGGAAGAAACTGTTCAACATATTTTTGTGGAGTGTAGCTTATCGATTTCTATTTTTGAATTTCTGAAAGATACCTATCATTTCACCCTACCTACTTCTACCAAATCTTTGGTTGAGTTCTCGTACTTCTGGCTGATTCACAATGCCTCCCTCTACTACATTCCTTATTTTATTTTTTGGTGTGTCTAGAATGCTCGAAACAAAGGTATATTTGAGGGCTTTAGAATCTCTCTAGAAACTCTCACCAGTAATATAGATTCGTACATACACGGCTTCCTAGTTCTAAAATAAAGAAAAAGATCAGGAACATAGGCCCTGCTCCATTACTGGTCTATCCTGTCGGTTTTTTCGATAGTGCTGCAGCAGATGGAAAAGGAGGGGCTGGAATTTACCTAGTTGTCAACAGTAATCACCATTTTCATATCAAGTGAGATGTGGTGGTGTTGATCTATTTGTAACTTCAGAATGTGTTCACTTGTATATTTTATCTATTGTACCCCGATGTTTATTCCGAGAAGTATCTATAATGTAATTGAGTCATGTCATTCCCCAATGTTTCTATTGGGAGATTCAATAATGTAAACAAGTCATGTAAATTCATAGAGGGTAACCCTCCTTATTGATCAAGGGTTAAAGTCCCCGCAGTTGTGGGGCCCTAGGGTTATTAGACTCTCCTAGAGAAGTCGACCCTAGTGAGTTATTATCAAGTCAGGAATTCGTATAAATAGAGAGTGAGCCTCTCTATTTATCACACAATAACTCACACTTAGTTGTAGTGCATAAATGAGAGAGAAGAAGTTGTTGGGACAAGAGAGAGAGAGACTACTGCTGTCGAGAGATCATCTTACTGTTTTGGGGTTTTACTTTTGGTGTTGATTCTATCTCTAAGGAAGTTGCAAGGTTTTCTCCTTTATTGTTTCCCCAAGGAAAATCTTTGTGTCTAGTGTCTCTTGTGTTTGATTTTTGTGCTTGTTATTCTCTCAGTTAAAGATCCTAAGATAATGCTAGCTTAAACGATAAAAATCTAACATGGTATCAGAGCTAACCTAAGAAGAAGACACTGTGTAGCTACGGAAACTAGGGCTTCATATTTTTTGGATCTCTCCCCAAAGGAGGTTGGGATGACTCTCCTCTCTAGGGCACATCTTTCTCTTGAAGCAAAATTTGATTCTAAGTATTTTCATTTTTTGACCAGACACTACTGCCAAAAATTAGGGCTTTCCACAGAAGTGGAATTTTTGAGTGAGCCCAGGCCTGGATTGATCTCCTCCCCAAAATCAAAGTTTAGAGATCAAGATCAAAGTTTTTGGTTGGACAAAACTCTGGGAAAATTAAACCCTAATCTTCTCCTAAACCAGCTTTGTAGAAATTCAGCTCTAGATCTAGATCCGACATATTAACCTAGTAAGATCTAAATCTTTTGCATTTCCATTTGAGGTTCTCTATTAAGATGTCTCATCATACCAAGATTGATGAAAATATTGAGGGAGTTGATAACTTCCGAGCCTGGAAGTATAGGATCTCCTTGGTCCTGGAAGAAAATGAGTTGGACTCTTACATCAATGAAGAGGTTCCAGTTCCAGAGGGAGATGAGACTAAGGCCTTACACATGAAGAAATTGGCCATGGCTAAGAGGATTATTTCTGATTCAATCAAGGATTGACTCATACCACAGGTGTCCTCCCTAAAGACACCTAAAGCTATGTTTGATGCCCTGACCAAACTATTTGAAGGAAAGAACATAAATCGGAAGATGACTCTGAGAAACCAATTGAAGAATGTAAAGATCTAGAATGTGGAGACCATACAGTATTACTTTACAAGGGTCTCTCAAATCAAGGAATAGTTGGAAACGGTAGATGAAGAAGTGGAGAATGTAGGGATTGTAATGAACACCTTGAATGGTCTCCCTAGATCATGGGACTCTTTCATTCAATGGATTTGTGCTAGAAGAAAGCTAGTCACATTCAGTACACTATGGGAGAGATGCTCACAAGAAGAAGCTCGAATAGAGGCCCGAGAAGAAAATATGGGAAGTGAAGATCAAGCTCTCAAAGTACACTCCAAGAAAAATAGAAGGGACTCTCATCATTCTAAAGGTAAGCATCCTCACTCTAGAAAAACTCAACTCAGATGTTATACTTGTGATGAGATAGAACACTATGCCAAAAACTATCCTATAAACAAAAGAAACTCCCACAAGAAGAACAACAACAAGAGAAGACATCATGCTCATGCTGCAGAAGAGTGATGAACCTTCCAAAAAGAGAGTCAGACAAGAAAGTGATGATTCTTCAAGTGATGAAGAATATGTCTTGATTTTTGCTCTCACGGGAACTATCACACATGGAAGCAATGATTGTCTTATAGACAGTGGGGTCTCCAAACATATGATGGGATTCAAAGAATCATTTGTGAAACTATCAGAACATGAGTCACCCCACAAGGTGAAACTTGGGGATGACTACCAATATCCAATAAAAGGTAGTGGTGAATCCTCCTATAAACTAGACTCTGCAAAGTCTATGAATATGAAGGATGTCTTTTTTGTACAAGGACTAAAGAGGAACCTCATCTCCATATCTACATTAGATGCAAAAGGCATGAGGGTTTCATTTGTAGATGGCCAAGTCCTTATGTGGCCAAAGGGAAAGACTATAGATGATGCAGTAGTAATTGGAGAGCAAGAGGGAGGACTATACAAATTGAAGGGCCAACCAGAACAAGCTTTGGTCCATGACTCAGTAGAGCCAAATGAACTTTGGCATAGAAGGCTTGCACATGTGCACTACAGAGCACTACCACTTGCAAGCAAAGTTGTTGAAGTTCTTCCAGAAATAAAGACAAAACATGACAGTGTCTGCAAAGGATGTGCAAAAGCAAAGAACACAAAGAAGACATTTCCAAGTAGTGAGAGCAAGGCAAAAGGAATCTTGGAAATCATTCACTCCGACGTATGCGGTCCGATGTCATCCAGTTCATTAAGAGGGTATGTATACTTGTTTTTCTCATTGATGATTTTTCTAGGAAGACATGGATATACTTCTTAAAGAACAAAGATGAAGTATTCAGAAAGTTCAAGGAATTCAATTCCTTGATTGAGAACCATACAGAAAAGAATATCAAGACTTTTCAATCAGATAATGGCGAAGAATTCACATCAAATGAATTCAAAGAGTTATGAAAATATTCAGGGATTAAGAGGGAGTTAACCACTCCATATAATCCACAATAGAATGGGGTTGCAGAAAGAAAGAATAGAACAATCATGGAAGCTGCAAGGGCCATGCTTCATGATCAAGATCTTCCCATGCATCTATGGGTAGAAGCTTCTAGAATAGCGGTGTATGTACAGAACCGTACTCCACACAGAGTACTCAAGAACAAGACACCTGAAGAAGTCTTTTTCGGTAAGAAACCAAAAGTCAGTCATCTCAGAATATTCGGCTTTCCTGTATACATACACATTCCAAAAGAAAAGAGGACAAAGTTAGATCCTTCTAGGAAGAAGGGTATATTTGTGGGATACGGTGAGAGATCGAAAACTTACAGAATATACTTCCTAGAATTCAAGAAGATCGACATAAGCAGAAACATAACATTCAACGAAGATTCAGTTTACAGCAAATACAGAAAGAGACCAGTTGAAGAATCTGAAGAAACAGAATTACCCAGAATTCAAGATACAACTATGAACAATGTAAATCAAGATGAAGATAGAGAAATAGAAGAACCTCAAGAACCTATAGATCCACCCCAAGAGAAGAATCCTCACAAGAGGAAACTTGCATGGATACGAGAGTCTATCCAAGGTGCAGAAAGATATGGGGCTCTAAAAGAAATACATAGAGAGAGGAAAAGAACTAGGTACTGCTCCGGTTATGTAGCCCTGTTATGTGACATCATTGATAAAGAACCTTTCGACTATGAAGAAGCAGCAGAGAAGAAAGAATGGAAGGATGTTATGATCGAAGAGTACCTGCCGATCATGAAGAATGATGTCTGGTATGTTGTCCCTAGACCAGAGGCAAAATCTGTCGTGACTTCCAAGTGGATCTACAAAATAAATCATGTTGCAGATGGTAGCATAGAGAAATATAAAGAGAGATTTGTGGATCATGGCTTCTCCCAGAAAGAAGGAATAGATTATGAAGAAACTTTTGCACCTGTAGCCAGATACACTTCCATCAGATCAGTACTTTCTCTGGCTGTAGTGATGAAATGGAAGATACAACAGATGGATGTCAAGACTGCTTTCTTGAATGGTGTAGTAGAAGAGGAAGTGTATGTGGAACAACCACTCGGTTTTGAGACACATGACAGAAAGACTCATGTGTGTAAACTGAAGAAAGCCTTGTACGGTTTGAAACAGGCACCCATGACATGGTACAGGGGAATTGACAGCTTCCTATCTAGTTTGGGATTTACCAAGAGTAAAGCAGATTCCAATCTTCACTACAAGATTGAAGAAGGGAACCCAGTGATACTCCTACTGTATGTAGATGATCTGTTTGTAACAAGTATGGATGGGTTGATTGCTTATACAAAGAGGAAGCTTGATGTCGAGTTCGAAATGAAGGACTTGGGTATGATGCATTACTTTCTAGGCATGGAGGTGTGGCAGAATACAAATGGAATCTCCCTAGGACAAGGGAAATATGCGGTAGATATCCTGAAGAGATTCGGGATGATGGACTGCAAGGCCATGACCACACCTATGGCATCTAATATGAAGCTATTGAGTGATGCTTCATCAGAATCATTTGATGCTACGATGTATCGTCAGATGATTGGATCCTTGATGTACCTAACAAATACAAAACCAGATATTTTCTTTGCTATGAAGACATTGAGCCAGTTCATGACAAATCCTAGACATGTTCACCTAATTGCTGCAAGGCATATTCTGAGGTACCTGAAGGGTACAGTTGATTATGGACTCAAGTATGAGGCAGATCAAAATATTAACCTGGAGGCTTAAGTGGATTCTGATTGGGCAGGCAATTCCATTCATAGGAAGAGAACTTCGGGGTGTTGCTTCATTATGGGATCAAGTGTGATCTCTTGGTTTAGGAAGAAACAATCCTGTGTGGCACTAAGTACAACTAAAGTAGAGTATGTCGCAGGTTGTTCGGCTAGTTGTGAAGCAGTGTGGCTGAGGAACTTACTATCTGATTTATTTGATCTCCAATTGGATGCTACTTGTATATATTGCGACAACCAAAGTGGTGTGAAGTTGTCGGAGAACCCGGTGTTCCATGACAAGTCAAAGCATATTGAGATCAAATACCACTATATCAGGGATATGGTGTAGAGAGGAGCAATGAAGCTCCAATATGTTGCGATGGACGAGCAGATAGCTAATGTGTTGACCAAGCCATTAGCCAGTGTGAAGTTTGAGTACTTCAGGGATAAGCTTGGTGTTCTTGAGATAGAGGTTCCTTCCAAGGGGAAGTGATGAGTCCATGAGCCCTTCTGACATGGTGAGAGGATTGGTTCCTTCCATGATCAGATATAAGTGTTGAAGGCCATTCTCTGGGACATTAGAGGAAATTTGGGGTCTAAAATGGGCCTTATAAAAAAACGCACCAAAAATAAATTTTGTGAGTTTGAATTCAATAACCAATAGAATTTCAATAAAATGAGTCAACCATAATGATTGAATTGACATATTTGTTCGTATTTTCGACATATCTCCCTGTGTTTTTACTCAAATTTCAGGAGGGAGAGCTCGTTGGATGTGGAATTTAATTCCACATCCAACGATTACCCACACTGCATACTTTTGACAGACCCCACCCACTACCCCAAAAATAAGAAATACCTGAAAAAACATGATGATGATGTCATCATCACATTTTTTCAGGCATTTCTTGTTTTTGGGGTAGCGGGGTCCATCAAAATTATGCATTGTGGGTACTCATTAGATGTGGAATTAAATTCTGCATCCAGCAAGCTCTCCTGCTCGGAGTTTGAGTAAAATCGCAGGGAGATATGTCAAAAATACGAACAAAAAAAGTAGTTTTTTTCATTCTTCCTCCAAAATTAATAACTATTATTTTATTATTTTAACTATTATTTTATTATTTTAACTATTATTTTATCATTTTCCTTAGGAGGCCCATTTTAGACCTCAAATTTCCTCTAATGGAATGGAGGAACCTGGTCAGTTACCAGGAATACTCAGCCTAGAGCTGAGAGCCATTCTTATATGACTGTGGGATTGGCTCCCACATGATCAAATGTAAGGGCAGAGCCATTCTGACATGGGACCATGCTAGTCCCTCCCATGGTCAGATATAAGGGCTGAGCCATTCTGACATGGGGGCAAGCTGGGCCCTCCCATGGTCAGATATAAGGGCTGAGCCATTATAACATGAGGGCAGGTTGGGTCCTCCCATGGTCAGATATAAGTGATGTTCCATTCTGGCATGGGGGCAGGCTAGGCCCTCCCATGGGAAAATATAAGTGCAGTGCCATTCTAACATGGGGGAAGGTTGGGCCCTCCCATGGTCAGATGTAAGGGTTGGGCCATTCTAACGTGGGGGCAGGCTAGGCCCTCCCATGGTCAAATGTTAGGGCTGGGCCTTTCTGACATGGTAGTGGATGTGTTCCTCCCATGGTCAGATGTGAGTGTTGGGCATGCCATTCTGACATGGGGGCAAGACGGGCCCTCCCATGGTAAGATATAAGTGCTAGACAGGCCTTTCTGACTGGGTCAGATATAAGTGTTGAAGAAGATAAATACCTACATGGAGGCTAGGCCTACAACCAGCATGAAAAATGGATGGCTCTAAAGAACTTCCTATGATGAGAAAAATTGAGAGATAGCACCAGTGATGATCCAAATCGAGAGATGATCCAGATCCATTGATGTTCCAAATCCAGAGATGATCCATATCCAGTGATGATCCAGATCCAGTGATGATCCAGATCCAGTGATGAAGATGACTTGAAGATGAAGATGACTTGAAGATGAAGATAACTTAAAGATGAAGATAACTTGATCTAGATGATACAAGGAAGAAGACCCATGTCAATAAATTGTGTTGAGAGAATACATTCCTAGTTAAGAGGGAGTGTTGATGTATTTGTAACTTTGAAATGTATTCACTTGTATATTTTATGTCTTGTATCCCGATGTTTATTCCGGGAAGTATCTATAATGTAATTAAGTCATGTCATGCCCTGATGTTCCTATCGGGAGATTCAATAATGTAAATACGTCATGTAAAGTCATAGAGAGTAACCCTCCTTATTGATCAAGGGTTAAAGTCCCCACAGTTGTGGGGCCCTAGGTTTATTAGACTCTCCTAGAGAAGTCATCCCTAGTGAGTTATTGTCAAGTTAAGAATTAGTATAAATAGAGAATGAGCCTCTCTATTTATCACACATTCACTCACACTCAGTTGTAGCGCATAACTGAGATAGAAGAAGTTGCTAGGACAAGAGAGCGAGAGCCTCTACTCTTGTCGAGAGATCATCTTACTGTTTTGGGGTTTTAATTTTGGTGTTGATTCTATCTCTGAGGAAGTTGCAGGGTTTTCTCCTTTATTTTTTCCCCAAGGAAAATATTTTTGTCTATTGTCTCTTGTGTTTGATTGATGTGCTTGTTATTCTCTCAATTAAAGATCCTAAGATAATGCTAGCTTGAATGATAAAAATCTAACAGGTGGGAGCACAAACACGAGGGTCGAATTGTTAGCCTTGTGGGCTCTTTTGTACTGGGTTGCGACTCTGGGGCTTCCCTCACTTCACATCTTTGGTGATTCTTCTGTGATCATGAACTGGGCATTGGGTAAGGCAGCTCTGTCTTGCCTTACTTTGGACTACTGGTTTGTGGCCATTAGGAAAATGATGCCACTCTTTCTCATATTATACATGCAGCGTATATACAGAGAGCACAACTAGTGTGCAGATGGCCTCTCCAAGGAGGCCCTGAAATTGGCTCCAGGCCTCTGTCATATTTCTGAGTTTTTTGATGACATAGTTACTGAGTTTGGTGAATTTATGCTCTTTGAGCTTGTGTTGGAGCTGGGCTCCCTACCTTTTGGGAACTATTTTGGCTTTAGATTATATTTTTGATGATTTGTATCTAAGACCTCCTCGGAGGTGCCCTCTGCCCGCTCCTTGTGTTCTCTAGCTATATGTTAGAATTTCTTGGAGAACCTTTTGGGTCTCTCTTATCCATGCTGAGTTATGACCTTTTGGTCAATTCACCTTATCGTGCTTCTTGACGGGAACAGTAGCACATGTTTTGCCGATGTTTGTTTTGGTCACACACCGGTTTGTAAAATTCCCTTTGATTCTGCATGAATACCAAGGACAGGATTTTTTCTTCTGAAAAAAAAAAAAAAAAGATTTACTCAACATGTCGATGTTGTATTCCATTGCAAATATAATGTTATATATTTCCTCAACATGATGTTGTATTCCATTTTTTATGTATTCAATATTTCTTATATTCTCGTCTTTAAACATTCTTAATTTGGTATTTAAATTATCCTTGCCCAACTCTCTATTTAGGTATGACACTACTTCCTATCTCCTTATAATGAGAGGAGGGAAGAAGATAGGGCACTGAGCATTTTTCCATTAAATTGTTAATGTTTTTAATATAAATCTATTTAATTTTTTCCTAACATCATTTTTTGCAATGATTATATCTATAGATAATAGATATACACTAGAGAGTAATATTTTTTACAATAACAATTGAACCCTTTCCTTCACACATTGAAAGTACTAATTTCACAATTTACTTAGAAACCATAGATTGAAGCTACTTATTGGCTCTACTTACCTCTTTTGAAATTTAAAAAATATACTAAGGTCATAACCCATATTGCTTATAGTACCTTGTTTTGACCTCTTTATGTTTAGACATGCCTCATGTGTAACTAATGTTTCAATTTATTGCAACTAACCAAGTAAAAAATAACTTTCATATTAACAACAAACAACAAATATATAAGTAAGTAAACCGCAGTAACAACATCGAAATAAACAACTCTAATTATACATTAGTTATCATGATTTGATCAATCCATTGAAGTAAATGCACTAATTTATACTTACATCAATTCACGCATATCTTCAATCATTGAAATGATTAGCTACATCCTTGTACATTGTCACATCTTCCTAAACTAAAAGAAACAACCTCTCTAGTAAAACACAATCTAATTTGATACCTAGGTTGGGAGATACACTCCCCAAGCATACAAATCTAGTAGGTACATGTTACCATCTTAAGATCCTCTCAATCTTATTATCACTAAGCACCTTAAAAAATCAATGATCGTGGGTAACTATAGAGGGTATAACAAAGGTACAAAGAACAACTTTATAAGTATAGAGATGGCCACCAACTAAGGTGGGAAAAGTGGTGTGGAAGCAATATATGGATCAAGGAAGAGGATTAAACCAATGTTCCAAATATCACAATGTATCTCAATGCAAACCCTAGCTACGTGCAGAAACGGCTACCTTCCGTCTATAGAACGGAAGGGTAGTGTTTCTTTGGTGAATGAAAAACTTGTAAGGAAGGGTTAGCTTTGAGCCATGGAAACCCTACAACAAACCGTCAGAAAAATAAACCTGCAACTAATCATCAATGGAGAACCTGCAATCTACTATTAGAAATAAACTACACATACATCTATGCTGCAAATAAAAATAAACAAAACATGCATCTCATTATACCTAATCCTTTTAATGGAAGATGGGCCACCAATGCCCTAGCTCAAGGAGCAACCTCTCCTTACTGGTTTGAATGGTGTGGAGCTAAGCTCAACACACAAGGGAAGTAGCTAATGGAGCAAGAGAGACAGAGGGATGAATGTCTTGAGAGAGTTGACTCCTCAAGGCACTCATATGGGTAGAGTAACGGTAGGCAGGGAATTAGTGTTTTGAAAGTGACCCCCACCCTTGTACATTAGAGAGAATTTGAGGTCAAAAATGGGCCTCCTAAGAGATGTACTACAAAAATATAAGATATATTAAAATATTATGAGTTAGGGGTTTTATG
>LPNX010172808.1:382459-431691 GCA_001517045.1 Pseudotsuga menziesii
GGGATGATAACATCTACTAGAATGTAATTGGTTGATTTTTATAGTACATTTTGGTCCTTTTGAGGCCCATTTTTTACCTCAAATTCTCTCTAATGATTTATAGCCTTTTCTGAGTTTTTTAGGGTTTTAAGCCCTCAGTCAAGGATTTAGCCCCTTTTTTGGGCTTTTAGCCCCTTTCGGCCATTCTTTAGCTCTTTTAGGGCTTTTAAGCTCCTTTTGGAGGTTTTATCCCCTTTGAGAGCTATTTTGGCTCTTTTTAGGGATTTTTAATCCCTTTTTATATTTTTTGAGCCTTTACAAAGGTGTGGGGGTCAATGGAGAGGGTAAAATCAATGTCTTTGGGTGGAGTAGGTCATGTAGAGCCAATCAAGGGATTTTTTTGGTTAACATATTGCCCCCTAATGTGTGAGGGCGGGAGCTCCTTGTATGGCTGACAGACATCATAGGATTTTCTAGGCAGAGGTGGTGCTTCCTGGGCTGGGACATGGTGGCTTTTGGTTTTTGTATTAATATGGTTCCCATCAATGGGTGAAATACAAATAATGTGTGACATGTATATGGACGAGTTAGGCATCCCCATGTTCGTAACAATGTCAAAAAGAATCACGCAATCAAAGCTCTAAAATACAAGAGTCGATCATATACAACTGGTGTTACATAATGGTTGCCTCGATTAGAGGCTGAGTATAATACTGATCTGAAGAACTAATACATCGGACCCATGGCATTCTCATGGAATGCTATATCTTCATAACTGATGACCTATTGGATTTGGGACGGTACAGAACTATGGGAACTTACTGACGGAGAGTCAGAGTCTCTATGGTACACTATGTTGCATCAATCACGAATATATATAGAAGCATTGTTGGGGCTTCTAAAAACTATCTCCAATGCAACCCAGAAATCACAAGAGACATGAACCTATCTAGGTCCCGTAATAGACTCACCAAAGTGCTAGATTTAGGTGACAACCGGGGTCTTCGACCAAATACTACATGGACCAATACCCTGTACAAATCTCAACGGTGTGATGATGTAGTTGAAGTCGAGCACGTGAGACACAACCAGCCCGAGAGGCACTAAGGACTCCTCTCAAGTGGTCCAAGGAACTCATCAATGAGGTTAATGAAACCAAGATACAGGGACCTATAGATCTATCCTCTGGAATAGATGTGTTTTAGTCGATAGAGGGAGACCTGCAACTAACCAAGGCAATGGTGTTTCCTTGATAAGAAGTGCGAGGGAGATAACCAAGGGTGTGAGGCAATCTGGGGACTGACACACTGAATTGGGAAATAGGGACAGGGGGAGTGCAGAGGACTCAAACTTCCTTTGTTCATAGTATGACAGCAGGGCTGACCGGGAAGCAAATGAAACTAACTCCTGGGGGAGGGATAATAGTTGTAATACCAGGAATGTAACTGCAAATGGGAAATACTTAGGGGAGGTAGACACTTTTGGTATTCATGGGATATCCAAGGAAGACTCATCGTAGAATACTCTAAACCAAGGTGACCCAAAGTGGGAATTCTTCTAAATTGTTACATGTGGGGTGGTGTCTAAAGACACCATTATGGTATGATCTCATGGATTTTTAGCGAGCCCAAGAAAGTAAATGCTCGATGGTGCTTTCAATTTTAGAGAGTCTAAAAGCATGAAGAAGACTTCAGTGGGGTCTCTTTTTCATTGATATTCTCGTGTGCCCAAAAAAGGATAAAAGTGTACATAGGAGAGCTCGCCCATCCTTTAGAGGATGGGAGACTTATTTACTATTGGTAGTCCAATCAGGCTGGAAAAGGTTAAACCTGTACTGACTATATGGTCATTCGGATACTTTTACGAGCATGAACGAAACCAAGTTTGCTCAATGATATTTTCTTTATGAGAAGGATGGAAAAGAGCTTAAAGACAACCCATGATGAACTTTTTCATAAAGTGTGGCCCCTTTGCCCGAGAAAGCATAAAAGGATGCAGAGGGGAACAGTCTTGGTTTGAAGGTGCCAAGGTGGTCATTTTCATATGGTAGTCTTCATAGTTCGCAAAAGGAGATAAACAACACTATGTAGACACCCTTTTTGATACTTTTAACGAGCGGGAGAGGAAGCAAATGCGCTCGGCAATATTTTCATTCTTTAAGGAGTCAAAAAAGAGCTTAACTGAAACTCCAGTGTGGTTAACCAATCGGGGGGTATTGGTGGTGTCCCCCTTTTCAGGACAATGGACAGAGGTGCAAATGTCATCTGGGCAGTATGGATGGAGCAGGTGGCTCTTGAACATACTAATACATGCGTGGGATGGATCACGACAAAGGCACGTGAATCGATGTGGTAGAGGCACGCAAACCGAGGAGGCTCTTGGACAGAGGTCAGAAGAGTCTCGTGTTACCGATCCGTACCAACTTGGGGTGGACGGATTGGACTGTTATATTAAGCATTCAAATGAGAGGGTGGTATGATATTGCAACAAGTACAAGTCCAATGGCAGTTATGTTCTAAATGAATACAAAATGATGTGTCTTCTGGGAAATGGTCCGAAACCCACGTGAGTTGCAGTGGACGAACTAGACTAGACTGTGATGTAAGTACAGGTCCGAAGACATTTGTATGAAAATAAAGGGGAACGTAAACTGAGGTAACTTCCAACAATTGGCCCCAGGAAATGGTCAAGCAAGGGGCACTAATGGTGCTCCTTCCGGGACAATGTTTGCAGTATGGATGGAGCGGATTGCTTGTTAACATGTCAAAACATGTATCGGAAGAATTACGTGGAGGTATGCAAATAGAGGTGACCTTCAGGGATAGGTCCGGAGAATCGAGTATTAAACATGAGACAATGGTCTCATCAAAATATAGAGGATGGAAAACTGAACCCGAAGGTGTGAGGGGTGTCTCCAACAGACTTCAGATGACTTTGACTAGCAGCTAATGGTGTTGCCCCTAGTGCAATGGTGCACGGGGAAAAACTAGACCGAATGGAGGCCTATGGGTACGAAGCTAGCTCAATGTACATGTGTGATTTGCGTGGTGACACACAAACTGACGTGACTCCAGGAAATGGCCCAAGGAATCAGCAGGGAGGGAGGCAGTCTAAAGTTCATTTCTCGATCCGGGAGCATTGTACAACTAGGCAGATACGAAGAGGCCTCAACCTTCAGGGCAGGTCTGGGGACATGACGGTATGCTAACATGGTGGTGGCTAGATCATACATGCAACATACTATGTGCATGTGCAAATGGGGGACCGCACTGTCAAGTGGGCTCCCAACGGTGCAGGGGTAGGGATAATATCTACCTACTCACATGCAAATGATACGACAGAGTTCTAGAATGGACACACTGTGACTAGAAACGGAACAACGACTGGAGGGGGTCACCGACTTGTGGTTAAAATGATGAAAAAAAAATCGATGCTATAAGTGACTCATGGTGGTGGTATCAGGCATGGGATATCTTGAGGTGGATCCAATTGCAAGGATTCTTCAAGATGCGACCGTCTGAGTTAGCGAAGAGATGTGCCCCCTTTCAAAGACAAAGGTCATTGGCAAGGAGGGGTGACAAAATATGGCCTTCGATCGGAAGAACCGATTCCACACTGTGGTTGAAAGGGAATGGGGTAAAACTGGTGGTGGTTTTACAGATCTCTCCATCATCCTGACAGTGGCGTCGAGATCATAGATCAGGTGGATCTTCCATGGGCGAGGAGATGGACAAGCTACTAGAGCTAGAGATCATGTAAATGGTTGTGGTGGTCGACAAAGAAACCAGAGGGTGGGTCTCCTCAATGGCAGTGACTTCGGATTCAAGGGAATGTTTCTGAAGTTGGCTAAGGGCGGCCCAAAACTCGACCAAGTATTGGCAATGGTGGGAGTAATGTCCATACAATCTACAAAGGGCGCATGAATTGTTTGTCCTCAAAGACTTGTTTTTTACTATTGGCCCACTCGGGAGGACAACCACGGGGATGTTCTCCGTTGTGTCCATGGCATCTAAGTGTATGCGGATGATGGGAATCTCGGACCAATTTTGTGTTGCATGACCATGTATGTCGCACATGGCGCAAGGTGGAGACAGTCGAGATTCAGCGGTTACCACTTTGGCGTTTTTTCCCCTAGCCCTATTTGGATGAGTTGGGGCTAGTATAGGCGCAGAAGGTGGTTTTTGTGGGCCAGGAGGGGGACGCGATTCGACCGCAATGGATTGAACAGGGGTTAACATGACTTGGGGCATCAGAGGTTGGGTTGGTGGATCGAGGTACCATACGGGAATCCCCAATGTGAAGTTGGGTAAGTTTGAGGTGGCCATTACTGGCTTACTCATGAAGCCAGGCAGAGGAAATAGGAAGGGAATTGTGTGGACTAGGGAGGAACCCAAGTAGTTCCCTGGTGAGTACGTTTGGGGATGTGTTGGTGGTTGCGACTGCACATGATGTTGTAGCTGCATATGATGTTGCGGCTGCGGATGGGGTTGCGGCTGTGGATGGGGTTGTGGCTATGGATGGGGTTGTGGTACGGTAGTGCTGGATGACAGCATGCAAAAATCCACAATATCACTTGGTGGAGATGGTGGTGATACTGAGGGGAAGGAAGCCATCATAGAGGTGTCGGCGAACAACCCTGGGCCTACATTCAGGATGATGGGGGTGGTGGTGTTTTCGAATATGGTGTCGATAGTGGGAATAACATTAGCTGGTGTTGTTGGTGCTTGTGTATCATGGTAAGTCAACTGGTCAATAGTCACGATTTCCCCATCATGAGGGAACATCATTTGGCAAAATACGGTAGATGCCATCGCTCACATTGCGTACATATAGCTACCTCCTAGAATAAGGTTGTAGTCTAACTGAGCGTTGACGACTTCTATGTCAATTAGGACGGTCTTACCTCCTAAAGAGATGGGGACATGCGGGAGGATGCCTTGGGCTCTGGTGGGATGGCCATCATAGGCACACAATGTGGTGGTGGACAGATGCAAGATGGGGGACCCGATTTTCTGCCAAACCAAGTTTGACATGACACAAGTGAATGCCCCCTCATCAATGATGCACTGGTGCATAACCAAATTCTGAATTGACAAAGGGATCTGGAAGGCCATGGTCGATGGCATTCTTGGTTCTCCTTGATCCAAATCAAATGTGATTAATCTAGAGTCGAAGGGGTCTACAGCACCAAGGGAGGCTAGCAAGGCTTTAAGCTGTGTTGGGCACATTTTGAGTACTTCAAGAGCCAACATGGTTGTAGGTGATTGGGCCAAGTCATCGACGATACTATAGTTAACTACCAACCTTGTAGTAGTGTTGTTAGCAAGGCGCCTGAAGGGGTGACGTGGGCCTGTGGGGGGGGAGGAAGGTGAAGAGGAACATTGGTAGTGTTGGATGTGGATGTTGTTGTTGTGTCAGGGGTTTGAGTAGTGAATCTGTATTGGTTTTGCATGTTCTCCAGGTTGATCTCCTCCGTTGTAACTACTAGCAGTTGGTGTACTCCTGTCTCCATGGGATGTGGAACAGGGTGGGATGCAGGAGCGATTTGGGGCAAGGGTGCGGTTGCTACCAATCCTTGGACTGGTAATGGGTTTTGGAGCACCATGGGAGGAGGGCCCGGTGGTGCTGGGTTCTGTTGTGTTTGGGCAGCTGCATTGTTGCCTTGCTGGGCTTCGTCATGAAGGATTTTTTTGGCATGTCCCATAAGCGAACATTCATGGGTGTAGTGCCCATAGACATTGCACAACTCGCATGGTTTGTTGGTATGTAATGGGGCATTCCATCGAGGTGGATTAGGTTGTTGGGGATTTTTCGCTAGCATGTTGGCAGGATTGCAGGGAGGTTAGGCTGTTGGTTGTTACCCCAATTCCTAACTTGGTTGTTTCTGCCTTGTCCCTATTGGTTATTAGGGGCAGGTGGGTTGGGACGATTTTGTTGAGAAAACACTTGTCCTAGAGGTGTCGGCGAGGCTGGGGTGGGGGCTTGAGCAGCTTGCACTGGTGGTGCATAGTAAAATTGGGGGGCTAGCAGTGCCACAAATCCAGTCATCTATCTTGAGTATTGTTGTGCTAGCCAGGGACGGTGCATGGGCCTGCTACTGTGGCGTAGATTGTGTATAGGAGGTTGTAGCTCCGGATTGAGATATCATTCTTGAATAATCAGGAGGTCAGTTTGGGTAGGAAACACTAGGGGTGTTGCTCGGGTGCAGAGGAATCATGGGTGGTGTCGTATGATGTTGTGTTTGGTGGTTAATAGAGAATATGATGCCATCTGTGGCATGAGATGCCCCCGGCACATCCCGGTAGGAGGTGCCTCCACGGGGAGCATCTAGAATGATGGTATAGAGGTATCTCGACTATGCGTAAATAAGGTCGAACTGTTGGGATTTTAGGATGGCCTCTTCCTCTATTTGTGGACGTTCGGTGGCGACATCCTTAGATATGGGTGGCAGCAATGTTTTTAAGAACCAGTCAAGGAAGATCCTGTCATCAAGCTTGATCTTGCACAAGCTACGACGTCGCTGCCACTCATGGATGTGGTTGGTTATGTGGGTCGCAATGTTTTGGTGACAAGATAGCAATATTTCTGCCCATTCATCATATCTGATGGGGAGCTGTAAATACTGCAGGAACATAAAGGCCAAGAAGTTAAAGTCTGGGTATTTGGCTTGTGGTAGCTCGATGTACCACTTGGCTGCACCACCTGTGAGGGTGCATTAGAAAATCCTGAGTCTAATCGAATCATATACGATGTTGTTTGATGAGCACCATAGGTGAAATGTCATTATATGGTTTTGGGGGCACTCCCCTGCCTTCCCTTCAAACTTGGGGATGAATAAGGGGAGCTTGGTTGGCATGGGAGGCCAAAAGGTTTGATGACAGATATAAGGGTCATTGGTTTACCTGGATAAGTCAGGAAAGTTGAGGCATGCCATGAAAGGTAGGTTGGACCCAAGGTTGATATGGGAAGAACCTACAATGGTAGTGGGGTTCATAAGAACATGATGTCCCAGCATGACTCGGGGTACTTGTGGCACGGTTATGGACAGGCCACTGCCCCTAGGTATGGCAAGTGGGAGGGTGTGAGCAGAAGGGCCACTACCCCTACGTATGACAAGTGGGACAGTGTGAGTGGAAGGGCCACTACCCCCAAGTATGACAGGTGGGACAGTGTGAGTGGACGGGCCACTGCCCCCAAGTATAACAGTTGGGGCAGTTTGATTGGTAAGTACTGGTGGAGGAAGTTGAGTTAGGATATTCTGCATGGAAGTACTAGGACCACCTGCAAGGGTATTGGTGTTTACTTGAGGTATGGACATGGGTCCATTGCCAATGATCATTCTAGAAAATGGATCCGGGTTTACACCAGCCATGGGGCTAGATGGTGTGGTATGTAAGTTGGGCTCAGATTGATATGAGTCTGAGTCTGAGTCAGAGGCTGTGTGGCCTTCTGACAATGTAGAGGGTCATTGAGAATGGTCTCAATGGTGTTGGTTCAAGGACCCAAACTGTGGTGGATCGCCTCTTAGGCGTGAAGAAGAGCGTGGGGGATCAATTGTGTCTGGTTGGTAGATCGAATGGTGTAATATGGTAGTGATGTCCTGGACCTCAGTTTCAGTTGTTTCCTATTGGTTTTCAGGGTCACTCGGCCACCAATATTTTCAAGAGACATCGCTTGGATTTTTCCTCACGGGAGTGCTAGTCAATTGGTGGGGGTTGTTTCCTATTTCGCTTAGCAATTCCTATCAATGTGCCAGCTAATTTGGGGTTCCCATGATACTCCTCACAATGAGTTTCAAGGCTGAGCACAAGTACTTCCCATGGTTAAGGCAATCAGGGACTTATGTCCTCAAAGACTGTAAATCTTTTGAATTAATGTAAATTAATAGATTTTAATGGGTTCGCTCGGTGTCATGAACCGAGTTTGGCTGGATTAAATGGTTTGCATGTTTAATGTGTGAATGTTGTTCATTTAATTTTTGTTATTAGTTTGGTGATTGCAATTATGGTTTATGAATACTTCACAAACATTTCTGGTTGGTTGCAGAGATTACAAAATGGGCAACCTGTTATGAAGAAACCAGTGAAATTTTAAACAGAAAAATTTTAAACATGTAAGCAATGAACCTGAACTATTGCAAACCTGCTAGATGACTACCTTACGCCTGTATTCCTCTTCAACTAGGAAAGAGTGTTGGGCTCTCAAAACAATGGGACTAATCCCACCTATAGATCCTCAAGTCACTCTCCGAGTGCAAGGTCAGTCAACAGGGAGGACACAAACACCGTGAGGCCCTTTGGGCCTACCACACCCTCTACCTTCCAAGTCACCCATTTTTAGTGGTCTCAAGCAATAGCAAGTATAAGTGCCTATTACTATACAAGCTTAACCCTTCGTCTTATCCCAAAATATCCCGGACGGTGATGACTGAGTAGAGGAGGAAGGGCTTCAGCAAGAGGTTAATTTCCAATTCTTTAAGTGAAAAAACTGAAAATTAAATTAAAGTATTTTAGCTAAGCCTTAAAACAAATTCATATGTATTAATAGCTAACCAAATCAACCTACAATTTACAAAAATTGTTTGCAAAAATAAATAGGCTGTCGAATAGTGGCGGCTGGGCCGCACTGACATTCCAAATAGAAGCAAACAAGCAAGCCCAAAAAGTTAAAATGCTCATACAAAGTAAAAAAAATGGGTCACACACTTGTAGAGGACCTATTTTTGCGAGATGGATTGTGATCAAACCGTGAGGAATTACCTCAAATGGTTGAAAACCCACTTCGGAAACAAGCCCTTTTACCCCTACTCATGAGAATATTCACAAATGGATCAATTGTTTGGACAAAAAATCAGACCGAATAGAGGTGAATTTTTAGAAATTCAGTTCGGTCAAAGTTTGCATAGTTGACCGATTTGCAAATCAAAGAACGACCAACAGTAAATGGTACTGTGGCCGAAACAATAACAAGAATGAAAGAAATATATCTATCAACCTAAATAAGCTA
Organism: Pseudotsuga menziesii; assembly: GCA_001517045.1. NCBI lineage: Eukaryota > Viridiplantae > Streptophyta > Pinopsida > Pinales > Pinaceae > Pseudotsuga > Pseudotsuga menziesii. The sequence continues at coordinate 391,445 of LPNX010172808.1, forward strand.
ATATCTATCAAACTAAGTAAGCAAAAGATTAAAAACAAAAAGCCCAGGGATCTCGTGAGATTGACTCAGTATGGTCGCCAATCTGTAGCTCAGGGAAAACCCTAGCTACGTGTAGAAACGGCTACCTCCCATCTATAGGAAAAAAGGGTAGGGTTTCTTTGGTGAATGAAAAACCCACAAGGAAGGGTTATCTTTGAGCCATGGAAACCCTGCAACAAACCGTCAGAAAAATAAACCTGCAACTAATCATCAATGGAGAACCTGTAATCTACTGTTAGAAATAAACTACACATACATCTAAGCTGCAAATAAAAATAAACAAAACATGCATCTCATTATACCTAAGCTTTTTAATGGAAGATGGGCCACCATGCCCTAGCTCAAGGAGCAGCCTCTCCTTACTGGTTTGAATGGTGTGGAGCTAAGCTCAACACAAAAGGGAAGTAGCAAATGGAGCTAAACAGAGAGAGGGATGAATGGCTTGAGAGAGTTGGCTCCTAAAGGCACTCATACGGGCAGAGTAATGGTAGGCAAGGAATGAGTGTTTTGAAAGTGACACCACCCTTGTATTTATAGCTTTTTCTGAGTTTTTAGGGTTTTAAGCCCTCGTTCAAAGCTTTAGCCCCTTTCAGCCATTCTTTAGCTCTTTCAGGGATTTTAAGCCCCTTTTGGATGTTTTAGCCCCTTTGAGAGCTATTTTGGCTCCTTTTAGGAGTTTTTAAGCCATTTTTATGTTTTTTGAGCCTTTACAAAGGTGTGGGGGCCAATGGAGAGGGTAAAATTGATGTCTTTGGGTGGCGTAGGTCATGTAGAGCTAATCAGGGGATTTTTTGGGTTAACACACAATATTACTATTGATATTGTAATATATTATGAGATTTCCAAGGCAGTGAAAATATCACCTTAAAATATTGTTACATATCTAAGATAATAATGTTTTTATATGATACTTTTTCAATATTTTACCTAATATTACTAATAGGTTATATTCCAAACGCTTGTTAATATATTCATCAATGAAATATTTGCAACATTAGATGAACCCCATTCAATCTAGTTCATTCAAGGTTGTATGTCGAGTGAGAGAGTGATTTTCATTTGGGGTTTCCTTCCATATATAGGGAATCTCTAATCCATCAAAACAAAGAATCTAAATTTTTTAAACCTTCTATGGTTGATGAAGAACAATAAGGCATATTGATGTCACTTTTTGTTGAAGCTAGGGTACCTGATGTGCAAACAAACCAAGGTGAATACATCATTCTACAAACAAAGTTTCATGAAACCTATGGAGGTAATTATGAACTATTCTAATTTGATGTACCAAAAGGCCATACTCTAGTAAGGTATAAATATTTAAATGATAAGAGGAAGTAGAGGAGATTTTTCCTCGCCTTTTTCTCCAAAAATTTTAAGCACTAAAAACCTATCGAAAAGGGGAGGTTTGATCCAAAATAAAATCCCAAGAAGGTTAAATCCATAGGTAGGTCACATTTTGAGACAAAGAAAAAGTAAGCTTTTTTTTTAGTGGAGGATGTCGAGGAAAAAGGGTATTACCAAAAAAAATTATATCACCCAATGATTATTGTCCTTTTCTAGGTGGGTGATGAATGCTATTTATTTTGTAAATGATCCAGTCATTTGAGCAACTTAGCGTTGATAAAGAGGGAGGCCATTTTCACTAAGAACAGGGGGGATTGATCAACAAGTTGGCACAACGAAGAATCATCTAGTTTGATCTTGCCTAGAAAAGGGAAGGCTATTAATGTTCTAAGCAACTTGAGCTTATATAAAATGGGACTCCTTTAATCGACAAAGTGGTGAGCTACTCCATGAAGAGGTTCGGTTGATCACAAGGTAGTTGGTTGACAGTTTTGACAAATGGGGATTTATTATTGGGTTTTTCCATTGCAATGGAAAGCTTAGAAACTCTAGGAGAGAAAACATGAGAAACAAGTGAAACTTTAATAAATAAGGGAAATCTAAAATCATGTGGAAAACCTAATGTGAAGATAAAAGTGGATTGAACTTTCATGAGGTATAGACATTTAAATAAGAAAAGTGTACATAATTATAGGTGCATGCATTACACATATTATGAGAGGTATTTTTTAATCAAATTTTGGATCAACACTTATTAACTGTAACTAAGAAGAAGACGTAGATTAAACACCTAACCTATATAATTCTTGTGATGTAAGAATTACACATAGTTGGGATTTTGTTAAGGGTAATGGAAGACCACAAGGTTGTACTCAACCAAATGTATGGAAAAAAAATATAGTGGTTTAAACCATGGGGATAAAATCCAAACAAAATGATATTCCAAAGGGAAGCGACGAAGTGATATTCCATTGGATTGATCAATAGGGTACTGTTTCTCCATTTCGTCAATGAAAAATTCCACCTCTGCATCTAATTCAGAACTGCAGTCTAGTTTGTAATGTGGTTCCATTATTGTTGTGTGACAGGAAATGCAACGATGAAATGTTATTCCAACATTGAACGATACAATTTTTATTCATTTTTTGGTGGGAAAAGTTTACCTCATCTCCATCATATTCATACCTACGACTATTTTGTAATGTGGTTCCATTTTTCTTGTGTGACAAGCAATGCAGTGATGAAATCATATTCTAACACTTATCAATAGGGTTTTTTTCATTCCATGGTGGGAAAATTTCACCTCCTCTGCATTTGATTCATATATGTGGTATGGTTAGTAATGTGGTAACATGGTTGGTGGGAATGTGTACTTTGATTCAGACTTAACCAACATTAAATACTGTCATAGGGGTTTCAATTTCATAAGAAAGAGAAAGAGAAAGATCAAGGGGGTTCAATTGGACAATCAAGAGTAGGAGTAGCAATGACTTTAGTATGTGGTCATCCTTGATCCACCCAGCAGTTGGCATTATTTTTCAACTCCGATAGTTTCTACAATGACTTAGACTAGTTCGAATCTCAACATGCATCGTTGACACTAACGATCGATGTGACTACGACAAATTGTCTCTCTATCTTCCAATCATTTGTAATGGTTGAAATTCTGAACTGTTCCAACTTCTTGTAATTAAATGTAACGGGAAGACAACCCAATCCTTCTCAGCACTCTATATAAGCATCTACACTATTGTAATATCCAATCAGATTATGGAGCATAGTAAAACAGTAATGAAGTAACAGAGATTGGTTCAAATTCTTTCATTTTGTATGTGTGTGTAGTATATTTCCTACTTTTCTCATGCTTAATATTCCTATGTTATAATAGTGATCGATTCATTAAATCAAACTATTGTCCCCATTTTTTGCCTGGAAACCCGGATCATTGGCATTGGAGCAGATTCAAAGCTTGCATGTGCTTAAGTTGTGTGTATACATTTCTATCGAGTTTAAATTATTTATGCATGTTCAAACATGCTCAAAAAATCAACAATCCAAGAAGACACTACCTTCGAATTCAAAGTATCCACCTACTCACACCACTAGATCGAAGATGGCCCAAGAAACAGATAATAGGCATGCAATTGACGAGACAGAGAAACTCATAGAGAAAGCACTGGATCGACAATGAAACAAAATTTTCTCCCAATTCAATGAGATTCTCACGTGATTCACCTCGACATTAGGAGGATCCTCAACAATATCCAACCCTGAAAAAATCAGTTCATTCAAAGTGCAAATAAATTTTGAAATACTGAATCTCGAAGGAAAGATTGATGCAGAATCTGTCGACAATTGGGTACAACAAATCAAATCCTATTACTCTATGAATCACATCTCGGAAGCTGAAAGGATCACCATTGCATCCTTAAATATGTCAACCTATGTGCACTATTGGTGGGGGAATTTATCGAAAAATATGGAGAAAGAAGGAGACCCCATAAACACATGGGATAAATTTATCAAGTACGTCCAAAAGGATTTCTACCTGCTCAAGTACATTGAATAATAGTATAATAAGTGGAATTAGTTAAGGAAATGGAAATAATAGTTTATGCATAGTTACACCGATGGGTTGTATTGACTCATGGTAATACTTGGTGTCCAAGAAGAAGAGAAATTACTTGTTTTGAAGTACGTCACTGGATTGTCCTTGTACATTCAACAAGAGATGGATTTTTTGAATGTTAGTATGCTTGTGGATGCATTCTGCTAAACCAATAATCTTGAAGCTAATTAGAAAGGAAAAGCAATTTTTGTGACCAAGCTGACAAGTCAAACATCCGACAAGAAGTCACCAGCTGACTCCGACAAGTCAAGACACCCTTCTCAATCGACCCTCCCAAATAAATATCATGGAAAAAAGAACTCTCAGAAAGAGAAAAGGGAACGTAGAAAACAACCCCCTATCGAGAAATGGTGTGATTACGACAATTCATCATGGCATGCTACGTCTGGATTCAAGGCTGGGAAAACATTTTTGGAAAAATTGTTAACCTCTAACTTGTCCAACAAAAACCCAGTAGAATCTAACCCATAAGTATCAACCCTTTTGACATCAACATCGACCACTCCAACAGCCTCGACTATCATCGATAAGGAGGAACAAGAGATCATATTCCATACACATATATGGGTTCAAAACAATCCATTACATCTGATTGTGGATAATGGTATCTAGAAGAAATTTGTTTCTGAAGATCTCGTGAAGAGACTATGTCTTGTAACCACTCCACATCCTTAACCTTAAAATATCGGTTGGATGAAGGATAGACAAGAACCGAGAATTACCCGACAATGTAGACTCACCTACTTCATTAAGCATTTTGAGTATGAAGTACTTTGTGACGTGACACCATTTTTCATAGTTGACACCCTGTTTGGGAAACCTTACTTATGGGATTAACATGGGAGTTATCAATCATGACCTCAAAAGGTGATTTTCAAAATACGGACCAATGGTATGGCATACCAAAGCGACAACCTACACCAACGGTTACGATGGTATCTTCCAAACAAAAAAAGAAGCTCATCAACCATGCTCATAGATTCACATTGATCATGATTAAGCCTCAACATCCAAGGAGGATTGTAGTAACTAGTCCACTCACCGACCAGTGGAGCTCCCAACAACAAAAGCAGGTCGACAACATTCTTGATGAGTACCAGAATGTATTTCAAGATCCAGGCGAAGTACCTATTCAATTCTAGGTAAAAAACTAAATTGAACTTGATCTTGGTTATTCATTACCTAACGCATTTGTTTCTAGAAGATCCATTATCGAGAATGAAGAGTTTCACAGACAAATTCAATATTTGATCAACAAAGGTCACATCTGACCCATCTCCTCTCCTTATGGAAGTCCATTTTTCCTCGTTCCAAATAAATACGAGACTTGGTGCATGTGCATCGACTATCGGGATATCAACATATTTCGCTAAAGAATAGATACCCTCTTCCAAGGATAAACGAACCCATCGATTGTCTGAAAGGTTCTAAACTCTTTACTAAGCTCGACCTCAAGTAGGGATCATCATCAGATTCTGATCGAGCCCACCTATGTATGGAAAACTGCTTTCAAAACCAAGGAAGGATTGTTTGAATGGTTAGTCATGCCTTTCAGCTTAACCAATGCACATGTGAATTTCATGCGATATATGGATAACATTCTCTTACCTTTCATTGGTAAGTGTGTCATTGTCTATCTAGATGATATCTTAATTTTCATCCAATCATGGAAAGAACATGTCCCACAATTTAGACAAGTCCTCGACAATCTTCGACAACATTGACCCTACCCAAACATGGAAAAATGCTCATTTGCGATGAAAAACATCAAATATTTGGGGTATGTAATCGACTCTATAGGCATTCACGTCGATCCATACAAAGCACAAATCCTCAAATATTTTTCCATTCCTCAAAACATTCATGAACTAAGAATTTTTCTTATTTTTGTGAATTTTTATAGACGATTCATACTCAGATTCAGCCACATAGCATGGCCTTTGAATCAGTTGACTAAGGGAAATGGGAAGATTGTATTGAAATGGACATCAATCAACACAACAACAAGATTTTGAGTATCTCAAACACAAGATTTGTACTACACCAGTACTTGTGTTACCTAATTTGCATCATCCTTTTGATTTTGAGATGAACACATCGGATTATGCTTTAGGTGCAATGATCACTCAGTCTGGTCACCCGGTCACTTTTAATTCCGAAAATTTCAGTGACATTGTCAGAAGGTATTCAACATATGAAAAGGAATTGTATGTCATTGTGAAAGCCATTAAGCAATGGAGAAATTACATTCTTGGGAAGGAAACGACCATCCTTACTAACCAATATCCCTTATAGTTCACCTCGTCCTAGTCGAAGTTACAAACAACTCGACAACTCAAGTGGATTAATTACCTGCAACAATTTCAATTGGTAATTAAGTATCGAAAAGGTAAATCCAATGTCACAAGTGATTGTCTAAGTCAACCACCCATTACTCTACTTTTCACAGTGATGAGTATGCAGGGATATGACACCACTACTTTGCCTCAATTGTATTCGGTAGAATGTGACTTTTTCTACAATTTATCGATAACTTCAAACTGACCTACCATCCACTACCGACTACTTCCTGAAGGATACCTTGCTATACAATCTTCGACAGCTTTGTGTATCGATAGGTGAGAACCGAAGGAATCTCATTTTGGATGTGCACTAAAACAATACTGGAGGACACTTTGGAGTAGCAAAGACCCTTTCCATCCTCCAAAAGTATTTTTATTGGCCTTCACTTAAATCTGACATCAAAAAGTACATTTGATCATGCATGGTTTTTTCCATTGCTAAACCACCAAATCAACAACAAGGATTGTATACGCTTTTGGTGATTCCTATTCGACCATGGGAATCTATTTCTATGGACTACTTGATGGGATATCCTACTACCAAACATCAACATGGCATGATATTAGTAGTAGTCGACAGATTTTCCAATATGGCTATTCTCATTCCGTGCAAGAAGACTACAAAAACACAACAAACTGCTCAACTCTTCTTCAAACATGTTTGGAAAAAATATGGCCTTCCGACGACTATCATCTCCGACAAATATTCCATATTTGTCAACATATTTTGGAAGACTCTTTGGAAATAGCTCGACATGAGACTCTCTTTGCTGACAACTTTCTATCCTCTAACAAACAAACAGATGGAAGTTGTGAATTGCTTGGTAGTGAAATTTATCCACATGTACAATCACAAGCATCGTCAAACATGGCATGAAAGTCTCCAATATATGCATCACAGTTACAATCGTGCTCATCACAGCTCTATGGGAAATATTCCATTCGATATCTGTTATGGATTTCAACCCTGAGCACCCATCAACTTGATCAGCTCATCGACACAATCGAACGACATCGACTCTGACCGATGAGAAGTTGAAAAAGCATTGAAGTTTCGAGACCAAATATACAACATCCATAAATAAGAACAAGAAATGTTGCAACTAGCTAATGCAAAAGCTAAGGCCTGAACGATAAGCATCATATTCCTCATTCATTTCAAATTGGGGATCAGTTCTAGTTGCATCTCAAGAAGGAACACTTTACTGGTCCATACATAAAGTTGAATCCTTTGTGATATGGTCTGTACAGTATCCTTAAGTAGATTGGAGAAAATGATTTTCATCTCGACATTCCTTCATGCTTGGGTCTACATGCAGTATTTAATATGAATCTACTCCGACCATACCATGCACAACTATTGGAATAGAATGACTTACAAACATCAGAGCCCAAAGACATCCATCCAGATGTTCAGGAGCCTCTTCCTTGCAACACCATTGTGGGAGGATGCATATGCCATACAAGGACGAATGTAATTCCCTTGTTTTGGGTGGTTAAAGCTAAACAAATCCCAACACAAGGAAAGTGGTACTCCACTACTGAACTCACCAACAAGTTTCCTCATCTGTACAAGCAAACAATGGGGACCATTCTTTTTTAAGGAAGGAGGAAAGATCCACCTAATAGTTGGCATTTTTTTTTACTCTGACCGGTTCAACATCGACTTAGACAAGTATGAACCTCGACACAACCTCGACAGGTTCAAAACCTCGACATGAATCATCAACGCCAGTGATCGATATGACTACGACAGATTGTCTCTCTGTTTTCTAGTCGTCTGTAACAGTTGAACTTCCAAACCGTTCCAATTTTTTGTAACTAAACATAACCGGAAGACAACCCAAGCGTTCTAATCACTCTATATAAGCATGTACACTATTATAATATAAAAACATATTATTGAGCATAATACAATAGTAATGAATCTCGAATGGGTATGGCTTATTGGCCTCACTTGATATGAGGTCACTTTTTGTAAAGAACGTCACGAGATCAAATCCCACCTGGGCTTACCTGTGTCCCATGTCTTTTGGGAGGGTGTGGGGAATTTAGGGGCATAGTGGTAGTAGAAATGGATCCCTGGACCCCATGTCATACGAGTACTAGCCCAGCCCCAATTGTCAATTCCCCTAGTCAGGAAAAAAAATACAACAGTAATGAAGTAACAGAGATTGGTTCAAATTCTTGCATTTTGTTTGTGTGTGTATATGTTTCTCTATGTGTAGTGTATTTCCTAGTTTTCTAATTCTTAATATGCTTCGGCCATAATAGTGCTTGATTCATTTAATCAAATTGTTGTCCCCGTCGTGCGCTTGGGCACCCAAATCAATTCTACCTTTCAATTCTTCCTACAAATAATTATTTATACTCAATAGTTGTTTCTCATTCCCTTTAGAAAACCCAACCGAGATTAGGCATCTTATATGGTATTGGATTCCACCTCACCTCGATGGGATTGGATTATCTTGATGACCAAAAAGTGGACTAATAAATTAGCTTAGCTTGTGAAGGTAAACTTTCTTTTCTTCCAACTAGGTAAGTGGTAGGATGATTCCTTTTTAAAGTTGTTGTCTGGGTATCTTGCAGCATGGTATGTCTTGGTAGGTGGTAATATGATTTCTTGTTATTGGTTTCTGATTTTTAAGGTGCTAAGGAATTTGTATATATAAACACTAAGGTTCCCAAACTCCTCATCAATGTACAACACTTCATTCATGGGTTATCCATTTCAAAACATAATTTTCATCTCTTTCAACTTTAACACAAGGACCTCTTGGGAGTATTAAGTTGAAAGAGATGAAAATAATGTTTTAATGGAGTAGTTGAAAAAATATAAAAATTATGTTTTAATTTTAAAGTTGTACTATCTTGGTTCACTAAGTTTGATGGTGCAATTGTATTGGGAATTGTTTGTTCTTGATTAGCCCTAGGCTTCCATGTTTGGTTTCCCATTGGTTGGGTGTTTTGCTGAAATATAGGAGTAAGGTTTGTTTGTTGTTCTTTCTCCTTTTCTAGATTTTTTATTTTGTTATTTGATTTGATAAGTAATAAGACTTGTTCTTTTGTATTGTGAGTTAGACCTATTAATGTTGTTATAATTTTGTCTAAATAGCCATACTAACACTAGTACAAAATGAGGAATTAGCTACTACGTGACTAAAAATTCTAGTCACCACAATTTTTTCAAGTGATTTACTACTAAATATGAGCAATTTTGATTGACCCAACTATAAACGACTAAAATTAACGACTAATTTAGTCACCAGTTAACAAATATGATTAGCTAATAAGTGACAGAGTTAAAAATGACTAACATACACGACTAATTTAGTCACGACATAAAAAATGACTAACTAGAAGAATATGAATTAGTCATTTATGTTAGTCATTTTTAATTATGTCATAAAAAATTGCAATTGTGACAATGAAGTGTTACAATTTAGTAAATTTTGTAAATTGTCTACCTTCTATTAGTAATAATCGTTCCATGCACCTCGATCTTCAGAGATCAACAAAGAAATTGCATGAATTTTCTCTTGACCATCTGTATCTCTGTTGCACCATTGAAGCAAACCGTTAAGCGTGTGCCAAAGAAAAATTAGGTTCCTACATTTACAAATTAGGTACTAGAACCAGTTCCACATCGATACCTAGAAGCATCATAGCTATTTGTTGATCCTTCAATGTAAGATTCCAAAGGATCAAGATTTAAGGCATTCCTGAATAGATGTACTAGCCCAAATTGGTTTAAATTTGGATGTGCTAGCTCAAATTGGTTTAAATTTCAAGATTATCTTAAGTTCTTTCCAAAAGTGATTAGATTAATTACACTCAATAATAAAATGAAAATTTGATTCTACTTGAATACCACATAAACTACATCTTTTGGCCCTTCCCAACACATGATCTACATTTAAATATTAAAAATCACTATATATTTTATAATATATATATATATAACCAAATTAAAAATTGAATGAGAAAATTAAATAATAAAAAAATTATGAAATATCTAAATGTGTATTTAAGAGTTGAGATCATTAAGTGTTTTTTTTCACTTTTATGTTATTTTATGTTAATATGGGATTATAATGATGTTATTATAATTTTTTTGTATGTAACTTTATTTTTTAATTAAATTTTTTACTTTTAATTAAATTTAATATTATAATTCTTCAAACAGAAATTTAACCATAACAATGAGATACAATGTATATATATACTTTTAAACTTTAAAGCATAAATCTAGACATTAAGCTATATTGTAAAAATATATATACTTCAAAAAATTTAAATTGTGGTCTTTTATATTTTTAACTACTGAATCAACTGCAAACTAAGTATCATTAATATTAATCTAAGTATCCTTAATCTTAATCTTAAACCCTGCAAACTCATTAATTTAAAAAATATTAATCAAGATGTATATAAAACTAGTAGAACTAGCTAGCTAAATATCGTTAACATTAAAGTGTGCAAACTCATTAATTTTAAAAATATTAATCAAAATGTGTATAAGATAAAAATATTAATCTGAAATCTAACAGTAGAAAAAAGAGGATATAGTTAAACTGTATGCGGCTAAAACGTTAAAACTAAAAAAATCTACTTAAAACCACTTAAACGGTATGCCGCTAAAACATTAAAACTAAAAAAATCTACTTAAATCGGTATGCTGCTATGGTTTAATATATTTTAAAATAATTAAAAAAAACATTGAAAAAAAATCTGCTTATTACCAAAATAGAAAAAAGAAAGTTGAATTTGTCTCTATTAACTCACTTCCATCTATAAAGGAACAAAAGTGGTTGGACAATATCTCAGTGTCCTTACTTTTTAGATGGAATCATCATTATCCTTAACCATGTGTATGGGTTAAAGGCTAAGTGCTTGTTCGATAGTGAATTCATCCGATGGGAATAATGAAAAACTGGAATTCATTGATTTAGCGGCACCTATGTTGTCGCAGCAAAAATAGCAGATTTCATATTTGAAAATGGGTGTGGTGGCCAAGTACTCGAAGGGATGGATCTGGTGGTTGCTCTCACTGGGCATAACAGCATTTGTTGTAATAGCAGGAGGGTTGACAATACTACATTCTAAAAATCATTCACACCATCAGGTCTCTCCTGTTCTAGGACCTCCCAGAGCCATTTCTCAGAAATATGCCCAAGCCTTGAAGTTTGCATTGACCTTATTTCATATTCAGAAGGGTGTGTTTGTCTGTATATACCCTCTTCCCTCAGATCCTATCACAGTTGTCCAGGATATCTGCGGTCAAGGCATTCTTGTGGTTACAATGTCTTCAATTGGGTCAGTGTGTCTTGTATATCTGTTGGTTAAGGTCAATGTATATTTGCAATGTGTGTAAAGCGTAGATTTGTAAGCAAATAATATGATGGAAATAATACTACTATGTGAGGGATTGCCAATTATTTTTGTTTCAACTTTTGGGTCATATTGGTTTTGATTTTATGTTTGGTGGATTTTTTTCAATATCTGGGAAGCTTCCTAATGATAATCCCATACCATGAGAGGGAACGTTGCTATGTCAAATGGTAATGATGTGGGTGAAGACATGTCTAGAGGAATGTATGATGTAGGGGATCACATCAAGTTTGGGCTACCCATGCCTTTTACTGCAACTCTTTTGTCTTGGAGTGTGTTGGAGTATGGGGATCAAATGGATGTTGCTCATCAGCTAGGGGCAGCCCAGTCTGCCATCAAATGGATCACAGATTATTTTCTCAATGCACATCCTTCAAGAGATGTATTTTATATCCAGAAATGCCATGCCATCCTGTATCTCTTAATCTTTTACCTTTACCCATATGTTTTTTTGTGTGTCAAATTCTCCATTTGAAGTCATAACTAGCTCCAGGTTTACACATCTTTGCTACTTGGTTTTTCATACATTGTACAGTATTTAGTAGCAACATGTGTTGATGCATTTATAAATTGCACAATGTATCTCTAGGTGTTGCAGCCTACAGCTGAAAATTATAACCAATATCAATTAAACAACTTATAATTTATTGGCATGCATTGAAGATCGACAAGTGGAATGAACCCCTCTAACTATTTAAGTCCAAGTAAATCCCAACTCTTAAATCCCATTGCTTGACAGTTTAGATAGTGACAGGTTTAGTCACAAGGTTACCGGTTACCCCAAGGCTAGCACACTAAATGTGTAGCAATATCCAATTCTTAAATTCTTCATCTTTGTTGATTGGTTTGCATCTGGGATGATTGGCGAAGTAATCGAATTTGCATCTCGGATGAATGGTGAAGTAAGCCAATTTGATTGTTAATTCTAATAGATATGCTACTCTGAAATACCACTACCTTACATTTTAGCTTGTTTTGGTCCTAGCAACATGGTTGTTTACCCAATCTTATCCAAAAGGCCGGGATTCACCAAAAAGTTGGGGTTCATCCAAAGTTTGTGATGACAATTTTTTTTCCAAATGACTGCTAGTTCGAACAATATAGTGGTAGGGAAGCACAATAAGCTCCCTATTCTTTGTGAAAAGAAACTCGATTCTCAAAGAGAGGGAAACAGTAAACAGCTAGACCAATTCCCATGAATAGCAAAATAGTAAATATATGAAAACTAGTATTAGCTGTCATTAAGAATTGCTAGACTAAATCCTGCCAAAATAGTAGCCAAGAGAGCAAGGGGGGTCGTCAAAAAGGCCAGTCTTGCAGCCAATAAACATAGCCATTAATTAGTAGTCTGAAGTCAGTCCAACCTACAATAAGAATAATTAAACCAAAATAGAAAATTCAATGGTGTTCCAAACTTACCAAGAACTAATGTTATTATAATGAAGTAGTTGGTACGGTAACTGCATCAAATAAATCAGCACATTAGTTTCTAATTCACTAAATTTTCCTTGGCAACATAGAAAATATTATGTAAAATGGCATCCCATGATGTACAAATCAAAGGTGACAATTTCTAAAAACCATTCAAAATGAAGAGTAATGCAAGAAAAAGCTTTTGATTCTTCATAGATTTGTGGTGCCTACTAAGAATTCAGATCATACCAGTTGTCCTATATACATGAGATTCTATGTAATGTTACTGCTAAATAAAATAAGATATGCTTTAGTCATCTCAAATCTAGTTGTCTATCTGTCTATGTCTTTTCCTAAAGTAAAAGGCAGGAAATTGATAGCTAGGAAGAGAATGTTGAATCCTCCCTACCCATTCATCAACATCGTATTGATATGAATCATCTAAAAGCAGTCTTCCTAACTTCTAAAAATCTGTAAATTTTGATTGATATGCGCAGTGCTGGAAGACTAACTTCTATCTTGTGGGCATTTATATTGGACCTATAATGGATTAGTTGTATGATTCATCATAGTAGGAAAACTGAGTGTGTGTAATTAAGTTTTAGCATTTAGGATAAGATACGATAATTTTATTAACGTCCTACAAATGACCATAAAACTAAGCCAATGGGACAGAAAAGGAAATCCATAAACTAAATATCATTTACTACCTAGCGGATCCATGCAAGCTGTCATTTATCATTGTGTTAATTAAGCCAACCAGGTTCACATTGTGATCATCGCAACATTTATTTTGGTTAAGCTTGGACCTTTCTGGGCAGCTCCACCAACAAGATAATTTGTTTAAAGGTGATCAAGCTTGAAGCATGAATGTTTTACCTTCATGGTATTGTCTATTATTGGAACTTGGAACATCTAATGCTGGAGTTGGTTCATTTCTTGTTAGACCCATTTTACGTTTTCCCAAACCTGCTAATTTAATTTCTGATGGCTTAAACAATTGCATTTGTAGTTCATTTTCATTAAATTGTTTTAATGATATGCTCCATGCTGAGTAGTTTACACATATTGGATGTAATTTGTAATATACATGTACAATGCAAGCCTGATGAATAATCTAGTTGGGTCTTAAGTCTGTAATCCTTTGCTTTCACAGGATAATTCATTGCTTGAGCAAATTTAAAACAAGCAAGATTGGTTTGGCGTAGAGAATTTAAATGATAGGTCTGTTTGGATGGAATTGACAGGCTACAAAGGAAGATATTCTATAGAGCTACAAACATTTACTACACAATTTCTCTCACAAGTAGACAATTCCCCTACCTATGATAAAAATGGAGTACTACAGCAAAAGATTCTGATGTTGAAGATATGACTAAAATGGCACATATTCATTTACATCAGATACAAACAGCATTGTTTTATTTCCTAGGGCATTCTGCATGTGTCAGGTAGCTCGAGCTTGAGCATTTGAAATGAACTCATTTCAATGAGAGCTGGCACATCTAAACATATGATGGTTTGTTCATCTGCAATTGTTGTGTAATGATCTTCAAACACTCAATTTGGCGGGGGTCTCACTGCAAATGCTGGGAGCATTCTTTTCCTATAATAATATTGCTCTCATGCTCCTTATGGTCTTCAGATCATGGTGGATTTTCTCTTTGTGCCATCGTCATCATCTAGCATTTTTTCGCTCAATTGCCATTGTTTTAAAGAGTTGAGGAAATGTGAGAAAGCAATTCATACTTCCATGAGTTTTGGAGAAGTCAAGTTTAAGAGAAAGAACCATTGGCATGCTTTCCAAGGAGGTTCGAGCAGCAGGTGAAAAACATATTTTGACATGCATTTCAAGGACCGTACAGAAGCAGGTAGAGGAGTGATTCTGAGCATAAAATTCATACCATACAGCAGGTATTCGGTGCAGTGAGTTTCTGTAGCAAACTATGCACAAATTTCGAGGTGAGGCACAAAATTTGAGGTATAATTTTGCTGAGTTAATAGGCACAAAAAAACAGACCGTACAGCAACACACAATTCAAGGAAGTGACTGCACTTTCTGGACAGTCAGTACTGTGATTTTTCAGCATGCTTTTCAAGAAGGATTTGCACAGATTTCAAGGCAATATTGCATAGTTTGAGGGCTGAAGAATTGGTTTGCTGGCTGAGATAAGTAGTGTTTGTTTTCATAATTATACTGCAGTACAATTTCATTCTAAAGAAAATAAAACTACTCTCTCACAGGTTTTCCCCATTTTGGGTTTTTTTTCTAGGGCTATTTGGCCTAAAATACTGAGTCCGAAATTTTTATGTGTGACTATGTTTTTATTGCTGCTCATTTAGGTTGTAAATTATTCCATAGTGTTTCAAGCTACAGAAATGTTTGAGTGAAAACTTCATTTTGCAGCAGTCATTAAATGAATAGGGTTGGGCATAAACTCATGTTCTGAAACTAAACTTGAAATCGGATTGGGAAAGCAATGAAAATTTTACTGTTATGGGAATAGTATGGATGGTTGT
The DNA here is from genome assembly GCA_001517045.1 of Pseudotsuga menziesii. Classification (NCBI taxonomy): domain Eukaryota; kingdom Viridiplantae; phylum Streptophyta; class Pinopsida; order Pinales; family Pinaceae; genus Pseudotsuga; species Pseudotsuga menziesii. Next base: position 407,123 of record LPNX010172808.1, read on the forward strand.
AGCTTATCATAGCAGATTTTGCACCTTGGGGTTTTAAGTGCTAGCCATGACAGATTCCAAATTGCCTTCTTGATAATAATACATTTTCTCTTCCCTCTAGTTGTTGCTTGTGTTAAGGGTCATGGGAGAGATACTGCATTTGTGCATTGAGTTCATTAATATCATACACAGATAATATGCCATTGTATATACATGTTTGGGATCCAGTTTACCTCCTCATTTTGTATCATCACTCATATAGTGCACTCATTATCGCTTATTAGTCTTGTAAATTTATGATCAAATTTGATTTTATAATGTCTATATAATCATTTTGTAAATTGTCTATATTTTTAGTTTACCTTTCTGCTTTTGAAATAGTAGCATTAGGAGATGCTTCAGCACTTCCTATACTTGCACTAGATGTACTACTTTGTAGTCCCATTGATTTACTATTGTGGTCCATCATTGGACATTAATATAAAATTATCTTATCTTATTATCTTTATGAACCCTGTTAGATATTTTGGACAAAACTTGTTCTTTAAATTCTCAACTTCTGATCATTTTGAACCTTTAACCATTCCTTGCTTCAAGTTCTGCAAGAAAAAACGACCTAGATATAAACACTAAAAAATTAAACAAAATGAAACATAATGGTGCAGTGTAGTAACCCTGGCGTATGTGTTTTAATGTCAACTATAGGATTCTGACTTTTGCCTCTCTTAGAAAAAAGACATGGTTTAGAATACATATTGGTTCCATTTCATTCAACACTGAGTAGAGACTTGTCAATCGTTGTACTGTAGCCTCCAACATGACATTTCAATGACAACCCATTTAGGATCTATATAGAACTAATGCAAACAACATCACTTAATCTAATAACAGGCATCAGACCATACATTTTAATGGTATCTCTATTTGTAGGTTCACTCTCATTTTCAGGCAAAGGCAAATCTGAATTGTTCTTCACTGACTTGGTAGAAGGCATGGCAACTTTAGCTGCATGATTCATGCGAATAGTTGCTTACTCTGGTAGGAGCTATCAGAACCATAACAAGCAAGATGTTAATTTTTTTATCAAAAACCATAGAATGACTCTTTTTCAAGGAAAGTTTTATAATGCTTGATGAATCAAATATTTTAGATGTACCTTGTATTCTAAGGAACCCAAACCACTTTCGGAATCTAGAAAATTGATAAGCCCTTCCAATCCTCCCATTATGGATTCTATAAGAGACTCCACATATGATACTGCATCCCAGCCTATTTTTATAAGCTACATTTAAGCAATAAAAGAGGGGAACATTAGAAAATGCATACAATCCTAGAAGCTAAAAATGCAACATAACTGGAACCATGTTGAAACATGCACATTGCATAATACAAAAATGTAGTTCTTGTTCTAGATACCAACTTTCAATAATTACTAACTGAAATCCTTACCAAAGACCATGATAATATCCCCCTTTTGTTCAAAGTTTGATTTGAATCTCAAATTTGCATTAACAAATGTAGTGCACTAAGGCTATTCCTTATCAAATATTTATAAAATAATAAAATAAAATTGGTTGCGATCATTTATGCCTATTGTGCAACGTCCATTTCTTGCTTGATTCCAAGATTAGTATCATGTGTTGAAAGGTTGTTTATGCCAGGAAAAGATTAAGAAAGCAGAATATAGGAAGCAATAGTGTACAAACATATAAGAATGTTGCTTGTGACAAGAGAGCCTAATGTAATAAGAATGAGATAATAGCACGTATGTGCTTATCTGATTAAGACCTTTGGTTTGCATGGAATTTCAATTTCTCTTTCTTGTATTCACTATCTCAAATCCTTTTAATGTTTGCACAAGGCTTGAGCTTGGGATCTGAAAGATATGATCCGGATTAATCCTTGTCTAATGAAAATATGGCCTTTCATTTTAGGTGAATCCACTATGTGGTTTCTTGTCTTTGGTGATCCACTCAAAAGCTGTTGCAAAATTGTCTTCTAGAAAAGTTTTAACTGTATCTATTGGCACCCACATAAAGCCAGAGACCTTACCTGCACTAGGATTGATGCACATTACCATATGGTTTCGTAAACCTTCTATTTTTCGGAGAAATGTCTATAAAATTCCTCCATCTCGACATAATTTAAGAACCATGCAAATAAAATCATAAAACACAAGAAAAGATTCTGTACAATATTTGATGTTCCATTTATCTTTCTAAAATTAGTCATGGTATGCCTCATGTTGATCTCGCATGGATATCCAGATATCTACTCAGCATTGTACCGGCCAAGTTTATAGCAGCCAGTTGTTAAATGAAATGAGATAGAGCTTGGACCGGAGATGGAACTGAGTTTGGACTGACAGAATATAGAGGATAGATTGGTATTTGAGTTTATGGAATTTTGCACATAATATAACCATATGTGCATGTCAAAAATTCTATGATATCAACATAATGTTGACCATATCTCATGATTTATAAACTTGTTCATATAAACTTGTATAATTTAACAAGGACATTAATAAGAGCTTGGATAAGTAAGAGGCCTTGGGACCACCTCCCAAATTCTTCTTTAATGCAGTACTAATGAAAGAAAACATGCAGATCCCATCATGTGTTCTCTTAAGGAATTCTATGTATTCTTCTGTATGTATCGATTGGGATTTATGGAAGTTACAAAGGCAATGCTGAATATGTTAGAACTTAGGATTCCTAATAATAAATGAGTAGTTTCAACAGGGTCAGTAGTCCCCATGTTTACCAATGACCCACAATGGTTACAAGTTGGTTATATGAGTGGTGAATTGATCACTTACTACATGGCATATATATAAAAAATCCAAGTTGATGTATTCAACAACTCCTTGATCACTTACATTTGTCTTTCATTCAATTTACTTCATGGTTGGAGGTGTTCTATATGATATTCCAACCATACTAAAGTCAAATAGTGTGCTGCAAATCGTCATTTTGTAACAAAATATGTGATGTCATTTGGCACATGAAGATAGTAATTTTCTTTTGAATATTAATACCCATTCCTACAAGCATGTATGACGATCATACAAATATGCACGTTGAGTTTGAAATTATCTTTTTAACCGACTTTGAAGTGAAATCTGTTGTTGTAAAAACTTTATTGATTCTGGAAATGGTTGGCAAGATGGATGCAAATGACATAAGCTAGGTTGAAATTTCTTATCCATAGATGCCTAGATCTTATCTTGCTTATCCCTACCTTACCATACCTTTTTCAATCCCAACTGCTCATGAGATTCTTTCACTACTTGATTTTTGTATGCATCTTATACTTGAAGGAAGACTTATGTCATGCTGATTATTTCATTCGGTTTTTGTTTCAACTTTTGGGTCATATTGGTTTTGATTTTATGTTTGGTGGATTTTTTCAATAGGTGGGAAGCTTCCCAATGATAATCCCATACCATGAGAGGGAGCGCTGCTATGTTAGATGGTAATGATGTGGGTGCAGACCTGTCTGGAGGAATGTATGATGCAGGGGATCACATCAAGTTTGGGATACCCATGGATTTTATTGCAACTCTTTTGTCTTGGAGTGTGTTGGAGTATGGGGATCATATGGATGTTGCTCATCAGCTAGGGGCAGCCCATTCTGCCATCAGATGGATCACATATTATTTGATCAATGCACATCCTTCAAGCAATGTATCATATATCTAGGTATGCCATGCCATACTGTATCTCTTAAGATTTTACTTTTACCCATCTTTTTTTTATGTGTCAAATTCTCCATCTGAAGTCATAAATAGCTCCAGGTTTACACAATTTTGCTACTTGGTTTTTCATACATCGTACAGTATTTAGCATCAACATGTGTCGATGCATTTACTAAGTGTGCAATGTATCTCTAGGTGTTGCAGCCTGCAGCTAAAAATTATAACCAATACCAGTTAAACAACTTATATTTTATTGGCATGCATTGAAGATCGACAACTGAAATGAACCCCTCTAACTATTTAAGTCCAAGTAAATCCCAAATCTTAAATCCCATTGCTTGACAGTTTATATAGTGACAGGTTTAGTTACAACGTTATCGGTTAGCACACTAAATGTGTAGTAATCTCCAATTCTTAAATTCTTCATCTTTGTTGATTGGTTTGCATTTGGGATAATTGGTGAAGTAATCAAATTTGAATCTCGGATGACTGGTAATATATGGTTTATTTCCTTTTCTTGAACAATGTGTGTATCCATTAAGATACTATATTCATGTTGATAGCATTGTTTGGTTCTATGTTGTATGACTTAAATTGGTTTGTGAATTTTAGGTAAAATTACCAGATCTAGGTGATTCAACAATTCATGCTATGAAGGCCATGTATTCAGCCATGAATCCCTTTCTACAATCCTACAACCTTTGGTAGGTCATTTCTTTAACTCTGATAGGACAACAAAAATACATGTACAAGCTACTAATATATGGTTTATTTCCTTTTCTTGAACAATGTGTGTATCCATTAAGATACTATATTCATGTTGATAGCATTGTTTGGTTCTGTATTGTATGACTTAAATTGGTTTGTGAATTTTAGGTAAGCTTACCAGATCTAGGTGATTCAACAATTCATGCTATGAAGGACATGTATTCAGCCTTGAAGCCCTTTCTACAATCCTCCAGGTGGGAAAGGCCAGAAAATATGATGGATAAAATGCCAACTCTCCAGGTGGATGATTCAAGTTCTGGGTCAGATGTAGCAATAAAGATAGTAGCAGTAATGGAATCTGCTTCATTAGTGTTCCGCAAGACCGATTCTGCATACTGAGATATTGATCAGTCATGCACAACAATTGTTTCAGTTTGCTGATTCTCACAGGGGATTATATAGCAGTAGAATACCTTCAGTTCAAATCTTCTACAATTCTACTGGATATAAAGATGAGCTTCTGTGGGAAGAAGCTTGGCTTTATCATGCAACCCACAATGAGTCATACTTGAACTATGTTTCTGTAGGGAATGACCAAGATTTTTCCCAATGGAGAGCTGCTCCAACTTGGTTCAGCTGGGACAACAAACATGCTGGCATGCAAGTAAGCCTTATTAACTTTTCATAAATGCATTCATTATGCTTTAATGTCATCCCTTATCATCACATTAAGGTCAGTTAATGTATATTGATCATAGAAACATGAAATTAGTTTTCTATTACTAATTTTGTGGCGTTCAAACCAAAGGCCTCCTGGTCAAGCTAATCCCTAGAAGCCTCTACACTGATCCAATGTGATGTGTATTGAAGAGAACTCGAGGATTGAAAGATTTGATATATCGTAAAAGGAGAGCTAAATTCCTTTTATTGCAATGAAATCTAATATATTTATTATATCATATATTCTACGCACACTTAATATGAACTCGAAGGGATGGATCTAGTGGTTGCTCTCACTAGGCATAGCAGCATTTGTTGTAACAACAGCTGTATTGACAATACTACATTCTAAGAAGCATTCACACCATCAGGTCTTGCCTGTTCCAGGACCTCCCGAATCCATTTCTTAGAAATATTCCCAAGCCTTGAAGGTTGCATTGACCTTCTTTCCTATTCAAAAGGATATGTCTATCTGTATATAATTATCTGATCAAACTTGGGCTATGGCAGGAAGGACTCATGGTTGGGATTTTTCTGAAAATAAATTATTGATGAAGTATTGTATATGTGTAAGGATGATAGACCATTTTGTTAAAGCATCTGTAATTCTGCTTTAGGTATGGACGAAGATTCAAATAGGGATCCAGCCTCTAAGTACCAACTAGGATATTTTGTGGTAAATTTGGCCACCAATATGGTATTATACTTTGGCTATAGTAGTAAATTTCACGTATATTAAATGTAACCATGTTGTGTGGAAATAGTGTGTTGTTATCTTTCCTACATGATGAATGTATCATAATGCTTATTTCAACCACTATTAAACCTTACTTCTACTGCCCTACGGTGGTATGAAAATCAATGGAAAATCAGATAGAGAAAAGGATGAAGAAAAAGAAAACAGAGTGAAACAGATACTTGATTGCATGGAAGTGTACATGCCTCTTTGTATACATTATAAATTTTCAAAAACACCTAGCTTGTACATGTATTTTTGTTGTCCTATCAGAGTTAAAGAAATGACCTACCAAAGGTTGTAGGATTATAGAAAGGGCTTCATGGCTGAATACATGGCCTTCATAGCATGAATTGTTGAATCACCTAGATCTGGTAAGCTTACCTAAAATTCACAAACCAATTTAAGTCATACAACACAGAACCAAACAATGCTATCAACATGAATATAGTATCTTAATGGATACACACATTGTTCAAGAAAAGGAAATAAACCATATATTACTATCTTCCTATATCATTTGAATTTTCATTCTTTTGTTGTAACATGCACCACATGAAACCTACAAAATCAAGATCCATTCCAAATTTAATATGAGTTGGTTTCTACCCTGTGCAAACTATCTACATGACGTGTGTGTCTTGCATAAGGTATTCTGGTGGTTTTTATGCCAAGTTATTAAGAATTGGTAATTGTTACTATTGGATCCCAAAATAAATCACTGAAATATATACTTCTAATCTCTCTCTCTCTCTCTCTCTCTCTCTCTCTCTCTCTCTCTCTCTCTCTCTCTCTCTCTCTCTCACACACACACACACACACACACACACATATATACATGTCCATCAAGTTGCGGTCTAGTCACTAGTGGCATCTTCGAGTGGTTGTTGTGAAGAAGACCCGGGTTCAAATCATGGCAAGGTTGCTCCTCCATTGTATCACACACACACACAAGCACACATATACATGTCCATCAAGATGTTGTCTGGTGGCAACGTGGTGTGGTTGCTATGAAGAAGACCCAGGTTCAAATCATGGCAGGCTTGCTCCTCCCTTACATGGGATCTGTGGTTGTGGCTTGCATATGGGCCATCTATTTTTGGGCAAATGCCTTATAAGATGTCACCAAAATACGTGCCTTGTTGGGCTTTGTGCTAGATCATTGATGTAGGCTGTGGGCAGTTAATTTTTAATTTATGTTGTCTTAATACCGATGACCTGATATTCACAAATAAAACATTCTAGAGGGTGGGGCCACAATTTTGAGGGATTTCAGTCCATTGGGTTGTTTTCCTTCAAATAAATATATGCTCCAAACAGTGGTTTAAGATTATTAAACTATTGTATTTCTTGGGCATCAAATGTGTTTTAATCAGTTGGTGTCATTAAGCATCCTCTTCTTCTATGCTTCTTTCTTAGAATCAGACAGATCTCAAGTGTTGCAGGGGAAAGGGGTCCCTAACTAGCTGGATGGATTGGTTCTGATTTGAACTAGGTTTGGGCAGACACTGGACCTAAACTACTTTAGACTGGTTTACAGGTGAAGGACTGGTCAGACTTGGTCCAAACCAGCTGGTTTCGATAACACTTGTAAAGGACCACACATGAATACAAAATGAACACAAATGTCTTCTCTATGGGAAACAAGGGATTTGATTTATCAATTCATGTGTTTTTTTAATCTATCCCATCTCCTAGATATGACCTACTTTGACTTTGTTTGATGCAGCAAATTCAGCACGGTGAGCAAAATTTGCGAGTTGTTTCCATATCACATATTACAGTTATATAGAGCTAGATAGTTCTTATGTACTTGTTTTGAATATTGTATACAACATGTTACTTGAGGTTGGTTTTTTATAGTACATTTTGATTATTAGTGGATGCAGATGTTGAAAAAACTCAGTAAACTACTTAATGGGGAATATTGGACGTGGAACAACTTGAACACATTCTGCTGGGCAATTGGTTCTATTTCGGGTTCTATGAAGAAGAAAAATGCATGAGAGATATGATAGAAATGTTCAAAATATTTTGAAGGCCATCATGAAGATTGAGTAAGTTCGTGTTAGCAAGGAGGCTAAATTATGGGAGAACGGGTTTGTCTCATTCTCTTCACATTCCTTCTAAAAGATTCCAAGGATAATAACTAAAAATTAACTAACTGGTTATCTTCTAGATAACCATATTTTATGCTAACTTCTATTCTCCCATTAAATAAAGGACTCAATCTCATGATGACATTACAAGGATAGTGTATGTCTTGTCGTTGGTGAAGTTGGATCTAAAGAGAATTGGGGCCAAATGCCTAGAACAAGTCAAAGGATTATGGAAGAACATATTTTTAAGTACTCGATTTCAATCTAAATCATGGCCATCAATTTTTTTTTCATTTTTTCCCATATGTGGTTGCAGACATTTTTTCCCATATGTGATTGTGAATTCGCAACTTTGAAGCAAAGATGGTGGAGGACAATGCAAAGATTGTCCTATGTGAGGTCATGTAAAGACGTGCCAAATATATTTTAGTAGTGGACAACAATGGCTACAATGCAATCAAGTGATATAGTTTTCTTAATTGTATTCATTAAAGACCAAATATGTGTATATACTACACAATGATTGTTATAATATTATTTTTCTATTGTTATGACAATGCAAAAAAGTTCTTTTCTATCAACAACGATTATCTCTAATCCCAAGCTTCACAACCCAAAATTGAAATCATCACAACCCAAAATTGAAATCATTTGGTGAATCAATTAACAATTGATTTTTGCATTAAGAGTTTGTGTTGCCATAAGGATTTATTATCTAACATTTGTAATAGTGCATTGTTTTAGGGTTTTCTATTTGCCATGATTATTTCTTTTAAAATTGAGTTTGTTGAAACTCTCACATATTTTCCAATGGTTTTCACTATATTGGGTGGCTCTAAAATGTGTCCTAAGATTGTAATCAAAAGGAATTTGGTGAGTATAGGAATTGCATTGCCACTTCAAAAGGGGATGTTTAATTGGTGCGGTATTTGAGTTCTAATTGGTTATCTTGGATTGGTTATCATTGAAAATATTTGTTTGTGTAGAATGTGATGAATTAACATACAAAAATAATGATTATCAAGTTACTATAGATACATAATGGCTTACCTTGTAATAGTCCTTCAAGTCTTTCAAATGCATTTATTTAGTGCAAAAATGACTTGAAGGACTAGTACAAGGTAAGCCATTATGGATCTATAGTAACTTGATAATCATTACGTTGTCTGCTTGAATAATGAAAAAATTGTTTGAATATCATCATTATCAAGCAATAACAACTTCTTAAAGGGTGCTAGCTCAATGGTAGAGCACCTGCCTAATTATAGGCAGGAGGTTGGTGGTTCAATTGCTCCGTACCCTATCATAAATTTGTGACTACAAAAACGACTAAATTCACATATATACGACTATTAGTAGCTAATTTCCCGTATCTAGTCGTATTTAGCTTAGTCATTAATATGTTATCATCTAGTAGTTTATTTAGTAGTATATTTGGTCATTAATTGCTGCAATCAGTGACTAAATCAATGACTAAATCCATGACTAAATCCGTGACTAAACCTATGACTAAATCATTGACTATCAATGACTAATAAGTCAAGCTATTAATGACTAAGTGAAATACGACTAGCTATAAGATAGTGGAAATTAGCTACTATTAGTCGATGACTCAAAAATAGTCGTTTATAGCCTGATTTTAGTCATTTTTTAGTCATCAATTTCTCATTTTGTACTTGTGTAATGTTGTTGTTGTTTACATTTTATTATTATTGTATGTTTCAACTTTAATGCAGGGGCCTCTTGGGAGTGTTAAAGATGAAAGAGATGAAAAATATGTTTTAATGTAGTAGTTGAAAGAGATTTAAAATGTGTTTTGATGTTACTACTATGCTATCTTGGTTCACTATGTTTGTTGGCACTAGTGTATTCAGAATTTTTTATTCTTGATTACGCCTAGGCTTTAATGTTTGGTTTCCCCTTGGTTGGGTGTTTTTTTAAATATAGGAGTAAGGTTCATTGTTTTTCTTATCCTTTTCTAGATTTGTTATAGTGTTATTTGATTTGTTAAGTAATAAGACTTATTATTTTGTATTGTGAGTTAGATCTATTACTGTTGTTATAATTTTGTCTAAATAACCATATTATTGTTGTTGTCATTTACATGTTATTGTTACTGTATGTTTCAACTTTAACATAGGTACCTCTTGGGAGTATTAAAGTTGAAAGAGATAAAAATTATGTTTTAATGCAGTAGTTGAAAGAGATGAAAATTATGTTTTAATGTTACAACTGTGATATATTGGTTGACTAATTTTATTGGTGCAAGTGTATTGGGAATTTTTTTTCTTGATTAGGCCCAGGCTTCCATGTTTGGTTTCCCCTTGGTTGGGTATTTTGAAAGTTATATTCTGGAAGAACCTAAATGAGGATGATAGGATCACATATTCCAGGCTGCACCCTTCCTATACAGTGATGATAAACTTTCAGTTGTTGCATGGAATATATGTGGACCAAATATCTTTGAGAGAGAGTCTTGTTATGTTATGTTGAATTTGTGGTTATCCCACTTGTTATGTTATGTTGACTTTGTGGTTATCCCACTTGTTATGTTATGTTTATGGTTACCCCACTTGTTATGTTATGTTGACTTTGTGGTTAGCCATTTTTTCTATTATGTTTGTGGTTAGCCATGTTTGTGTGTTGACTTGTGGTTATCGCTCTCGTGGTTATTTTTTCCATTGACCCTTATTTTAGCTATGTGTCCTCCTTAATTTGGTTACTTACCACTTTTATTTGACTTATAAATTAATGACGTCATTCCTAGTCTAATCGTAAGAGAATCCCTAACATCACGTAGATGGAACTTCTAGGAGGTCCTTAAGAGGCTTGTTAGTGATTGAGCAAAATATGAACGTAATTGAACTTTAAAACTTTAATCCACAATAACAGTGCATATAAATCTCATCAATAATCGAAGACATAAATCAAACCAAAGAACACAGGATATACCCTGGGAAAACCCTCCACTGATTCGAAGGATAAAAAACCAAGCAAACAATCTTAGAGTATGATTGATAAGTGGCAGAGAATGATTACAACACAACAGGATATTGCTTTCTCCAAGAGAAGTAGAGAGTGGAGATCAAGTGGAACACCGTATCTAACTTTTCGAGTGCATAACACTTTAATAACAAGTAAAATTAGGTTATACAACAAAAATATAATGATTGCATGCATCGGTAACTTGTTAACACTTAGAACATTGATACATCTTCAATCATGCACCCCCCATTGACCTAGTGCCAAGCTGACAATCCATAATTATATCCCACTAGAATATATATGCCTTCCATTAATTAAATAACTCTAACTAAGTTGTTAACTGAGTGTACTGAACTGAACTGGATGGAACTGCATGCAACTGAATGGAACCGATTGTAGCTGCATACATCTGAGTGTAACTGAATAGAACTGAATGTAACTAAATAGAACTAAATGTAATTGAACATAACTTAATGTAACTGAACAAAACTGAATTTAACTAAACATAACTGAATGTAACTGAACATAATTGAATGTAACTGAACATAACTGAATGTAATTGAAAAAAAACTAGTGTTCTCCATTGGTGTCGTATTCAACAACCACTTGCATAAATTAAGGAGTTGAGTCCTTAATTAACTGAACATGTTTTAACATAAATAATACTCAATTGATGTCTTATCAATTTGAGTTCACTTGGTGGCAACTTGGGCAATTCGAATTCTCTCTCCATCTCTGTACTTATATTAATTATCTCGGCATGGTCCATATGTGTTTTCATAAATTCTATTTCATATCATACTCATAAGAATTGTTTCGAACCTATGGTCATATGTATTACCCCAGGTCATATAGTCACATACTAAAATAAATCACTCTAAAGGTATTTAATCCCCAAAGGATACTTGTAGCACCTATTGACCATGAATAACCATACATCACATAGTATGTCATCGAGGCTTAATACAACATAAGTCATGTGAAATTAATACACATAAGTTCCGAACTTGACACAACAAGTTTCGGACTTTAACATAAGGTTGTGATCTTAACCATAAGATACTAGTACAAGCATCTCTCCCGAACAGGACTTGATCAAGTTCTTAGCTTGATACAACACAAGCTCTTTAACTTAACACAATAAGTTAGTGAACTTACTACAACATAAGTTCCATACTTGACACAACAAGTCTCATGGAGAGGATATGAATCTAATTACAACATAGTTATGGACTTGATTACAACACAAGTCTCAGACCTTAACACATAAGGTCATGGAGAATAACTCTCAAAGTTGTACTCTCAACAAGGCTATAAGACCTAGTATAGACTTTGTTGAGAGTGGTGTATTTATGGCACTTTGAGCTCTATTTTGGCATGACAAGTCTAGGGTTTTCAACCACACTTTTTATGGCGTCAAGGGTTTGAAGGATGCCTTTTCTTGAGCAATATTTGGTTTTTGGGTCTACTTGCAACACCAAACCTATCTTTACTTTGCACTGTCCTTTATGAATATTTTTGTAGCAATTTTCGTTCTCCCTCCATCACGCATGTGAGTCCATACCAATGCTTGATGTGGTTGTGTTTTTGTTGTGTTAATTGTCTTTGATTGTTTTGAGGAATACTTGGCGTGTTGGTTGATTTTTTGGGGATAATATCAACTATGTTGTACCTATTTGATTGGTTGGTTCTTTTTATGTGCTTGTATGTCCTTGTTATCAGCATTTATCGCCTCTATCTCAGGTATGTTTATTCCCTTATCTATGGTCCAATTTGTTCCAGTTATTGACTTTCCTACGAGAGGAAATATTTGATTTGAAAGTTAAAATCTGACTACAAGGAAGGTTCTTCCCATCAGGTAAGTCATCAGATATGATTTTTTCATGTTTGTTCTGTAATTTTACTGCAGTGATTTCCTTTAATTGTTTGAGTTATACTTTGGCATGATGGTTATGAATCCCACTATATAGGGGAGATTCAAGACCCCTTTTATGAGACAAAATCGCATGGATCATTGGGTTTAACACAACATGGTAGATGATTAGAACTAGAGTATCCTATGAAACGCTAGTAGGGAAACAACATATGGGAGCCTATCCAAGTTGATCCCCAATCCTCAATCAAAGGAAATGACTATATGTATTGGGAAACTAGCATGATTTTATTTTTATATTTTGAGTTTGATTGCTTAACCTAGATAGAGCCCTTAATATTATTTTCAGATAAAACAACTTGAGGTTTTAGCAAAATCAAGAGTTTAAAAAATCCTTACTAAAAGAGACAGATGAATATGGTCAACCTAAGGAACGTTTTAACGCTTAATATATCTTGAAACATTTACTTGTGTTGAGTATAAGACATGATATTTCTGAATTTGGAATTTCATAGTCTCAAACACATTTTAATAAATTTGACCTCTATTTTTCTCTTGGATTTGGACTAAATATTGAATTTCACACTAAGATGCAGTTTCAATGATTTTAATCATAGGAATATTCTGATAACAAGATATTGTAGAAAAAGGATATCTTTAAATCCTATAGAATATTTCCCATTCCTTACTCTTGACCCTACACTCTCTTCTCGTATAATCAAGAATTCATGCAATGTCAACTGCTTATTGAATAAAGACAAATAAAAGAAGCCAAATTGGCTCAATGATGGATAGAAACTAATCTCAAACTAAACATGATTTTATGGTTGAAACTAAAAAGGGCGGCTAATCAAACAACATATACCATTAAACAACAAACATTAGACACTTAAATCGCATATGGTACAACATTTACTTTACAAATATGGGGATTTTCGTTATTAAAATATATTAAGTATATTTATTACAAATGATAAGTGATAACTTCATTCAATGCCAAAGGATTTAACATATAATGCATCCAACATAATATTTCACTCCACTCAAAGAATGTTAAAATAATAATATACTCCATGCCAATTTTTTAATATAAGATGCATCCAACACAAAGTTTCACTCCATTCAAACAATGCCTAGGTAAGGAAAATATGCCCAAGTAAGAGAGAATGAATACATAACACCTTTAATGCAAATAACCCTAGAATTGCAAATTTGTATTGTTATTTTAGGACAATTAACCATCGAATATCCGAAAGATATCAGTGTCAGAACCATAGCACGACCCTCAGATACCATTTGGGAAGGCCACATAATATTTGATGTTGTTCATCGAGTAACCAACACCCCTTTATCGGCTATTTGATGAACCAAAAATTGTACGCCATCGGAAGGGAAACAATATAAGAATGGTAAAACATCAAATACCCGACATTCAACCGTGGTGTATTCAATGGTACAACAAAAATATTGTATCAAATACTAGACGCATCATCATTGGGTACCCGACGAAATTTCATTGGTTAGCTAGTGCATCAACATAAGGTAACCATCGAATATCTGACAAATTTGCATCGGGTAGTCGATGATTCAGAAAATTTATTGCATCGAGTACCCGATGAAACCTCATCGGCTACTCGACAAATTTACAACGGGTACTCAATGGTTCGACAAATCCATTACATCGGATACCCGATGAAACCTCATCCGGTAGATGACAAACCAGTATGAGGGTAGTATTGGGCATCCAACAAACAATCATTGGATATCTAAGAAAGATTCATCGAACAACCGATGACCAAAAAAAATGTTCAATGAATAAACGACGAACTTTCATTGGTTATCTGATGTTTAACAATAAAAATGTCAAAAACACATATGTGATCGAGTGCTCTAATGTGTTGGTTATCCAACTTTCATGATCTTGGATATCTTATGATAACTAAAGTGTTGGATAGTCAATTAAATTACACCAACGATTGTTGGACATTGTGTTCGTCAGATAATCGTTGGCGTTATCTCGATAATCCGATGAACCGTTGTCGGATTTTTGTCCATATGTAGTAATGCCTTGTGGATATTTTTAGGATGTGTTCTATGAGATGTGGGTTGTATTTTTATTATGTCCTTCTACAATATTAGTTGAAATGTTACATGTGGGTGAAATTTAAGCGTTAACAGTATTATGATCAGAAGGTTAAAGAGTTTCACGAACTAAAATTGGGGTTGATGATTGTAGAATATTTCACAAATAAGTTTATCAAAATGTTGAGACATGTACCCTGTATCAGATATCAAAGAGGCAATATACAAAGTTTCTTAAGCTTCCTACCTCAATCATATAGAGACATAATAGAATTTGATTTCACTAAGACCTTAGATGAGGTTACTGAAAAGGCCAAATACAATTATGATCAATATAAACAATGAGTTGAATATCCTAACTCATAGAAGGATAAGAAGGAAAAATATGATCAAATAAGAAAAGGATATAAACCTTTCTGATTCAAAAATCACACAAATGTTTCGAAGGAAATAATTATGAGAGGAATTAAAACCAATAAAATTTACCAGCTCAAAATAGGAAAATACCTATTGGTTTTGGAAATAGGAATTTTAATGGGATGGGGTTAACCCAAGGAGAAATAAAATGTTGGGGTTGTGGAAAATGCCACTTTTCAAAGGTTGTCCACATAAAACAAGTAATACTAAATTTGTTCATAACTTGCAAGAAACTTTGACTATTAATGGAATAGAAAGAAGCATTCCCAAAATGTATGCAACCTTGGATAATCAAGAGGCTAACCATTAGGCCTTTATGGTTGAAGTAGAAGGTAAAATTTTTGAATAGTTTGTATCTATTCTACTGGATCCCAAATCTAGTTTAAGTTATGTATCTCCTACTATTGTTGAATTGTGTAAATAAAATTAAGTCAAACACAATAAAACCTAGTTGGTACAATTAGCTACTAGGACAAAAAGGAAGGTGACTAAACTAATAAAAAAATTCCCCATAGAAATGAATGGGTTGAAGACAACAATGAATATGAAAAGGTATGGACTAGGTAGAACATTCCATAAAGTGGTTTTGAGTTGTTTTAATAATACATTCACTTGCATGGATGATAAAGGTCAATTCATGACAGTAATTGGCATACATAGAGAAGTATTCATTAGGCATATTTTGGTTATGCAAATGAAAAAGTATACCTAAAAGGGATGTAAACTGTATGCATTTAAGTTAACAAGTTCCTTAAATAAGAACAAGTCCTCCCTTAAATTAATTCCAATCCTTATAGAATTCCATGATATGTTCCCTAAAAAAAACCCTTGACTACCATCTAAAAGAGATATTGTCGTTACCATTGATTTGATGCCTATATTAACACTAGTGTCTAAAGCACCCTATATGATGAGTATCCCCAAACTAAATGAACTAAAAAAGTAGTTACATGAATTAGTAGACATAAATTATAGCCAACCAAGTATGTCTCCATGGGGAGCACCGGTCTAATTTTTCGAATAAAAATATGGGACTATAAGGTTGTGCATAGACTACATGAAATCAAACAAAATGACAATAAAAATAAGTATTATTTGCTTAGGATTGATGATATAATTGATCAAATCAGGGGATCCAAGGCGTTTTGTAAGATATATTTAAGGTCCATATAATATCAAGTAAAGGTAAAAGATGAATATATTCATAAAACAACATTCACAACTATATACAACCACTAAGAATTTATAATTATGTTGTTTGGACTTACCAATGCTCCAATTAAATTTATGTGTATGATGAACATCGTTTTCAACAAGTACATAGATAAGTTTGTACTTGTATTTATAAATGACATACTCGTCTATTTTAAATATGAGGAGGATCATGAAAACCATTTGAGGATAGTGTTGTAGACACTTAGAGAACACCAACTTTATACTAAGTTCAATAAGTGTGACTTCTACAAAAAGAAGCTACAATATTTATGCCACATTATTTTAGAAGAAGGGATAGTCATAGATCTAGATAAAATAAAAGCTATAATAGAAATGAATACTCCCAAAGACATGGTTGGCGTAATAACAATCATGAGGGATTACAAGGTATTATCATATATTTATTGAAGGATTCTTGAAATTGGCCTATCCCATAACTTTGTTACAAAATAAAAGGATACAAATTTGTTTGGTCTCATAAACGTGAAGAAATTTTTCAGCGAGTGAAACATTTATTAACAATGGCACAATCCTCAAAATCGTGATCCCTATAAATACTTCGTTGTTTGCATTGATGCTTGTAAGGAAGGATTGGGTGAAGTGACGCTTTGTGATTTGTTACGAATCTAGAAAGTTGAATAAACATGAATAGAACTATTCCATTGATGATCTTGAGTTGGATTCCATAATTCATGCATTAAAGGTTTGAAGATATTATTTGGTAGAAAATATATTCCTCCTCATGACAAATAAAATCATATTACTTTTTTTATCAGCCTAATCATAATTATAGATAGGCTAGGTGGCTGTCCTTCCTAGGTGAATATGATTTTAATATTAAACATATAAAAGGTAAATAAAGTAGATTTGTTCATGCTCTAAGTAGAAGCATTCATTTAGTTTATGCTACATCAAAAATTTACTATCAATCTTATCTAAAAAATAAGCTTTAATCAACACTTAGAAATGACAGATTTTTATAAACAGATAGTATGGAAATTTCAAACAGGGGAATCTAACTAGAAACTTGAAAATTACAACATCAATGATGAAGGATTAATAATGTTTAAAAATAGTTTGTATGTGCCATACTTAGTAGAATTAAATATGTTGATAGTAGATGAACTACACGAAATACCATACTCAAGACACCCCAAATACTAGAAGATGATCAAAGGTGTCAAAAAGACATATTATTGGACAAAAATGAAACATGAGGTAGCACTATTTGGAAATATGCATGGAATTTCAATAGGTTAAGGTAGAACAAAAAACCATTGGATTATTGCAACCATTACCAATTCTAGAATGGAATTGGGAGGTATATCCATGTATTTTACCGCAAGGTTTCCTAAAAGAAGGAGACAACATGATGTAATAATGCCATGCAGTTGTTGACAAAATAAATGCAATAATGGTCGTTGTTGACATACTAAGTAAAGAAACTCACTTTATTCCCATCAAATCCACCTTTAAATCTATTAACATAGCATAAATATTCATGAATTGTTTTTCAAGTTGTAGAATATAATACCAAATACTATCATATTTAATAGGGATGCTAAGTTCACATCAAGCTTTTGGAAGGATTTATTTAAAGGACTGTACACTCAATTGATTTTTAGCATTGCCTACCATACACAAACAAACAACCAAACATAAATAACTAATCAAACACTTGAGGACATTCTTTATATGTATGTCATGGATAATCCCACTCAATGGAAAGACTACTTGCACTTGGTGGAAATTCCCTATAATAATGGGCATTAGGAATTTTCCAAAAATGAACCCATTTGAGATATTGTATGTTAAGAAATGTAATACAATAGTAAGTTCAGATAATCCTACATATTGGATTATATTGGGTCCTGGTATGAAAAAGGAAATGGAACATATTGTAGTTAAAGTTAGACAAAAATTGAAGGAAGATTAAGAGCAGAAGAAAATTTACGCAGACAATAAATGACAACGGAAAGGATTCAATAGACCATGTCTACTTATAAGTAAAACAAAAAAGGAGCACAATAAAGCTGGGAAAATACACAAAATTAGCACCTAGATTTTGTGGACCATTCCAAATATTAACAATGATAGGACCAGTGACCTATCATCTTGCTTTACCGACTCATATTAAAATTCATAATGTGTTTCATGTTTCCTTGTTAAAAATTATGTTGATGACCCTACTCATGTAATTGAATGAAATGTAATTTAGGTGGAACCAAAGGGAGAGTTCCAACCCAAATGTTTATGCATACTAGATAGGATGGAGGCACTTTGGACACAATGAGGCTACTTGGGAACTCAAGGATGCCATGAAAGAGGCATATTCATTTATATGCCAAGAATAAAGTTTAAAGAACACTAAGGACAATGATGTTCTAAGGGGGACGGGATGTAATATACCTAGTTTAAATTTAATTTTATTATTATGTAAATATGTTGGTTAATGTTGATTATAAGATACTCCATAAACTTTGATAAGTGAGATAAGTTTAAATAATTGTATTTATTTTATTATTTAAAGTTTTTTTATTTCACAAAACCATGGACAACGTCGAGAAAAGAGAACCCAAAATTTCATTAGGGAGGAGTTTAACTTGGGAAGATAAAATGAATCAAGTTAAATTAATTAACTATAATTTTAAAAAATTAAAGGTTGAAACATGTTGATAAGAATTATTGTTAGCTCAAGAATTAGGGTTAGGGATCCTCCCTAGGTCCAAGGGAGTGAGACTCTAAAAATAGGCATTCTCCCCTACTTGAGGAAATTTGATGAAGGATAGATCAAGTTAATTAAACTTGCTAACAACAAAAAGAATAGGTTAATCATTTTCTTGATAAGAAAATCTAGAAAAGTAAAAGGAGGACATATTAGCTATATGTACCAAGAGGAAGCCTTGCGGAGGGATTATTTGTGTTCAAGTTCATCCTAGTTATTTTAACTTAGAAAGTTGTTTGTTTCCATAGAGTGTTGCATTGAATGCACTAGTTGGAAATAGGTATTTTCTTGTGCATAACCATTTAAGGGTAGTAAAAGGAAAAATTATTGAACCATCTTCTATCTATGATATTAATACTCTCTATAAGGTACTCAAAGAGGTATATTATTTTTATAAAAATAATGTTTTCAATTATGGCAAGACTTAAATAACTTCTCCTAGTGGAATCTTGGATTGGCTCGAGGGTGACTAGAAGAAAAGAAAGACTAAATGTTCTCCATGTTTATGGTTGGGAGGACTAGACTTTCCCATGTGTTTGTTAGAAAGGTTCGACACAAAGTACATATATGTAACTAACTTTCCTGCTAATCTTGTTTATGAATAGTAAGGAGACAGGTTTAGCTCAATTTATGTTTTCTACTTGTTATATATAAGTAGAAAAATATAATGAAATTGTGCTATGTTATTTTATTGTAATGATTAGAATAAAATGCTTGCTCTGAATATTTACAGGTAGAAAGATAAATTTAATGAGCATGTATTTTCTATATCAATTTCAAAGTTTCATATTAGTATTTTGTAGTATACTCATTAGATGTGTATTTTATTTGATAAACTTAGTTTAGAAAAAAAATCATGTTACAGATAAAATGAATATATAACGTCGTATCCCTAAAGAGGCTAAGTTATCTTAGGTGTAAGATAAGAAAATATTATAAACATTTTTAGGGATTCTATTTTAATTCAAGGAAATCCTATTGAAATATAGCCAATAATTATAGAAGGTGAACTAGACATTCAAAGGAAGAAATGTGATATGTAGGTCATAATAGAAGTTGAACTAGGTTTATTAAGGATTAATGAACCCAAAAAAAACACTCTAAAATAAACCTTATACTAGTTATACCCAGTCATCGAGGGTAGTGTATAAATAAATGCATGCTAATTCTATGGAATAAATAGTTGTTGAAAAACTCATCATTATACAAGAAAAACTAACAAGGTACAAAGTAAATGGAATAAGGTTCACTCAAGAAAAGATTACAAATATTAAATTCTCATCATGTTTATATTGTTATTGCTTGCAATAAATTATACACGTAATCCATGTTCTAGTAACGAAATGGTTTTTTTTCTTGATAGAAGTAAATATTTGGTTATCCTACACGTCCCCCATACTAAATGAAACCATTGTGCATACACATAATAAAATATCTATAGTCAATATTGTAAGGAATCAACAAAATACCGATCTGAGCTTAGTGCAATTGTAATCCTTATGCATTCAAACTATGTAATCTAAATAACATTGCACAATATATTTGGAAAAGGATTCAATTACAAATTTAGGCCACAATAGTAAAATTTAGTGTGAGCAAAATGGAAGTTATAACTAAAATTTTAATCAATGGAAACCAAGTTGTAATAAGAAGAAAGCATCAATAAATTATCTGGAGGTTTGAATAAATTGAAATATATATAAACTTTTGGATATGGGTATTTTTAATAATACACTTTAGAAAGATCCTTATCCATGAAATAATTTACAAGAAGTCGTAATTAAATAATTATACAATTGGTTTGAAAGTTAGAACAGCCTATGTCGATAAACATAGGAAAAAATATCCTGAAAAGAGACATAAAATTTTCCTATTCAATCTCATAGCTCAGATGATTCTAAATTGAAGTAACCATTAAGAATTATTTACTGGTATATCCAAGCTAAAAAATTATGAGCCAAGAAGATTTGAGTGGCATTTCCCCTTGCTAGGGTAAGCCCTGGTGGGACAAAACTAAATTTGAAACTCCCTGAATTAAACCTCAAATATAGAAGAGAGGAAATGAGGTATGAGATTACCAAGTCAAGGAGAAATGCATCCCCCTACTCAAGAACCTACAAAAGAATGCATGCAAGGGTCAAACCTAAGATTTAATAACCAACATTTAATCAAAATAAAAGTATTAACATTGCATGACAAAGGCTCACCTTAGCCATGACTACAACAAAACCCTCAAACATTATTGAGATTGACATTTATCAAACTGCATGATATGAATACACTAAAGTGTACAAAAGCTAAAAACTCTCAAGAAATAAAAACCATATCAGAATCATTAACTCTTATCAAGGCTTGGGAATCAAAAAAAATGCAAAACAAAATCCCTCTTACAATTAAAACTAGTACTACATTAAATCATGTTGATGTATTTGTAACTTCGAAATTTATTCATCTATGTATCTTACGTATTGTAACCCAATGTTTATTCCGAGATGTATCTATTATGTAATTGAGTCATGTTGTCATGCCCCGATGTTCCGATCAGGAGAATCAATAATGTAAACAAGTCATGTCAAGTCATAATGAGTAACCCTCCGATTGTCTAAGGGTTAAAGTCCCCGCAGTTCCATGGCACTAGGGTTATTAGACTCTCCTAGTAGAGGTCGGTCCTAGTAGGGCTTTAGTCATGTCGAGATTAGTATAAATAGAGAGCTGGGGTCTCTATTTAGTACACATCACTCACACACTCAAGTGTAGCGCATAGTTGAGGAAGGAGAAGACACTGGGGCTAGACAAGAAGAAGATTACTACTGTCGGGAGTGCATCTTACTATTTTGGGGTTTTACATCTTGTGCAGATTCTATCTCTGAGGACGTTGCAGGGTTTTCTCCATTTATGGTTTCCCCGATGAAAAACACTATGTTCATTGTCTCTTGTGTTTGATTGATGTACTTGTTGTTCTCTCAGAAAAATCCTAACATAATGCTAGCTTAATGTTGAAAAACTAACATGGTATCATAGCTAACCTGAGAAGAAGACACTGTGCAGCTGCGGGAACTAGGGATTCCTAGTTTGTGGATCTTCCTCCACAGATTTTCAGCAAAAGTAAGGTGGAATAACTCTCCTCCTTAGGGTGCATCTTTCTGTCGAAGCAGAATCCAATTCTGAGGTTTTTCAGTTTTGGACCTCTCACTACTGTCGGAAATTAGGGATTTTCACAGAAGAGAAATTTTTCAGTGAGCCCAGGCCTAGATTGATCTCCTCCCCAAAATTGAAGTTAGGGACAAATTTGAAGGCATTTGGGTGGACAAAACTCTGAAAAAGCAAAACCCTAATTTGCTCCTAAACCAGCTCTGCAAGATTTTAGCTCAAGTTTCAGATCCGACATCTTGAACCTGGTAAGAACTAAAATCTTTTGTATTTCCATTTGAGGTTCTCAGTTAAGAGTTTCTCAGATCAAAGAGAAACTAGAAGCAGTTGATGAAGAAGTGGAAAATGCAGAGATTGTAATGACTACATTGAATGGCCTTCCTAGGTCATGGGATTCTTTCATCCAAGGAATCTGTGCTAGAAAGAAGTTAGTCAAGTTAAGCAGACTATGGGAAGAGTGCTCTCAAGAATAAGCTTGGATAGCAGCTCGAGAAGAGAAGATGGGAAGTGAAGACCAAGCTCTCACGGTACACTCCAAGTCTCACTCCAAGTCAAGAAAAAGAAGACCTCATCGCTCCAGAGGTAAGCACTCTCACAAAGATAACACTAGAAAAGATGTATCTAGTATCATATGCTATACATGTGATGAAGCAGGACACGATGCAAGGAATTGTCCTAACAAACAGAAGATAGTAAAGAAGAGCAACAAAAGAAGACATCATGCTCATGTTGCAGAGGATGATGAACCATCCAGGAAGAGATGCAGATATGAAAGTGAAGATTCTTCAAGCGAGGATGAATATGTTCTGATATCCGCTCTCACAGGTAACATTACTCATGGAAGTGATGATTGGCTTATAGACAGTGGGGCTTCCAAACATATGACTGGATTCAAGGAATCCTTTGTGAGACTGTCAGAACATGAATCACCTCACAAGGTAAAGCTAGGAGATTACTACCAATATCCAATAAAAGGTAGTGGGGAATATTCCTATAAATTAGACTCTGGAAAGTCTCTAACAATGAAAGAAGAATTGTTTGTGCCAGGACTCAAGAAGAACCTTCTCTCCATATCAGCATTAGATGCAAAAGGAATGCGGGTTGCATTCATAGATGGTTAAGTCATCATGTGGCCAAAAGGAAAGACTATCGATGATGCGGTAGTGATTGGAGAACAAGAAGGAGGATTGTACAAATTAAAGGGCCATCCAGAACAAGCCTTGGTCCATGACATAGTAGAACCAAGTGAACTTTGGCATAGAAGGCTTGTACATGTGCATTACAGAGCACTACCTATTGCAAGAAAAGTTGTTGAAGGTCTTACAGAAATCCAAGCAAAACGTGATGGGGTCTTGTTGGCAGCCAGCAACAACCTCTTCATTTCTTGATAAAATGAAGAGAGATCAGCTCTTATATGATTTATCAAATTAAAATTATAAAAGAGCACCTTCAGAATCTTTGATTCTGAAGGTGTTCTCAATCAAAAAAGAAATGATTTAATGATCTCAGGGCTGAAAGAAATTTGAAAATAAAACTTGGCTTTTAATTATCAGATAAGTTTCATACATTCTTATTATATTATTGAAATCATCATAAGTGAATTTATGTGACTTAAAGATTTATGCCAAGAGAAATTTCATAAAACACATTATATGTCAAGTAGGGTATTATTAGTCTTTAGACTAAGAGAATTTCAAAAATTAACCTTATATAAAACCCTATTTTGAACATTGTAAATATCATAGTTAATGACTAGATGTTGTTTGTATATGAAACTTTTTATGATGGTCTAATGTGTCGATAGGATGTTTAAAGGTTTTTTTTATTTTTATTTTAGTGTTGTACATATATATAGCTTTGTACATATACATAGGATAAACATTAAGTTAGCCATTTTATTAATACATCGTTTAACATTAAAATGCGATTTATTAAATTTCATACAACGATGTGACTTGATAAATAGGGGTAATTACGTGGAGTTGTTGACTATGCAAAAAGCCAAGTGTCAAACTGGTAAATAATGAAACCCTTTGGATCGATGAGTTGGTATAAACGTGGTCTTCCCATCTAATAAACTCGACACTTGTATATACTTATTAACGTCGACTTGACAGTGTTAAATGCTCTAGGTCATTTCAAATTACGCCATTGTACTTGTAATTATGAACCTCCGTAAA
>LPNX010172808.1:442034-701575 GCA_001517045.1 Pseudotsuga menziesii
GGAGCATTGGATTTATTATCCAATTCCAATAACCAATGCTTCTGCACAATCTCATCTTGATTACAACCCCTTAATAATTT
Source organism: Pseudotsuga menziesii (assembly GCA_001517045.1). Taxonomy (NCBI): domain Eukaryota; kingdom Viridiplantae; phylum Streptophyta; class Pinopsida; order Pinales; family Pinaceae; genus Pseudotsuga; species Pseudotsuga menziesii. The sequence continues at coordinate 442,115 of LPNX010172808.1, forward strand.
TAATTTAGCATTCCCTTCATCATAGTACACATGACAGTAGCATGTTCTAATCAAAATAGACATTCCCTATCACCTATTAAAAAAATGAGAATCTAGGGGTTTCTACAAGCTATATCTTTCCTCTCACCATAGGTTGCTTGTAATGGAAATCTATAAAAACAATAATATGTTGACTAGATTCTGGAATTATATGAGGTACATGCACAACTTATTAGAATGAGGTGTAAAAATATGGAATGTAGGAAATCAAATTAGCTTTCAAAATATAATTTTATTTATCTAAATTTGCATAACGAGGATAAATTGCATTCTTGTAATAGTGGTATTATACCTTTACTCTAAAATACAATGCATATATTCACATTATGATGTTAATTTAATACCTAAATAGAAACAAAAAAAAAATATTATTTCTTTCTTTCTTTATATATATATATATATATATATTAAAGTTAATCTTACGGAAAACCCTTTGGGTGCTTCCTCATGATTCATAGATGGTAAATGAACTAAATTATCGTCCTTGTTTACAAGGTCTAACCATACGGGGATCAAGAGAGTCAAACACCCAAACTACTAGGTTCATCACTCCAAATATAAAACCAAAGCATACAACTCATCCACACATAGAGATAAAGAGATAATACCACTCTTATTTTAAATTCACAAGAACGTGCACACATTATTAACACATACATTTCAATGTATATTTCATGATTCCTAAGCCCATGAAGCTTTGTTAAATCCCTAAGGACATTGTTATCCTTCCCTAATCATTTTCGAGACCCAAAGACCCATTAATCTTATTGAAAAATTCATAATGCTCCTTGGCAATCCACTCATAGTTGAAGGATCTTGTCAATTGTAGGATGTGTTTTTCATGGCAATTAAGCCCAATAAACTTCATTTAGGGCACAAGGCCCTTGTTTTACTCCCTTAACCTTGGTTAAACCTTAAGACTCATTATTGGTTCACAACTAACCTACTTATAGCAACAATGTCCTACTTGGAGGAAATTTATACCCTATATAGGTCATATGTGGTGTTTTGAGGACTTGTCCATGGTGCTTGAGCTAGAGAAGAAAGGTTCAGAGATGGAGGTTTTTGTTTCCTTCGCAAAACTATGGTCAAGGACTGAATACCTATCCATGATGCCCCAAACCTTATAATGTTACCGATATTCAAATCAAATGCCAAATATCCCCCTAGAGAGGGATTGTGTCATGGTTTTTAGGTGATTTTCATGGTGATTAAACTCAGGAAGGTTCAATTAAGGATTAAGAATATCCCCCTTTGACCATATTAATTTCTCGTCATCCATTTCCAATGGGAAAAACCTACACATTGCACATGTATCCCACTCAATGGAAAAATGTCCTCTACAAAGTTAATGTGTTGGTTTGACAACTTGTTCAATGCTCTTGAGCTTGATAAGATTCAACAAGATCTTAAGGGATTTGTTTTCAATCTTTTATGGCTTTATAAATCCTTGATTATCGCATACAATAAGGTAGGCTTGTTTTGTTGGATCTTCTTATCTACAAGCATCCATATGATCTAGACTCTTTCACATGCATCTTTCATTGTTACTTGATATTCTACTTCAATTCAAGAAATTGAAAAAAACATGATGCTTCTTGTTGGTCAATGTAGCTACTCCAATACCAAGGCTAAAAACTTAGCCTAATGTCCTAATGTAAATTTATTTTCATCTATTGATCCTACCCAAAATGAATCTATGTTACCATGCAATCAAGGTTTGCTAGATCATATATAATTCCAAAATATAATGTTCCTTTCACATATCATAGCGCTCTTTATGTTGATGCCCAATGTTCTACCTTTGGAATGATCATGAATTGGGAGATGTAGTTGATTGCAAAATTCAAATCAAGTCTAGTGGCCATAAGATAGGTCAAGCTCTCCACTAGTTTCCTATAGATCAATTCATTAACTACCTTAGAATTGGTCTTGGTTGAAAGTTTCATATGTTTCTCTGCATGTATAGTGCTAGATTTTTAACATTTAAGCTAGCATTATATTAGGATCTTTAACTGAGAGAATAACAAGCACAACAATCAAACACAAGAGACAATGAACACAGTGTTTTTCCTCGGGGAAACCATAAATGGAGAAAACCCCGCAACTTCCTCAGAGATAGAATCAGCACCAAAAGTAAAACCCCAAAATAGTAAGATGATCTACGGACAGCAGTAGCCTCTTTCTTTCTAGCCCCAACAACTTCTTCTCCCTCAGTTATGCACTACAACTGAGTGTGAGTGAGTGTGTGATAAATAAAGAGGCTCACTCTCTATTTATACTAATTCCTGACTTGACAATAACTCACTAGGGCTGACTTCACTAGGTGAGTCTAACAACACTAGGGCCCCGCAACTGCAGGGACTTTAACCCTCGATCAATAGGAGGGTTACCCACAATGACTTGACATGACTTGTTTACATTATAGAAACTCCCGATCCGAACATCGGGTCATGACATGACTCAATTACATTACAAAAACTTCCTGGAATAAACATCGGGGTACAATACGTAAGAAATACAAGTGAATACTTTCCGAAGTTACAATTACGTCAACACTCCCTCTTAACTAGGAAGGTATTCTCTCAACACAATTTATCAACACAAGTCTTCTTCTCTGTATCATCTAGATCATCATCGATTCCTCATCATCTTCAAGTCATATTCATCTTCAAGTCATCTTCATCTAGATCTGGATCATCACTCGATCTAGATCATCATCACTGGATCTGGATCATCACTCGATCTGGATCATCTCTGGTTTTGGAACATCTCTGCTAGATCATCATCACGGGTGCTATCTCTTGATTCTTCTCGTCATAGGAAGTTCTATAGAGCTAGCCCTTTTTCATGCCAGTTGTAGGCCTAGCCTCCATGTAGGTCTTTTCCAGCACTTATATCTAACCCTAAGTCAGAATGGCCCGCCCAGCACTTACATCTGATCATGTAGGAACCAATCCTATAATCATATCAGAAAAGAACGCCCAGCACTCACATCTGACCATGTGGGAACACATCCCACAACCCTATCAAAAAGGCCCAGCAATAACATCCAACAACCAATGTCAAAAAGGCCCAGCACTTACATTCGACCATGCGAGGAACCAATCCTACCCACATGTCGAAAGGGCTCTGCACTTACATCTGAACATGTAGGAACCAATCCTACAATCGCCTCAGAATGGCTCTGTACTTACATCTGATCATGTAGGAACCAATCCTACAGTCACATCATAATGGCCCTCAGTCCCAGACTAAGTATTCCTGGTAACTGACCAAGTGCCTCCATTCCAAGAATGGCGATCAGTGCTTAGATCTAATCATATAGGAACCAATCCTACAGTCACATCAGAATGGCTCAGCACTCATATCGGGCATGCGAGGAACCAATCCTCTCATCATGACAGAATGGCTCACCCCTTACACCTGAACATGGAAGGAACCAATCCTCTCACCATGTCAGAATGGCTCACAGATTCATCACCTCCCTTTGGAGGGAACCTCGATCTGGAGAACACCAAGCTTCTCCCTGAAGTACTCAAACTTCACTCTAGCCAATGGCTTTTTCAACACATCAGCTATCTGTCCGTCCGTCGCAACATACTGAAGCTTCACTGCTCCTTTCTGCACCATATCCCTGATATAGTGATACTTGATCTCGATATGCTTTGACTTGTCATGGAACATCAGGTTCTCCGACAACTTCACACAACTTTGGTTGTCGCAATATATACAAGTAGCATCCAACTGGAGATCAAATAAATCAGACAGTAGCTTCCTCAGCCATACCACCTCACAACTAGCTAAACAAGCTGCGACATACTCTGCTTCAGCTGTACTCAGTGCCACACAGGATTGCTTCCTGCTAAACCAAGAGATCACACCTGATCCCATACTAAAGCAACACCCTAAAGTGATCTTCCTATCAATGGCACTACCTACCCAATCTGAATCAACTTAACCCTCCAGGTTAATCTTCGGATTCACCTCATACTTGAGCCCATAATCAAATGTACCCCACGGGTATCTTAGAATATGATTTGTTGCAATCAAGTGAACATGTCTCGGATCTGTCATGCACTGGCATAAGGTGTTCACAGCAAAGCAAATATCTGGTCTTGTGTTCGTCAGGTACATCAAGGACCCAATCATCTGACAATACATCATAGCATCAATCAATAGCTTCAGGTTCAATGCCATAGGTGTGGTCATGGCCTTGCAGTCCATCATCCCAAACCTCTTTAGGATCTCTACTGCATACTTCCCTTGTTCAAGGAAGATTCCATCCGCATTCTGCCACACCTCCATGCCTAGAAAATAGTACATCATACCCATGTCCTTCATTTCGAACTCGGCAGCAAGCTTCCTCTTTGTATCAGCAATCAACCCATCCATTCCTGTTACAAATAGATCATCTACATACAATAGGAGTATCATTGGGTTCTCATCTTCAACCTTGTAGTAAAGGTCGGAATCTGCTTTACTTTTGCTAAAGCCCAAACTAGATAGAAATCCATCAATTCTGTCGTACCATGTCCTGGGTGTCTGTTTCAGACCGTACAGGGCTTTCTTCAATCTACACGCATGAGACTCCCTGTCATGTGTCTCAAAACCAAGTGGCTGCTCTACGTACACTTCCTCTTCCACTACACCATTCAAGAAAGCAGTCTTGACATCCATTTGGTGTATCTTCCATTTCATCACTGCAGCCAAATCAAGTATTGATCTAATGGAAGTGTATCTGGCTACAGGTGCAAAAGTTTCTTCATAATCTATTCCTTCTTTCTCTGAGAAGCCATGAGCCATGAATCTTGCTTTATATTATTCTATGCTGACATCTGCATCATGCTTGATCTTGTAGATCCATTTGGAAGTTACAACAAACTTCCCTTCTGGTCTTGGGACAACATCCCAAACATCAATCTTCATGATTGATTGATACTCTTTGATCATTGCATCCTTCCATTCTTTCCTTTATGTCGCTTCTTCATAGTTGGAAGGTTCTTTATTGATAAATTCACATAATAAAGCTACATACCCGAAGCAGGACCTGGTCCTCTTTCTTTCTCTGTGGTTTTCTTCTGGAGCCCCATATCTTTTTGCACCTTGGATAGCTTCTCGTACCCAAGCAGGTTTCCTCTTGTGAGGATTTTTCTCCTGAGTTGGATCTACATGCTCTTGAGGATCTTCAAATTCTCGATCTTCTTCTTGAGTTTCTTCGTTCATGGTTGTGTCATGAATTCTAGGTACTTCTGTTTCTTCATGATCTTCAGCAAGTCTCTTTCTGGATTTGTTGTAAGTTGAGTCTTCGTCAAATGTTACATCCCTGTTGCTATCGATATTCTTGAAACCTGGGAAGTATATTCTGTAAGCCTTCGAGCTTTCAGAGTATCCCACAAATATACCCTTCTTTCCTGAAGGATCTAACTTTGTCCTCTTTTCTTTCGGAATGTGTATGTACACTGGACAGTCAAATATTCTGAGATGGCTGACTTCTGGTTTCTTGCCAGAAAAGACTTCTTCAGGTGTCTTGTTCTCGAGTACTCTATGTGGAGTACAGTTCTATACATACACCATTGTTCTGGCAGCCTCTGCCCTTATATGCATGGGAAGATCTTGATCATGAAGCATTTCTCTTGCAGCTTCCATGATCGTTCTATTCTTCCTTTCTACAACCCCATTCTGTTGTGGATTATATGGAGTGGATAACTCCCTCTTAATCCCTGAATCTTTGCATAACTCTTTGAATTCATTTAATGTGAATTCTCCACCATTATCTGGTCGAAAGGTCTTGATGTTATTTTCTGTGTGGTTCTCGATCAAGGCTTTGAATTCCTTGAACTTGCTGAAAACTTCATCTTTGTTCTTCATAAATTATAGCCATGTCTTCCTAGAAAAATCATCAATAAAAGAAACATAGTGTACATACCCGCTTAAAGAATTGGATGACATTGGACCGCATACATCGGAGTGAATGATTTCCAAGACTCCTTTTGCTTTGTTTTCACTACTTGGAAATGTCTTCTTTGTGTTCTTTCCTTTCGAACATCCTTTGCAGACTCCATCATGTTTTGACTGTATTTCTGGAAGTCCTTCAACAGCTTTGTTTGCAAGTGGTAGTGCTCTGTAGTGCACATGTGCAAGCCTTCTATGCCAAAGTTCATTTGGCTCTACTGTGTCATGGACCAAATCTTGTTCTGGATGGCCCTTCAATTTGTATAATCCTCCTTCTTGTTCTCCAATTACTATTGCATCGTCAATAGTCTTCCTCTTGGCCACATGAGGACTTGGTCATCTACAAATGCAACCCTCGTGCCTTTTTCATCTAGTGCCGATATGGAGAGAAGATTCTTCTTTAGTCCTGGTACAAACAAGACATCCTTCATTTTCATAGACTTTCCAGAGTCTAGCTTGTATGAGGATTCACCACTACCTTTTATGGGATATTGGTAGTCATCCCCAAGTTTCCCCTTATGGGGTGAATTATGTTCAGATAGTTTCTCAAAAGATTCCTTGAATCCTGTCATGTGTTTGGAAGCCCCACTATCAATAAGCCAATCTTTTTTCCATGTGTGACAGTTCCCATGAGAGCAGAAATCAGAACATATTCTTCATCACTTGAAGAGTCTTCACTTTCTTGTTTTACTCTCTTTCTCAGATGATCATCATCCTCGGCAGTGTGAGCATGATGTCTTCTTTTGGAGTTCTTCTTCTTCTTAGATCCACTCTTATTCATGGACAATTGCTAGAAAAGTGTCCTCTTTCATCACATGTATAACATCTGAGTTTGGATGGATCCTTTTTCACAAAATTATCTTTCTGATGAGAATGCTTACCTTGGTGATGATGATTTTCCCTTCTACCTTTCTTGGAGTGTATTGTGAGAGCTTGATCTTCACTTCCCATCTTTTATTCTCGAGCTACTATTCGAGCTTCTTCTTGTGAGCATTCTTCCCACATTCTACTGAAATTGATTAGCTTCTTCCTAGCACAGATTCCTTGGATGAAAGAATCCTATGATCTAGGGAGACCATTCAAGGTTGTCATCACAATTTCTACATTCTCCACTTCTTCATCTACTACTTCAAGTTGTTCTTTGATCTAGGAGACCCTTGTAAAGTATGACTGGATGGTCTCCTCATTCTAGATCTTTACATTCTTCAACTGGTTCCTCAAAGTCATCTTCTGGTTTATGTTCTTTCCTTTAAACAGTTTGGTTAGGGAATTAAACATAGCTTTAGGTGTCTTGAGGGAGGACACATGTCCAACCAAATGCTTTGATCTTGATCTCTCAACTTCGATTTTGAGGAGGAGATCAATCCAGGCCTAGGCTCACTCAAAAATTCCACTTCTGTGGAAAGCCCTAATTTTCGGCAGTAGTATCGGGTCCAAAACTGAAAAAGCTCAAAATCAGATTCTTTTTCGACAAAAAGATGCACCTTAGGAAGGAGAGTCAGCCCAACCTTCGATAAAAAGCAGGAATCCCTAGTTTCTGCAGCTGCACAATGTCTTCTTCTCAGGTTAGCTCTGATACCATGTTAGATTTTTAACATTTAAGCTAGCATTATATTAGGATCTTTAACTCAGAGAATAGCAACCACATCAATCAAACACAAGAGACAATGAACACATTGTTTTTCCTCAGGGAAACCATAAATGGAGAAAACCCTGCAACTTCCTCGGAGATAGAATCAACACCAAAAGTAAAACCCCAAAATAGTAAGATGATCTCCCGACAGCAGTAGCCTCTTTCTTTCTAGCCCCAACAACTTCTTCTCCCTCAGCTATGCACTACAACTGAGTGTGAGTGAGTGTGTGATAAATAAAGAGGCTCACTCTCTATTTATACTAATTCTCGACTTGACAAAAATCACTAGGGCCAACTTCACTAGGTGATTCTAACAACCCTAGGGCCCCGCAATTGTGGGGACTTTAACCCTCGATTAATAGGAGGGTTACCCACAATGACTTGACATGACTTGTTTACATTATAGAAACTCTCGATCAGAACATCGGGGCATGACATGACTCAATTACATTACAAACACTTCCCAGAATAAACATCGGGGTACAATACATAAGAAATACAAGTGAATACATTATGAAGTTACAATTACATCAACATATAGATGATGTTTTGCAATCTATCATAATGAATTGGTCTAACAAACTTTTGCAATACTTTATTTGTGAAACAAAAACATGTTTATCTATTTGCTAAACTTCTACATCTAAGAAGTAATGTAAGAGTTATAAGTGAATCATGCCAAAAGTTGCATATAAATAGTATTTTACCTATGATATTTCTCCTTCCTCTCTACTTGTGATAATGTTGACACTTACATATATCACTAGAATAGTTACTTTGTCTCTAATGTCTTTTATATAAATGTTGGGATTTGAAGGACTTTGTTGGAACCCTTGTTCACCCAAATACTTGTTGATTTTGATGTACTATGTTGTGAGTGACTACTTCAAGCCATGGAGAGATTTTTTCAATCAATATATCTGATTTTCTTTCCTTGAAACCTAAAAAATTGTGTCTAGTACATATATATGTATTCCTCCAAATATCCATTGATGAAGGCATTCTTAACATCCATATGGTAAAGTTTCCATCCAAAATGTGTGACCATGGCTAGAATTAAATGGTTCATGCTTATCTCTATTGTGGGAGAAAATGTCACTTCATAATCAATTCATTTTTTTGTGCAAATCCCTTTCTATCCAATCTTGTCGTGTGCTTGTAAGTGTCCCATTTGCTTTGTAGGTGAATTTATCCCATTTGAAGTCAATGGGGCTCTTCCTTAGTGGTAGCTCTATAAGAACCCATTTCCGATTTTTCATTAGAGTCTCGTGTTCAACTTGCATGGCCCTCTCCCATTTCGATATTCCTTTTAGCATCTTCACATTCTTGAGGTTTGAATATAAGTTCCAAAATGTTAGCCATCAAATAATAATTGTATGTATTAGATTTCTTACCCCTTAAAAGTCTTCCTTCTTTCCTCATCTCATCTAGCCAAGCATATCCAATGGTCTTGTGCCACCATTTTTGTCTCTTCTTAGGAATCTCGACTATTATCAAACTTGAGAATTCTAATGCAACCCCCAAAATGTTTTTCTACCATGGCTTTAAACTTATTGAACTCAATAAATACTTCACATTTTAACTTTAAAAAGTACAACCCATAATTTTTAAGTGAAGACATTCACAAACAACAAGAAATACCTAGCCCCAAGGGCTAGTGATGTCATCCTGAATCAAGGGATGTATTTGTCTCTCTAAGCCTATTCCTCATCAAATGGAGGTCAATGTTATTTTCCCACTTGAGAAGCTCTCCACTACTACTTTTGTTGAATCTCTAGATTATCATCTACTAACCTTTGGTTAGCCACAAGAGAAAGAAAGTGCAAATAATTCAAATATCCATACCTTTGATGCCAAAGTGAACTAGTTTCTTAAACAAGTCAAGAAAGCACCATATTAAACATAGCAAGATTTTGGCATGACATCATAGACCCATAGACTAATTTACTCTAAACATCCCCAAAATTATGCAAATGCTATAAAATCCTTATAAATTTGAATATTTTCACAAAAATATGGCAAAAAAATTTATAGTTGAAAATTTAAAAATTAACCAAATTCACCAAAATTTCTTAAAATTATAAAACCTTTAAATTTTCCAACAAAACACATAAAAATTTATATACAATAATAAAGTCCAAAAACATAGCCATCTAATAAACCACATAACATTCAAGTGCATATTTTCGTATACAATAATAAAGTCCAATATTTTCAAGAGAAACAAATGCAAACGTGATTATAAAGAATCACGAAAATATGTTAGAAACAAATGCAAACGTGATTATAAAGAATCACGAAAATATGTTAAGCATTATGAAAACGATTCAATGAATGTCTCCATCTATATCGACTACCTTCATAAATGGCTAAGCATTATCAGATATACGTGTAGAGTTCCATACTGTGTTCTGCAAAGCATGTTAACTTCCCCAAACAGGATGAGTAATGGCATTCACACTGAACCTACAGTGGCATTAGAAGCCCTAAGCTTTAGTGATTTGACAGATGGAATGGTACTAGTTTGTGAAGCCATCTTGGAGGCCCTCCTCATTTTCTCTCTGTCAACTATAGTAATGAGAACGCTATTCAGAAAACTGGGCACTCCTATAACACACAGAGAAGGTGATTCCTATACTTTTCATCAGAACTTGATCATATTAAAACTCAAACTATGGAGTTAGCCAGAAAACACTGAGAATGATTGTACTTTTAGGGTTGCCAAGCAAGCCATGAGTTTCTGCAACATGTATTCTCTTCTTTTAGATTAGAACAGATCCCTCACTCGTTACCTGGTTTTAGGTTTACTCCTTGAAAATATGAGATAATATATCTTGGGAGCTGTAAATTTGCCAGAAAGAAAAGTATGCAAGAGGATGGTCGGAATGAAGGGCAGGCATGCTAGCGAGCATGCTAGCATGCAGGATGTTGGACCTAAGGACAGGTTAAAAAATGTGCACAGCAGTGGACATATCTCAACATTAATTTACTTTGTTAGACGAATTCGAGGTTGGTGTTTTTGGGAAAAAACTTGGATTAAATGGATTAATCAATGTTCAGTTTCCACGTGATGGATCATTGACTAACTATGTTAATGTAAATTAGTCATGGAAAGAAAATGATTGCTTTCACTCATTTTAACTGTACATTGTTTTACAACAGCAAAAAAACTGTTTTTATATTCATTAAAAAATTAAAGAGAACAATGCTTTGTAATTGTAATTGAAAGACTTCATGTTGTTCCAACCGATGCAACATGGATAAAAACTGAACATCAAAACATAAAAGCTGAGTACAAAGAACATTGCTTTACATATATTCTAAAAATAAGTGACAACTATTTTGTAAAGCAACTTAGATCACCTCCAATATAATATGTTAAAATAAAGATGAAATAGATTTCGAAGACATTACTACGATGAACCAGGAAAATCAAATATGATGAACCATGGAAACTTGTATTTATCATAGATATAAGGAATCTCATCCCATCAGAGTGGAACAATTCTTTCTGAAAATATAAATAGAGCGCTGAAAAACACTGTTGCTGAGCTCAAAGTGGAAACTAACAGAAGTAACCTAAAGAATGATGAATCTAATCAATGTGGATTCTTATCATAACAATATTCAAGAGGCTCAACTGGAGAACAATACCTAGAGTTTTACTCAGAAAACAAAGAGATTCATGGACAAAACAACAGTTTTGTCCATGTAAGTTGTTAACCATGTAGTTATTACACTACCCTAAATTATTGTTTTGCGCATGAAAAGCAACTTCTGAGCAAAGCGCTCGACCCATCAACTTCTTCGCCAAACAGCTTCAAACTCGTCTTGCAACTGCCATCTCTTCTTAAGATCCTCAATATTAACATCGTGCAAAGTTGCCTCTTCGCCTTCCTCCGTATACATATCACTCTTATAATTAGGGGACGGTCCCAAGGCAGATTCCAATGCCTTGCGCTGTTCTGGAGACAGTGATCCAGCACGTGGAAACTGAACATTAAAGTGAATGTACAGGCAACCCTTTATGGAAGAATTGAACGGCAAAGGCAAACCTTCACCATTTATGACTTTGTATTGACCTGAATACATCACAGGTCAGTAGCATAGATACAGTGAAGGCATTCCTTCATCATTTACAATAGATTATGTATTGACATATAGCATTAATACTGGAAGAAGATAGTATTGTAGAACAAAACTTCAAAGCCAGCCCTGTACAACATCTGGCTACGGTACATAATAACTTGTGGCTTTGAGGTCTTATTCTACATAAATGACAAGACTTTCTCTTAACATGATATAAGAAAAAGATACAAGCACAATTTAAATCAAATCTCAAGATAATAGAAAAGGAAAGAGTTGCATTAGATACCAGGTTCGATAATCTCCCCTGGGTTGGACTTGATGAGCAACCGTCTGCCATCTAGGTGAGTTAGGAAAAACTGGAATCCACAAAGAGCCTCCATCAAAGTAAGTGTGTGCTCTACATAGAGATCATCACTCTTTTGTTTGAAGACAGGGTGCACTTTCAGTCTCAGTTGAACTTCAAGGTCATTACGACCAGCTTTGCCAGGCTGCAAAAACAAGAAAGATTATAAAGCACAAGTCTCGAGCATGCAGATGGAATATAGCAACTCACAGCTACATATTTTTAACATGATAATATCTCTTCATACTGAGTTAAAATCTACCTCAGAACTTAATAAAACCATACCATAGTAACACATCAACCTATCAACAGAACTAAGATGTTTGTCATTACTAATTAAAGCATAAAGCTGGAAAACCTACCATCTCATCAGCTACACCCCGTAACTCTATTTTCGAGAGATCTTTCATTCCCTTCTGCACATGAACCTCGAGCTCTTTCTCGATTGGAATAACTGTGTTCCCATTACATTGCAGACACCCCACTCTCTTGCCAACTTGAATACCTGAAAACAAAATGTTTGCTAGGTTGTGATTTAAATTCTTGCATCCATTGCTCGATCTACAAAAATTCTCCAAAATCACTTTGAAAAAAAACTGCATGGAATAAAATTGTTATATCAAAACAGATCACTCCTAAGCTTGAAAAAAACTCAAAACTAAAATTGTTATATCAAAACAGATCAGTCTGAAACTAAAAAACTCAAACCTGAGCCTCCACACCAGGGGCATAAACACGAATGGAACTGTGGTTTCATATCACGACCATGTGGCATGAAAGAATTCATCCTACCGAAACCCTCACATCCAGTGCATATCAGAGAAGCACCAATATTAATTCCTCTCCTGCAACATTCCATTTTAAAATTTGAAGCTATGCAAATGTCCAAAACCCTAAATTTATTTAAAAAATTTGACCAGTCAATTGTCATTCAACCAACTCCAATTGTATTGTTTCATGGACCAAGGTAAATGCGCATTAACATCTACAACTCTGACCAATTTTTGATATTAAATCCTCTCCTGCAACATTCCATTTTAAAATTTGAAGCTATGCAAAAGTCCAAAACCCTAAATTTATTAAAAAAAATTGACCCGTCAATTGCCATTTAACAAGGTTCCCATTGTATCGTTTCACGGACCAAGGTAAATGGGAACAAACATCTACAACTGTGACGAATTTTTGAAGGAGTTGGCTAAGACTTTTGTTGAAATCACAGTTCCATCACTCAAATTACATTTTTGTATTGTAAAAATAGATACAAGAATTCCAAACAAATTCAGAATAAACAGCTTTAAACAACCCAAAACATAGAACATTTAGGGTAACCCAAAACCATGGATCAAGCCCTGCTAGTTCTTACTTTTCAGCTATCTAACCAGTGAAGGAAGCAAGGTAGACAGATCATACCCTTGACACGTTGGGCAAATGATATTTATCTGGATTGATAACTTTTTCGTCGCGCCATTGTAAAGATCCTCGAGGGAAACATCGAGATAACAACGTCTTACCTCGATGCCTAAAAATCACCAACATTGAAAAAATAAATAGGCGATCCTTTAGTAAGACAATTTTGAAAGTGAAAGATACTGTTCAATGCAAAATTGAGAAAACCTCATACCTGAAAACATAGATGGTGCAAAAGTATTATCAGGCCATGCATTCAGAGGCCATGAAAATACAGGTGGTGCAAAACCATTGCCAAACCATGAGTTCGACATTAGGTCAACAGGATAGTGGTAAAAAACACTACCATGTCCCATTCTCCAAGAATATTGGTTAAATACGCCAAACTGATTCTGGGAAGCTTCTGCCTCTGCCTTGGCTTCTGGTTCAGCTCCGGCTCCCATTCCCTCTCCACACCGATCATAGATCTCCCTTTTTTCTTTATTGCTTAGAATTTCATATGCCTCAACCAGTTCCTTAAACTAGTACAACCACAAGTAAAATCAATCTATCATTACATAAAATATCCAAGTTGCATCTATGAACAAAACCAGAACAAGATTAGTAGACAAAACCTTTTCTGGATCTCCACCCTTATCAGGGTGAATTTTAATGGCATTTCTTTTATAAGCCTTCTTCACCTCTTCAAGTGTAGCAGTTTTTAACACGCCCAGAACATCATAATACTTAGTGTTGCCACTCTCTCTTGGACCGTGCTTAGACATTGCTACTCTACGTAGTCTGAGAAATGCGGCGTTCCTTCTGGACTCGACTCGCCTGGAATATGAGCCAACTCGCCTGGAATATGAGCAAACTTATAATGAATATGTACTAGCACCGATTCCACGACTACAGCATAGACGAATTTAGAGCGTAGTATAAAAATTGACTATTTGAGGCGGAAGAGTTGAATTTATCCGAAAAATCAGTTGAGATTTTCCAAAATTTAAATTATAGCGGTCAAGTTTATTTTGGTATTCACCCCTTATTTGTACGGATGTTTAAACCATCAAAATTTCTATTAAAACATAATAAATGAGATATTTATAGAAAAAATGGCATTTCTATTAAAAAAAGATTTTTAAAAGGATTGATATCATTTGATGGGTTATTTGATGGGTTAGATTATTTATATATAATTTTTTTAAGTCCTTTTTATTAATAATTTTTCAAATTCATCCATGAGATGTAGAAGAGTTGGTGGCATGGTATGGTTAGGACCCCTCAAATTCAACCTCCAACCATGTTAAGTGTTGGTCCTTGTCGGTTCGGTTCAAATCCCACTGATACCAAAAAAATTCAACCTCCAACCATGTTAAGGGTAGGTGCGTTGGTGCGGTCCCACGTCTCGTCGGTTCAAATCCCAACCATGTTAAGGGGGTCTCCTTGGTTCAAATCCCAAGGATACCAAAAAATACAACCATATTAAGGGTGTTGGTGAGAGGCGGCCTCGGAAGGTTCTTCCCATTAACCAACAAAATAATAATAATAACTTTTCAAATTTATTATTATTTTTATCATTATTATTTTTAAAATGTGCTTCGGGAACCCACCCTAGAGTAGAAAAGATAATGAATTGGTGTACTCTTAAAGCACTCTTGCCTAAAATATGGTTCCATATCAATTATTAATAATACTATTTTTTTTAAATTAATTATTTATAAATAAAAAATTAAATTAAATCAAATGATACATAAATAAATAAATAAAAATGAAATAATCAACAACAATAATAATATGTTCATCTATTTATACAAACAATAGAAACATGAATAGTAAAAATAGAAATATGAGTTGAGTTAATTTTATTTATATAAAATAAAATTACATAAATAAATCAAATCAAATAATCAAAGATTTGTATGGTTGACTTTGGTCAACAACTATGTTTGAACATGGTTGACTAAGTTTGACTATATTAATCATGCATAACTATCATTTCACCATGGTATATTTTAGGGAACCATGGTTGACTTTAATTCACCATGATTGATTGTGGTTGACTTTTGTTAAATAAGGTTGACTATGCTTGACCATCATTAACCATGGTTGACAAACGGTGTCAAATGATGGTTAACCAAGTTTGTGCATAGAAACCATTGTTGTGGGAGAAATAGTCACAAGGATGCTTAGTCTTCCCACTTTGGGAATCCTTGAGGTTGCAACAAGGACAAAATATTGTAGATTGAGTATTAGTATTTCATGTACCAAATGGAAAAGTAAACTTTAAGCGATAAATAAACCATAAATGTGTTATTCTCATGAACCATAAATGTCAGATGTGTTATTGTCATGAACCATAAATGTGAACACAACTACCATCGAAACGAATGACTCCTCCTAATGTGATAGACTTGTTGGCGTTGAGCATAGGGGAGACCATTGAGTTAGGGAGCACTGATGACTCTCCCTACTAAGTTTGATGGGATCCCTTATATTTGTGAGAATGGAACCGAAGGCACCATCACAACTATTGCAACTCTCAAAATGAAGTGATCTGACGTTAATGAGAATTGAGGTGTACTTGATAAGACAAGGGTCTTATTGCAAGAACCAAGATTATTTTGTAACCAATTAGGGTAGTGACAGAACTAGCACAAGACTAGTTGATAAGTGTGGGGCTCATGAATTCCCTTAAAATCGAATAAATTGGGTGAGTGGTTGATGGAAACATTCTTCAAATGGTGATGGTAGTGTAATGGAAGGAAACTTGCTACAAATAAAGGTTGTGATTATAGACACAATATTGATGGGGTAAGGTATCTAGATGACAAAATTGACAATGTTGGGTTATGTGGACTCAAGTACATCAATGGAAGGTGACCAAGGGGTGCTTCCAAAATAATAAAGTAATGGAGTTCCCATGGTTTTGTGTGAATCATGAAACCATTTTTTCTGCAAATGAATGAGATGGATGGGATTCCCATGGTTTTCAGTGAGTCGGGGAATCATTTTTTGCAATGATGATGTGATGATTTTGTACATATGAGAAGATAGGTTCCCTATGAATAAACTCCATGCAAAATGCTCCTACAAGAATGACTAAATGGAATTGGTATCTTTAGAGGGTGGGGGCCCATTGTGGTATTCTCGAGGTTGATGATATGAATAGGGATATAGATGGTATATTTCTCATGGAGATCCTGAGAGGTTATTTATGAATCATAATCATAACATGTGTCGAGGAATATGAAGGATGAACTGAGAAAAATGCAAGGTGACTACATGCGGTTTCAGCTTGTCAAATTTGGTGACATCATGGGTTTCAAATTATGGATGGGTTGTAATGGTGGGAACACCCATGGGGGGCATGTTCTTTCTAGTACCGAATTTGATAATATGTCATTACAGAGAATTAGGACTTTATTGTTATCAAAAATATTATTGTATAGATGCAATGTCAACATAGGGAATACTTTTCCTATATGTAAGTTCGAGATGATAAACTTGTGATTGACGTACATGCATCGTTGTTGTATGATGGAAGAAATGGTAAAAATACAAATATGAGTTGAGTAAATTTTTTGATTTAAAATAAAATTAAATCAATCAATCAAATCAAATAATCAAATATTTTTATGGTTTACTTTGGTCAACAACTATGTTTGAACATGGTTGACTAAGTTTGACTATAATTAATCATGCATAACTATTATTTGACCATGGTATATTTTAGTGAACCATCGTTGACTTTAGTTCACTATGGTTGATTGTGGTTGACTTTTGTTAAATAAGGTTGACCATGCTTTACCATCATTAATCATGGTTGACAAAGGGTTTCAAATGATGGTTAACCAATTTTGTCCATAGAAACCATTATTGTGGAAAAAATAGTCACAAGAATGTGTAGTCTTCCCACTTTGGGAATCCTTGAGGTTGCAACAAGGACACAATATTGTAGATTGAGTATTAGTATTTCATGTACCAAATGGAAAAGTAAACTTTAAGCAAGAAATAAAAAATAAACAAAAAGATAAATTTAAATGGACAAGTGAAAAACAAAACAAAAGAGCAAGAATATGCCAAACCAAATGATGATTTCCCGATGGTAAAGCTTCTTACAATGGTGTCACCTGGGAGGTGAAGGCTTCAAAGGGAATCCAATAATCACCATTAGGGAGGTACTTTTTGTCTACACAAATGCAAGATAACAATATTAGAACAATGGAGAAAACTCTTGCATCTTAGAGGAAGAAAGAATGGGAGATTTGTATGCTAAGTAGAGGTAATAAGTAGATTGAAAGTTGAGCTCTCAATGCAATTCTTGCAACATAAATTTGCTCTTGATATTCTCCTACAGAATGCATGTCCATCGTTTCCTTTTATAGGCCAAACAGAGGCCAAGAAACATCTAGATCTTAATGTGAACATCCTTTCTAGTGAATTAGTTCTCCAAGTACATGAAGGGGGATATTGAATGCTCCCAAACATGTGAGGAGTCCAATTCGGATTTTGGATCCAAGGGATCCATTATGAGCTTTGAATGCACCACACAAAGTAGGTGGTCCCATCATTTTTACAATCGTGCGACTTTCAAAGGAAAGTCACATGGGTTTCTAAACAAGCGATCGCACTATTAGTGTGGGTGTCCAATGTAAATAGTCCCACTATTGTCCAAAATGAATGGTTTTGTCGTCCCGATGCTCAATTTATCTTATGGATTTGATGAGGATGTCTTCAATGATATGTATGCTTTATATTGATAATTCCTTCCTGCAATATTAGCCAAAATGTTGCATGAATGTGAAATTTAAGCATAAACATGTGTCGCCTCATTTATGAGGTTTGGAAGGTATTGTATGAATGAAATGCATAATTTATTTCTCTCTTGTTCTAGTAAGTTATCGAGTACATATGAGTAAATAGACCTTCCCATTGGGGAAGGTTGTTGGTGATGATCATTGAAGCTGTAATGAATTAATGATGTTTTATACAAATGAGACAGGCATCCATATGCTCGTGAAAATATGCCAAAATAGATTACAATAAGAGAAAGACTGAGGAGTTATCTCTTGATACTACTACTACACAAACGAAGGTGGATTCAATCCCTATATGACTAAAAGTGTCCTAGATTGTTGGTGATGTTGTTGATGCCAAAGAATCAGATATGCTAATGATGACGAACATCCCATCGGGGTGGGGGACATGGATAATGTTGAATTTTTTGAATGGGCAACTTTATTATGTCAAATGTGTTATTGTCTTGAACCATAAATGTGAACACAAATACCATTGGAATAAATGACTCCTCCTAATGTGATAGACTTGTTAGCGTCGAGCATAGGGGAGACCACTGAGTTAGGGAGACTCTCCCTACTATGTTTGATGAGATCCCTTATATTGATGAGAATGGAACCGAAGGTACCATCACAACTATTTCAACTCTCAAAATGAAGTGATATGACATTAATGAGAATCTAGGTAATTGATAAGACAAGGGTCTTATTTCAAGAACCAAGATTATTTTGCAACCAATTAGGGTAGTGACAAAACTAGCACAAGACTAGTTGATAAGTGTGGGGCTCATGAATTCCCTTAATCGAATAAACTAGGTGAGTGGTTGATGGAAGCATTCTTCAAATGGTGATAGAAGTTGTAACAAAAGGAAATGAGATACAAATAAAGGTTGTGATCATAGACACAATATTGATGGGGTGTCACGTCCCCACCCTTCTACCAAAGAGAGAACTCGACTTCATGGCTATCAAATCTGGGCAATCTAGCCCCATGAACATAAACATAAAAATGCATTGAATTAAAACATACACAGATGCATAACAAATGTAACTATACAGTGGAAGCAAATCATCAATTCAATCATTCAACATGTTCATCATTCATAAGACAAATAAATACAGTTGCAGAGGTAATACACAAGAGAAATACAAGTGAATACTTATCTTGTAATTGAGTTGGTCCGCAACTAGCTATGTCGCTGCAACGTTCCACCCAACCATAGGCTAGTGTGCTCATCAATCTCTGAGCATCACTGCCACCCCCAAACTGGGCATGATTCCACAAGGCATTAGGGAACAACAGGCTTACACACAGCCATACCATACATCCACAGTCAAGCCAACACATTGTTGGGGTTCACATACTGTCTAGCCAAGCCAATGAACAACTGGTTTCCACGGCTATTAAGGCAACAAACCAATTACATAGGGGTTCCTTAATGTCATATCACGTGTTGCACACAACAGAAAAATTCACATGTTGGGTATGAAATAAAACGTTTTGCCACCAAAAAATGATTTGGTGAAAGGGAAACCCACCCTTCGATAGAAAATACAATTTCACGAACTGTCCACAAGAAACCAAAACGAAATGGCTGAGGGGAAAACAACCTTGCATGAGAAAATGCGATTTCAGGAACATCATGGGGATTCACAGAGGTAAAAATAGCCTCATCAAACCCCCAATTTGTGGATCTAAATTTAGAAAAACGACTGTGGCACTACAGAAGCAAAAACGACCTCCCCAAATCCACAGATCGTAAATCTCCTCTGGACATTCACACATCAATAACAAAACGGATTTCCCAGCTAAAAGAAAGTGAGGAAAATGCAGAAAAATGTGAGGGAAGCTCCCAAATTGCTCATAGGGGGAAAACGGCCTCTTACAACCCTACGAATCATGGTCATCTTCTTCTCATTCGCTGGAAACACAGAAAACGAATTCTAAGCATGGAGAAATGAAGGAAGCAGCAAGAAAATCGTGAGGGAGAAAGCTTAGCAAGCTTCAGTTGCGTGAGAGAGCCCAACCTCCATGAGAATTGATGAGGAAAGAAAGATATGGGTGACTAATGCCTTGGGAATGCATTTCCAAGCATGTACTTTCCCCACAAGTCAAAAACATGTTTTCCAAAAATGAGTGGCTTCCCAAATTCGAATTTGACCTCCATACCTTTCCCATCCCAAGGAAATAACTACTTCAACCACTTCTAGATGACTGGGCACAAAAAGGACAAAATGGGTAGTTGACAACTTATGGGTTTTCCCTTTGACATTTGGCTTTTCCCCGTTGGCTCAAGGGTTTGAATATTCCCCCCTCCCTATTCCTTTTGAAATCATGCCCCCATCTTTAACGTTGCGGCACATAGCTAGTTGTGGTATTTTTATTAATTGCATAGTTACATGATGTCTCAAAACATATTGTGCCTGGCTAGCACATAAACCATCAACATCGATTTTTAATTGTCGAAACGTAAAACACTAAATCCATGGTGGGGCCTTTGCCTTAAGCTCCACACCACAATTTAATACAATATTTACATCATATGTAATTTAATACTATGGGGTCAAAACCGGGGTGTTACATGGGGTAAGTTATCTAGATGACAAAATTGACAATGTTGGGTTATGTGGACTCAAGTACATCAAGAATAAAGTAAAGAAGTTCCCATGGTTTTGAGTGAATTAGGAAACCAATTATTTGCAAATGAATGAGATGGATGGGATTCCCATGGTTTTGAGTGAGTCAGGGAATCATTTTTTGCAATTTTGATGTGGTGATTTTGTACATATGAGAAGATAGGTTCCCTGTGAATAAATTCCATGCAGAACATTACTACGGGATAGAGTGAAAGGGATTGGTGTCTTTAGAGGGTGGGGCCCCATTATGGTCTTCTCGGGGTTGATGATATGAAGAGGAATATAGATTATATATTGCTCATGGAGAGCCTAAGAGGTTATCTATGAATCATAATCATAACATGTGTCGAGGAATATGAAGGATGAACTAAGCAAAATGCAAGGTAACTATATGTGGTTTCATCTTGTCAAATTTGGTGAGTTACCAAGTTCCTCAAACTTGGGAGTTTGACATCATAGCTGTCAAATTATGGATGGGTTGTAATGGTGGGAGAACCCATGGGGGGACATGTTCTTTCTGGTAACGAACTTGATAGTGTGTCATTACGGAGAATTAGGATTTTATCATTATTAGTAGGATTATAGTATAGATGCAATGTCAACATAGGGAATAATTTTCCTATATGAAAATTCGAGATGATAAACTTGTGATTGAGGTCCATGCATCGTTGATGTATGATGGAAGAAATGATTCGTGATGATGATCATTAACACATGATATAACTACCAAGCCAACATGGGTGTGGCTCATTGGCGGTTTAATTGTTATGAAGTCACTTGTTGTAAATTGGAGGTCATGAGTTCAAATCCCACTCGGATTTACCTGTGTCCCATGTCTTGCGGCAGGTGTGGGGATCCTATGGGTATAGTGGTGGAAAGAATGGATCCTTGTACCCCGTGTCACGCAAGCACCAACCCGCCTCTAGTTGTCGATTCCCCTAGATACAAAAAAAAACAAAAAACAAAAAACAAAAACACATGATATAACTACCCAAGTGTAATAATGATCATGATGAAGATATTAATGATGCAAAAAAATATTTTACAAGAAGCATAACATACCAAAAGAAATGCCCAAAAAATAGGCGTTGGATGAAGTTTCATGGGAAACAGAAAGGGTGGTACTATGTTGAAGAGATCATGATGTTGACAATGCTGGTATTGATGGTTCATCCAACAAAGTTATGGTTTTCCCGTACAAGGCTTTTAAAACCTAGGCCAGTTAGTTATAAAAAGGGGTGGGGGGCAATTTTCGAAATCATTTGTGCTGGTCTTTATGTTGATTCCCTAGAGATATGTTTAATGTTTTTGGTGGAAGTGGTGGTTTGAGAGTTATGATATTTTCTTCCTTACTAGGCTCCCCATTCATGGGATTAGGGAGCCATTGCATCTATCATTAGTTGGTCATCGGACTATTGATCAATTAATTGATCAATATTGTGGTGGAGAGATTATGACCAAGAGCGATGGGAAGTTCAATCGAGCACACATCCAAGAGATATATTTCTAGTTCATGGTGGAAGTGGTGGTTTGAGTGTTAGGGGTTATGAGGACTTATCATATTACTAGAGGCCAATCCCTATTGGTGGAGAAGATATTGGGTGGACACCAAGTATCTTGGGGTTGTATTCTATTGTGGAATTTGCATGAGATAATTATATTGTTGGTCAGGAAAGGCCATGTTCAGCTCACTTATGGGAGCATAGTATGCTCCTAATTCTTTGAGTTGTTTCCATCACTTTGGACACCCGTGATAATACCACTGAGATCTCCAAGGGATCCTTAGATGTCCTTCTATGGGTGGGTGATGCCTAATATTGGTGGCAAGAAGGAGGGCCACATTTTTACATAGCACTATATATAGGTTTCGAAGCAATGGATCGATGCTATGGAGCAATATGCTTAGAGTGGAATGGATTTCCACGGGGATCCACGACTACTAGTTCTTCTACATGGTTGGGATGCCTGAGGTGAGTGTGATACTAGTATACATGTTTTGTTCATTTTTATATGCACATGTTTGTTGTTATGTATATATATCGAGTATTGACGCTTGGTGACGTTTGATGTAGATATTGGACCTATGTGATCATTTGGGGTACCTGTAGCTACAGATGTACTACCACACTAGGTCCTTGTCACCACAAGCTATGTGATGGAGAGGGTCCTATAGGAGAAATGGGATCAACAGGGGGAGAAGTACTAACATGTGGTTTTTTTCCAAGAGGAGAACTAACAACTATTGAGCTATCAACCTTAGAGCGATGGTTGACCATCCTAGTCATGAACGTTGATGAGCGTTTGTTTACTACTATGGATGAGGAGAATTTATAGAAGTGTGTGGGGATTCCAACTTCTTATGGTCCTAGATGGTGCTAGTCAATGCATCAGATTATTGTAGCTGGCTATGTGGAGAGAGGAGAATAGGGATGACTGATCCCATCACCAGCAAGGTTGGAACAAATACGAGGGCCAAGACCAGTCCTAGATCCAATGGAACTGCCTGCATGAGTTGTTCCCCGCATAACAATCTTAAGGCCTTGTGTTCCACTACGGGGTTATGCCCCATGATTTAGTAGTGCTCATGGATTTCTGTTTTGTATAGGCTGAGGAGCCCCTTTTTGTACATATTGTCATACTTGAAGGTGCACTTGCAAGAACTTGTGAAAGAGGAGAGGATTGAGGACACAAAAAAACTTGTTAAGTTGCAAGAAGATGAGTTGGGAATATAAGTGGACATGAAGATGTTGTATATTGATGTGAACTGAATCATTCAACAATCCAATGATTGCAACATATTCTTCTTGATTATCAGTGACTAACCCAATGCATGCTCCACCTATGTGGCATAAGACATGAGTTGGATTATAAATGTCCCAAGCATTGGATGTTAAATCCGTTTCCCAAAGAATTACAACATCGATAAAGCCAAGGAAGAAATTTGTATTGGTAACGTCATCTATTATATGATGTTCACTAGTTATGGAAATCAGGGCAACTTATATATGCCATAGAATGTTTGCACATTCATGTAGTGTCCCTACTCTTTCAACTTATGGCAAGGGTTTCATCAAATGCAACCCATTGGTGGGGTTGTTTAAACAATCTCCTCCAAGGTCACCCAACACATGATAGCGGTCTCGTGAAGTCTAGTGAATGTGTACTAGGTCATGGTTGTCTACCATGACATGGGTTTGTGTTGGTGATGAACCATAAGGATGAGGACGATGTGTCATCACTGGTAGATAGGATCAATAGAAATTATATATTGATGATATCAACATGATTAGTAGTATTATGAAGTTGGGGTTGTATCTCCTCATGAGGAAATAGTGATAGGTTTTCCATAGGGGGAGGAGGATTGTCTTGTAGCCGAATTCGTTCTAATTGAACTACTCCTTCAACATGAAGGATGGAGCACTAAAACGAGTAATGGGTTAACAACCCTCATGATCACCATGGATAAGTGGCACACACTTGGTTGATCAAATGGGATTGGCTTAGTGGTTTCGAGGAATGTTGAGGTCATACCATTCCTATAAAAGATGGAATCATATCAGTGTGATGTCCACATGATGAAAACACGTGGTGTTATTCCTTCGTTGGTTGCTCTAATGAAGTAACAACATTGGCAGAATCGGTTTCTTGGGGAACTTATTGAGGTTTTTCAACCATAGGGTGTGTGAGGTGAATAGTTGCTAATGCGTCTCGAAATTGAGGGAGTTTGGGATAAGGATGCTATAATTTCCAAACAATGAAAAAATTGTGAACACATGATTAGTGTGCAGTAGATTAATCTTGGTTTTGGTATTAGGAGTAGCCAATATGGATAGCGTGGCTCATGTTGAAGTGATGGTGGCATGTGTTACACTAAAAAAATATGTTGAGAAAATTATTGAGCTCCGACAATGTGGGTCTCATGTTTGTATCATTTCCAAACTATCCGCACAAAGAACATTGTTGATTGAATTTGGGGAAGGGTGGTATTTGGAACCATGGGGGATTTCAAATTTGGCATATCCATGCCCACAACATTGGTTTTGGTAATGGGTGGTGGTGGCCTTGTCATTAGTGGAGTCGGGCTTGTTGGTGGTGTTGATGGCATGCTTGCAAGTGCCACCAACACAAAATTTTACTAGGATATTAGCTTTAGTACCACCTTTCGATAAGGTGGCGTTAAGTACCAAGTTGATAATCCCTATGTAATCCCAACTAATGTGAGTTGGGATATCACCAGGGTTCCTTGCACTCCCATGGAGGGGGGGACAAGAAAGGAATCTGAAACGCATGTGGCACAATTGGACCTAATGTTGGTGTGTATGGGGCTTGTGACTTGTTTTCAAAGGTGAATATAGTGCACATAAAACCATCTATAGATCTTGTGATAAATGATGATGAACCAGAGTATGCCCCCAACAATGCAGAATCTTTATCAATTCCTAGACATATATCAACATATGGGGGGGAAGTGTTTGATCCTATGGTGGGAAGGATGTTGTCATGGTTTGAGTTAGTCTGAAGTTCATAGTAATTAACTGGTCAAGCATGACAGTTTTCCCATTGTGGGGAAACATCGTGATGTAGAAAATCGATGAAGCTACCACCTTCATGGCATACATGTAACTATGTCCTAAAAGGGTATTGTTGTCGAGTTTATGGTTGACCACTTTGATATTCAATAGTACCATTTTTCCCCTAGCTCGATGGGGATGTTCTGGTACAAACCCAATGGTTTTGATGGTCTCCCATAATAAGTGTGAAAGGCGATAGATGAGGGGACTAAGTCACATGATCCAAGATGCTTCTAGATGTGAATAGACACCACATAAATAGAATATGTTCTTGATTGTGAAAAGGATCTGGAAAGATACCAAAAAGTGTAGTTGTGGCTCACCTTTGTCAAGGTCAAAGGTTATTGGGTGTGAATCGGAAGGGTTAATTTATCCTAATGCGCTAATAAGTGCCATCTTTTGAGAAGGGAAAGAATAGAGGAATGATAATGTTGACATGGAAAAAAGGGATTAAGCCAAATCATCTACAATGTTTTAATTATGTACAACTTTCATATGGGGGTTATGGGACGTAGTTTTTCAAAGTGGTGGCGTAGGGGTCCAAATTACCTCTAGAGGTAGTAAGTACATCTTCCCCTTGCAGGGTATCGGGAATTCCATAACCTTTGGCATGAGTTTGTCGAAGGTTGACTTCGGTTGTAATAATGAAGATGTTTTGTAAGGTTCCATCACCTAATAAGTGATCGGGACCTTTCTACTAGGTGAATACCCTTGGTTGGAAAAGGTTTTTTGTAATACAACTTGTTGAGGTTGTGGAGCATTTGGTGGTTGAGGATTGGTTGTAGTTTTTTTCCTTGCCTCAACATCGATTTTTAATTGTCAAAACGTAAAACACTAAATCCATGGTGGGGCCTTTGCCTTAAGCTCCACGCCACAATTTAATACTATATTTACATCATATGTAATTTTATACTATGGGGTCCAAACCGGGGTGTTACATGGGGCAAGTTATCTAGATGACTAAATTGACAATGTTGGCTTATGTGGACTCAAGTACATCAAGAATAAAGTAAAGAAGTTCCCATGGTTTTGAGTGAATTAGGAAACCAATTATTTGCAAATGAATGAGATGGATGGGATTCCCATGGTTTTGAGTGAGTGAGGGAATCATTTTTTGCAATTTTGATGTGGTGATTTTGTACATATGAGAAGATAGGTTCCCTGTGAATAAATTCCATGTAGAACATTACTACGAGATAGAGTGAAAGGGATTGGTGTCTTTAGAGGGTGGGGCCCCATTATGGTCTTCTCAGGGCTGATGATATGAAGAGGAATATAGATTGTATATTGCTCATGGAGATCCTATGAGGTTATCTATGAATCATAATCATAACATGTGTCAAGGAATATGAAGGATGAACTGAGCAAAATGCAAGGTAACTATATGTGGTTTCATCTTGTCAAATTTGGTGAGTTACCAAGTTCCTCAAACTTGGGAGTTTGACATCATGGCTATCAAATTATGGATGGGTTGTAATGGTGGGAGAACCCATGGGGGAACATGTTCTTTCTGGTAATGAACTTGATAGTGTGTCGTTACGGAGAAATAGGACTTTATCATTATCAGTAGGATTATAGTATAGATGCATTGTCAACATCGGGAATAATTTTCCTATATGGAAGTTCAAGATGATAAACTTGTGATTGAGGTCCATGCATCGTTGATGTCTGATGGAAGAAATGATTCATGATGATGATCATTAACACATGATATAACAACCAAGCCTGCACAGGTGTGGCTCATTGGCGGTTCGGTTGTTATGAAGTCACTTGTTGTAAATTGGAGGTCACGAGTTCAAATCCCACCTGGATTTACCTATGTCCCATGTCTTGCGGCAAGTGTGGGGATCCTATGGGTATAGTGGTGGCAAGAATGGATCCTTGTACCCTGTGTCACGCAAGCACCAACCCGCCTCTAGTTGTCGATTCCCCTAGATACAAAAAAAAACAAAAAACAAAAACACATGATATAACTACCCAAGTGTAATAATGATCATGATGAAGATATTAATGATGCAAAAAAATATTTTACAAGAAGCATAACATACCAAAAGAAATGCCCAAAAAATAGGCGTTGGATGAAGTTTCATGGGAAACGGAATGGGTGGTACTATGTTGAAGAGATCATGATGTTGATAATGATGGTATTGGTGGTTTGTCCAACAAAGTTATGGTTTTCCCGTACAAGGCTTTTAAAACCTAGGCCAGTTAGTTATAAAAAGGGGTGGGGCGCAATTTTCGAAATCATTTGTGCTGGTCTTTATGTTAATTCCCTAGAGATATGTTTAATGTTTTTGGTGGAAGTGGTGGTTTGAGAGTTATGATATTTTCTTCCTTACTAGGCTCCCCATTCATGGGATTAGGGAGCCATTGTATCTATCATTAGTTGGTCATCGAACTATTGATCAATTAATTGATCAATATTGTGGTGGAGAGATGATCACCAAGAGCGATGGGAGGTTCAACCGAGCACACATCCAAGAGATATATTTCTATTTCATGGTGGAAGTGGTGGTTTGAGTGTTAGGGGTTATGAGGACTTATCATATTACTAGAGGCCAATCCCTATTGGTGGAGAAGATATTGGGTGGACACCAGGTATCTTAGGGTTGTATTCTATGGTGGAATTTGCATGAGATAATTATATTGTTGGTCAAGCAAGGCCATGGTCAGCTCACTTATGGGAGCATAGTATGATCCTAATTCTTTGAGTTGTTTCCATCACTTTGGACACCCGTGATAATACCACTGAGATCTCCAAGGGATCCTTAGATGTCCTTATAGGGGTGGGTGATGCCTAATATTGGTGGCAAGAAGGTGGGCCACATTTTTACATAGCACTATATATAGGTTTTGAAGAAATGGATCGATGTTGTGGAGCAATATTCTTAAAGTGGCATGGATTTCCACGGGGATCCACGACTACTAGCTCTTGTACATGGTTGGGATGCCTGAGGTGAGTGTGATACTAGTATACATGTTTTGTTCATTTTTATATGCACATGTTTGTTGTTATGTATATATATCGAGTATTGACGCTTGGTGACGTTTGATGCAGATATTGGACCTATGTGATCATTCGGGGTACCTATAGCTACAGATGTACTACCACATAGGTCCTTGTCACCACAGGCTATGTGATTGAGAGGGTCCTATAGGAGAAATGGGATCAACAGGGGGAGAAGTACTAACATGTGGTTTTTTTCCAAGAGGAGAACTAACAACTATTGAGCTATCAACCTTAGAGTGGCGGTTGACCATCCTAGTCATGAACGCTGATGAGCGTTTGTTTACTACTATGGATGAGGAGAATTTATAAAAGTGTGTGGGGATTCCAGCTTCTTATGGTCCTATATGGTGCGAGTCGATGCATTAGATTATTGTAGCTGGCTATGTGGAGAGAGGAGAATAGGGATGATTGATCCCATCACCAACAAGGTTGGAACAAATACAAGGGCCTAGACTAGTCCTAGATCCAATGGAAATGCCTGCATGAGTTGTTCCCCCCATAACAATATTGAGGCCTTATGCTCCACTACCGGGTTATGCCCCATGATTTAGTAGTGCTCATGGGTTTCTTTTTTATAGGCTGAGGAGCCCTTTTTTGTACATATTGTCATACTTGAAGGTGCACTTGCAAGAACTTGTGAAAGAGGATGGGATTGAGGACACAAAAAAACTTGTTAAGTTGCAAGAAGATGAGTTGGGAATATAAGTGGACATGAAGATGTTGTATACTGATGTGAATTGAATCATTCAACAATCCAATGATTGCAACATATTCTTCTTGATTATCAGTGACTAACCCAATGCATGCTCCACCTATGTGGTATAAGACATGAGTTGGATTATAAATGTCCCAAGCATTGGATGTTAAATCCGTTGACCAAAGAATTACAACATCGATAAAGCCAACGAAGAAATTTGTATTGGTAATGTCATCTATTATATGATGTTCACTAGTTATGGAAATCAGGGCAACTTATATATGCCATAGAATGTTTGCACAATCATGTAGTGTCCCTACTCTTTCAACTTATGGCAAGGGTTTTGTCAAATGCAACCCATTGGTGGGGTTGTTTAAACAATCTCCTCCAAGGTCACCCAACACATGATAGCGGTCTCGTGAAGTCTAGTGAATGTGTACTAGTTCATGGTTGTCTACCATGACATGGGTTTGTGTTGGTGATGAACCATAAGGATGAGGACGATGTGTCATTATAGGATTGATAGAAATGATATATTGATGATATCAACATGATTAGTGGTATTAGGAAGTTGGGGTTGTATCTCCTCATGAGGAAATAGTGATAGGTTTTCCATAGGGGGAGGAGGATTGTCTTGTAGTCGAATTTGTTCTAATCGGACTACTCCTTCAACATGAAGGATGGAGCACTAAAACGAGTAATGGGTTAACAACCCTCATGATCACCATGGATAAGTGGCACACACTTGGTTGATCAAATGGGATTGGCTTAGTGGTTTCGAGGAATGGTGAGGTCATACCATTCCTATAAAAGATGGAATCATATCGGTGTGATGTCCACATGATGAAAACATGTGGTGTTATTCCTTTGTTGGTTGCTCTAATGAAGTAACAACATTGGTGGAATCGGTTTCTTGGGGAACTGATTGAGGTTTTTCAACCATAGGGTGTGTGAGGTGAATAGTTGCTAATGCGTCTCGAAATTTAGGGAGTTTGG
This sequence comes from Pseudotsuga menziesii, assembly GCA_001517045.1. Classification (NCBI taxonomy): domain Eukaryota; kingdom Viridiplantae; phylum Streptophyta; class Pinopsida; order Pinales; family Pinaceae; genus Pseudotsuga; species Pseudotsuga menziesii. The sequence continues at coordinate 472,270 of LPNX010172808.1, forward strand.
GATAAGGATGCATATAATTTCCAAACAATGAAAAAATTGTGAACACATGATTAGTGTGCAGTAGATTAATCTTGGTTTTGGTATTAGGAGTAGCCAATATGGATAGTGTGGCTCATGTTGAAGTGATGGTGGCATGTGTTACACTAATAAAATTTGTTGAGATAATTATTGAGCTCCGACAATGTGGGTCTCATGTTTGTATCATTTCCAAACTATCCACACAAAGAACATGGTTGATTGAATTTGGGGAAGGGTGGTATTTAGAACCATGGGGGATTTCAACTTTGGCATATCCATGCCCACAACATTGGTTTTGGTAATGGGTGGTGGTGGCCTTGTCATTAGTGGAGTCGGGCTTGTTGGTGGTGTTGATGGCATGCTTGCAAGTGCCACCAACACAAAATTTTACTAGGCTATTAGCTTTAGTACCACCTTTGGATAAGGTGGTGTTAAGTACCAAGTTGATAATCCCTATGTAATCCCAACTAATGTGAGTTGGGATATCACCAGGGTTCCTTGCACTCCCATGGAGGGGGGGACAAGAAAGGAATCTGAAACGCATGTGGCACAATTGGACCTAATTTCAGGACCTAATGTTGGTGTGGATGGGGCTTGTGACTTGTTTTCAAAGGTGAATACAGCGCACATAAAACCATCTATAGATCTTGTGATAAATGATGATGAACCAGAGTATGCCCCCAACATGCAGAATATTTATCAATTCCTAGACATATATCAACATATGGGGAGGAATTGTTTGATCCTATGGTGGGAAGGATGATGTCATGGTTTGAGTTAGTTTGGAGTTCATAGTAATTAATTGGTCAATCATGACAGTTTTTCCATTGCGGGGAAACATCGTGTTGTAGAAAATCGATGAAGCTACCACCTTCATGGCATACATGTAACTATGTCCTAAAAGGGTATTGTTGTCGAGTTGATGTTTGACCACTTTGATATTCAATAGTACCATTTTTCCCCTAGCTCGATGGGGATGTTCTGGTACATACCTAATGGTTTTGATGGTCTCCCATAATAAGTGTGAAAGGTGATAGATGAGGGGACTAAGTCACGTGATCCAAGATGCTTCTAGATGTGAATAGACACCACATAAATAGAATATGTTCTTGATTGTGAAAAGGATCTAGAAAGATACTAACAAGTGTAGTTGTGGCTCACCTTTGTCTAGGTCAAAGGTTATTGGGTGTGAATCGGAAGGGTTAATTTATCCTAATGCGCTAATAAGTGCCATCTTTTGAGAAGGGAAAGAATAGAGGAATGATAATGTTGACATGGCAAAAAGGGATTAAGCCAAATCATCTACAATGTTTTAATTATGTACAACTTTCATATGGGGGTTATGGGACGTAGTTTTTCAAAGTGGTGGCGTAGGGGTCCAAATTACCTCTAGAGGTAGTAAGTACATCTTCCCCTTGTAGGGTATCGGGAATTCCATAACCTTTGGCATGAGTTTGTCGAAGGTTGACTTCGGTTGTAATAATGTAGATGTTTTGTAAGGTTCCATCACCTAATTAGTGATTGGGACCTTTCTACTAGGTGAATACCCTTGGTTGGAAAAGGTTTTTTGTAATACAAATTGTTGAGGTTGTGGAGCATTTGGTGGTTGAGGATTGGTTGTAGTTTTTTTCCTTGCCTCAAGTAATTGTTAACATTCAGGTATCAATGGGAAATTATGAGTTTAATGTATGTATTCTTTACACATGAAGAAAGGAATTTTTTCTATAGGTTGGCATTCTTTCCTTATTCGGGGGGGTTGTTAATCCCTTCATTTGGGTTACCCGGGTTCTTGTTCTGCTGGGGACAAGGATTTTCCCCTACCTTTGTTGATGGTTTTACCTATTCTTTCATTTCTTCTTCCCTTGATTCTGAGGATTTGGGGAATTATATGCATTCATTTGTTCAAATCACGTAGTTTGTTATGTGGGAGAAGGTTGTACTAGATTTAACTCATCTTGAGGCAAGAAACCATGCGGACCAAGAAATCGAAAATACGAATTGTAAATGAGTATAGGGGTATATGGGTTAAGGGAACCATATGAAGTGGATGTAGGAGTTGGAAATGACACTTGAGGTGGTGGAACAAGAGGCACTTGAGTAGAATTGGGATATGTAGGATTGTATGGTCCATATGACAATTGTCTGGGGGAATTGTAGTAATTGTGGGAGCCATTGATGTAGGAGGTGTTGGAGGGTAATGTTGTGCCGTGCTATACGAAATAGGGGTTGGTTGTTGGGGAGCATTTCCTTGATGAGAAATAATCCTAATTTTTCCCATCAATAGAGTGTGATGTACCTAAAGGCATTACATTAAGAGAGTAATGTCATGAGGAATTAGAGAGGATGGCATACAAATACCCGGATTATGCATACATTAGATCAAAATGTTGGCCCATGAGGATGGACTCTTCTTTTGTTTGGGGAAATGCGGTTTCCACATCCTTTGTAGACATGGGTTGGAGTGATTTTAGGAACCAATACACTAAGAATTGGGGTTGGATTTCTATCTTTCACAAGGTCTTATATCTACACCACTTGTGGATATTATCTACAATATGAGTTGAGATATTATGTTGAAATTTTGTGATAATTTGAAGCCATTAATCATGGCGTATGGGTAATTGAAAATGTGTGAGAAATATGGTATCAATGAACTCAAACAAGTATTAAGTCCTAAATGGTTGAAGGACATACCATTTGGCTATCATACCTATAAGATTTCTCTAGAAAAATTGGATATGAACGGTGTCTTCGATGATGTTGTTTAATGAGCACCAGAGGTGAAATGACATCACATGGTTTGTTGGTCATCTCCTTAGTTCCCCTCAAATTTTGGAACATCTCATGGGATCTTGGAGGGAATGACTGGCCAAGTTTCACCATGAAGAATGGGATCATTAATCAACTTGGACAATTCAAGGAGGTTTAGGCTTTCCATGAATGAAAGGTTTGATGTTGTCATTTTCCTTTATGTATTGCTTGCTCCTAGAGGTGACGATGGCAGTGTGTTTCCTCCAAAATGCGGAGGTGATGGGGGTGTGCTTCCTTCGAAAGGTGGATATGAATGACTACCTCTTCCACAAGATGGAGATGGTGGGTGATTTGTATATCCTCCAAGAGATGTAGAAATAGGAGAATTAAGGTGTTTCCAAGTAAAGTTGATCGTAACAACATTTCATGAGCATGCCCCCTGTTAGATTGTATCCCACATGGTCTGTGAGGAAGGATTGTGGGAACACATTCCTGCATAGGAGGGATTCCTATCCAATGGTGATGGTTGTTTGATTAAATTAGATTGAGGATGAAGGGATTTTAAACACAATTGAACATATGAAAAAATATGATACCTGCAATAACAAATGCAATATGGTGCAAGTGGGGGTTATGTGTCAAATCTTTGTGTAAATGATCTCAAAGATTGGTTCTTTTTAATTACTCTTATATTATATTGTAAATAAAAGGAAATAAATATGTAAATTCCCTAGATGATGTAACATCCTTCCTCTCAAATAGTCATTGGCCCTTCCAATTGATCTCTTGTCGACGGTGATGAAATCCCTTGAAGATATCTAGTGAAGGTATGAAAAAATTAGTTATAATGAGGGATGTTTGGGCTATGTTCCATAAGGACTCGAAACATTTCCAACAACCAACGAAATATGACCCAACTACAAATGCATCCCACAAATTCCACCTTGTGATATCCTAAGTTTTGGCCACTTAGATACCCACATCAAGTGTGGATATGTGTTTCGACCTCAAAGGGTAAAGTGTCACCTCCACAAAGAGTTGGGTGGATCTACATGGTGAAAAAAAATAGTTATACCTCGACTTTTATGTCCTCGAGAACCGCATATTTCTTATTTGGGTTTTCTTTTAACACTTAATGATAGCAGGATTTGATAATTTCCTTAAAAGTCAACAAATATGTTTCAAAAATGTAGGATATTGGTGGGAATTATTTGGATGCTTATCCCAATCAATCCTAAACCAACTAAAATATTCTTTTATGGCATCCTATGGAGGATTGTAGTTGGTTGAGAATTACAATGCGATGTTGATTTTACGATGGTCCAAATTTGATTTAAGGAGTGCAAGAGAGGTTTTTCAAACTTTCTTATCATTCTAATTCATCCATATCACTCATGAGTGCAAGACAAAGAGCATACTTTATTTGAATGATTTTTTAGGTCTCTTGGTGTGTTCTCAAGTGGGAATCACACAAATGTATGAAAGAAAATATAGAAGTGAGATTTGAAACTAACTAAAGAGCATAATAAAGAAAAGACAAGTGAACATTGATGGTCCGTTACTTCACTTAATTAAACTCTAAGTGTAAAATGAATGATTTTGAAAATAACAACTCCAAGATTGTGTGAGTGTTTAGGGGAGACACGAAGGGGAGGGAATATTACTCGTTCCAGTAGATCAATCGAACTGATGTATGAATGGGGACTTGGAAAAGAAACAAACAATCAAGTTGAAGCGCTTGCTCTATGACAGGGTCCTAAACAGCTAAGAAGACAAGGAATAACACAAGTTCGGGTCATCAGAGACTCCCAAAGCATCATCTCTCTTTTGAACTCTAACGCACTTCCCAAAGATATCTGACTTAAGAAAATGGTTAGCAGGATTCATAATCTTGTCCCCTACTTCTAGTCCATTTTATTCTTCCACATCCTCTGTTGCAATAATAGGAAAGCTAAAGGGGCAGGAAACGAGGCAGTTTCTCTATGCACTGGGTCTCTAGCATGGCAAAAAATATTTTACATGCAGCAGAGCAATAAATGCTATGGCTGCTGCAGTGTGAGCTGTTGGATCTCAATCTGTTTGAGATCCAACGGTCCACACTGCAGCCGCCACAGCATTTATTGCTATGCTGCATAATGAATATTGTTCGCCCTCTAGCATTGGGCAACCACGTGGAGCTCGTGGACCCTCTCCCCTAATGTGACATGACCCTCCCTGTGTTAAGTGTCAATCACATGGAAAAAAGGGAATAAACGCAGAAGATATGGTTTACATGAAACTTAAACGGGCCTGAGCTCGGGTAGTCGAGGGGGTTTAATGGAGATGCATGTGAGCCCTCACCTCCCGGCTGCAGGAATTTTACGGAGGGAAAGTGAGCATTATCCCAGGGGTACTATTCACATCATGCATCACGATGACGAGGTACGACGAAGTGACACTCGAGATATGGAAATTGCGCCACACAAGCCCAGTCCCTCGCCCCGCATGGATAAATTTCGAGAGCCTGGAATTCCTGTTATCCTATGCATTGAGTTACCTCTTTCGATTCGAATCGACTGGTTGTTTGTTGAAGAAAGGTTTGAGCTCAAAGTTATTCTCCTCACCCTTTCGCTATGGAATCCAATGAAGAAAGTCACGACTGCTATCGGGGTGGCCATGGGAGGGAATGTTCAACGCATTAGGGAAGATCTGAAGGTTCAAAAATGAAAATGGAGGCATTATCGAGAATATACCAACGACAAGATGGAGCACCTTAAGGATTTTGTCCACGAAACAATAGTGGTTCAAAAGGACTACGAAGAATCCATTGAATCCCAGCTGAAGGAGCATTCCCAGACCACCCAGGAGCTTATGAGCCAGCTATTACAAGTGGAAATCCATATGGATGCTATGGCATTTGAAAATCGGGTCCTCCATGAAGTGGAAGGGAAGCAAAATTCTGCTGAAGGGAAAGGAATCGGGCCTTCCCGAGGCAGTCACTTTGGCCACTAACTCATGATTTTTCAGTTCCTGTTAGGTCAGTTCAAAGGAAAATTTGTGTTGGTTTGTGTGGGTCACTAAACAAGGGCTCACTCTATTATCATGGCGATCCAGTGAAAATATTCATGATAATGTCCAAAATTACTGATTTTTTCATTATGGGGTTCAATTTCTCTTAGGGGTAAAATGAGGATATCTTGGGTGAGATGCATGTTGTATGTTAATGATTACTTCCTACAATATTAGCCAAATTCTTGTATGTGTGTAAAATTTAAGCATTAACAACCATGGTTGACTATTGTTTGTGCATGGTTGAATTTAATGCACCATGTCTAACTATTGTTCAACTTTGGTTAACAATGGTATACTTTAATGAACCTTGGTTGTGAATGGTTCAATTTATTTAGGTAACATTAACTATGTTTCACCATGGTTGACTAACCATTATTGACTATGGATTAGTTTGTAGACCATGGTTGTTCATGTTTAATTACGTGAGCCAATGTTTGATTGGTATTGACCATGGTTGACTATGATTTTCATAGTTTACTTTAGTTAACCATGGATAACTATGTTTGAACATGGTTGACTAAATTTGACCATAATTTAGCATGGATGACTATTATTTGACCATGGTTTATTTTAGTGAACCATGGTTGACTTTAATTAGCTAAGAAATGCACCATGGTTGACTATTGTTCGACTTTAGTTAAGGTTCATGGTTTACTTTAGTGAACCTTGGTTGTGTATGCTTCAATTTATTAAGGTAACGTTGACTTTATTTCACCATAGTTAACTAACCAACGTTGACCATGGATTATTTCATTGACCATGGTTGTGCATGTTTGATTATGTGATACCATGTTTGAATGTCATTAATCATGGTTGATAATGGTTGGCTATGGTTTTCATAGTTAACCTTTGTTAACCATGTGTAACTATGTTTGAACATGGTTGACTAAGTTTGACCATAATTAAACATGAGTGACTATTGTTTGACCATTGTTGATTTGAGTTAACCATGGTCGATTTTAGTTAACTTTAGTTAACCATGGTTGACCTAGGATGTCAAATGATGGTTGACCAAGTTTGACCATACTAAACCATGGTTGACTATTGTTTATGCATGATTGACTTTAATTAACGATGGTTGACTATTATTTGACTTCGGTTAACAATGGTATACTTTAGTGAACCTTGGTTCTGTATGGTTGTGTTATTTAGGTAACATTGACTATGTTTCACCATAATTGACTAACCAATGTTTCCTATGGATTACTTCATTAACCATGGTTGTGCATGTTTGATATGTGAGACCATGTTTGAATGTCATTCACCATGGTTGATAATTGTTGAGTATGGTTTTAATACTTAACCTTAGTTAACCATGGGTAATTATGTTTAGACATGGTTGACTAAGTTTGACCATAGTTAAGGATGGGTGACTCTGACCATGGCTGATTTTAGTGAATTATGGTTGATTTTGGTTGACATTAGTTAACCATGGTTGAAATTAGTAAAACATGGTTGAATTTTCTTAGATAAGGTTGACCATTCTTGACCAACTTTAACCATGATTAATGAAGGGTGTTAAATTAAACCTAACCAACTTTGACCATAATAAACCATGGTTGACTATTGTTTGAGAATGGTTGAATTACTTAACAATGGTTGACATCAGTGAGCCATGGCTTACTATAGGTGATGTTGGTTAACCATGGGTGACTTTAGTTAACTATAGTTGAATTCATTGAACCGTGGATGATTATCAATGACTTTGGTTTTTGTAGTTGAATTTAAACTACCATGGTTGACATTAGTAAACTATGGTAAACTATGGTTAAATTACCTTCTCACTGCATTCACCCTTAGTGAATTCAAAATAATGCAAGTACCCCGAAAACAAACCTAGTGCCTCTTTAGATAGGTAATCCGCTTTGGTATTGTACTCCCTGTAAACGTGGGTATCTTCGAGATGGGAGAAGGAAGCTTGAAGACTTCTGATATTGTTGCACCAACCCTCAAGTTCAATGGTTGATAGTTTCACCGGTCCATTAAACCAGTTAATGATTACAGAGGAGTCTCTTCGGATGTGTAAATATGGAAGCCCCAACAATTTTGAGAAGGCAAGCAATACTCAGAATGCGACCAAACCTCTACATCTCATATGCACCTCAAGCTTGTAGAGTTCAACCCAATTGTGTAATATTAACATGTTTAGAAGGGAACATAGTTTACAACTTTATTAACATAGAGCACAATTCTAACAAATATATTCCAATTTCCATTAGAATGTATTCAACTATTTTTTATTAACAAATAACAAATGAGATATGCCCGAGGTGTTCCAATTTCCATTAGAATGTATTCAACTATTTGTTATTAATAAAAATTAATAAATAACAAATAAAATTGGCTTGAGATATGCCCGAGGTGTCCACAATCTTTTGATATGCTGTCAAACATGTCCTAGATTCTCATGGCGGTAAGATTATATTGTAGTAAAAGAGTATTATTTATGCTTAAGATTTCAGGAGGTTATAATCCTTTGTATCTTATTAATATGTTGTGTTATTAAGACTGTATAATGGGTCACCAAAAGGTCAATAAGTGACTAACTTGATTCATTTTTCTATATATTAATTGAAAAAAAAAATCACGAATGTTGTGAAAGAAGCTATGTTCATAAATAATATTGTGGAGTTAAAAATATAATGCAATTACACACACCTCCAAAATAACAACTACAAAACATTATTGGGCAATAAAAGCTAAAATTGTAAACCATAATGAAAAGATCTTAAATTTCATGTAAGAGATATACGGTGTTGTAGTGTACATAATGGAATTGGGTTTTATATATTTTAATATCAATACCAAACAATATTGAAGAACAGTAAAAGATGTTGATAGCATTGAATAAAATGGTGTAGACTATTCTGATATATTCAAATAGTACTCAAGCACCCATCCTACAGAGTAGCTACCTCATATTTTGGTTAATCTAGGCAAGAGTGAAATATAAAAAGAAGAAATAGATTGAGAAAAACAGAATAAATAAATAAAATAAAGAATGGGAAAAAGGCACGTTGTATCACTTTCTACAACACTCTATGAGGAAATTGGTTGTATCCTTTTATTTATAATTGCTTTGTAGAAAGCGGCTAGAAGCAGGAAATCAACAGGAATCTGCACCATCTTTGGATTCATTTACTACAAATGTCTTCTACTCTTAAACCAAATGAAGCAATATCTCTTAAAACAACTTTGGAATTATCATGCAATAGATGATGTGTACTCTTCTGGAATCTCTAGATGATTGTTTACAAACCATAATGACATCACAGAAGAATAGGTCTAGGAATGATGAAAGAAACAAGAATTATATGGAGTTTGGCCTTTCAAATCCAAGCAATCCATGAGCCCACTCGCTTGGGAAATGGATTGCTTTGATTAAACCAATTGATTCAAATAACCTCAAATCATTATTAATAACTATAAATAAAATATGCATCATTTCCATTAGATGTATCTTGGGTGGTTGCAAGGAATAATTATTACCCTCCCTACCCAAGTTCAATCCTTGTAAGTGACATGTTTGAGCCCTTAAATGGGTCTATAAGATGCTCTTGTTGTTGGGCCCCCACTATACCAAAAATGCTTGGCCACCTCATGTTTTCTTGTGTATTTTGGGGAGCTTTTCCATGGACGTAACGAGCATCGATATCTAGTTCCATGAACCACATGAAAAAAAAGCATGCATCCAAGTTAGTTTGTTGAATCTGAATCCTCCATTTATTGGCACGATGAAGAATATTCTAATGTTCTTCAATCTTATACATAGATAATGCATTTATATTAAAAATTTTGAAAATTGTGACACCCTTCACCATATTCTAAAATAAATATGCCTATCGACATAAAAATTATGAAAAGGAAAAAACCTGCAGTTAAATATGTAAGCTTGAAATACTTGAAGATATTATAGAAACATGAATTCAAAATGCATTAGAGTACAATCACAACATAAGTTAACTTCTGATCTAATCATGGTTAAGGATATGTAAGAAACCCCTAGTGAGGGTCTTGCCCTTTTTTATTTATTTATGTAATAGAAGTTAACATTTAGGACTTTCTTGATCTACAATTTGATTTAGTTTTTTATTATGTAGTTTTTTTAAATTTTAGAGACAAGTTCTATACCCTATGTTATCTCTAAGGTTCCAATTGTTTTAAGTAGTAAAATATCAATACACTCTTTTTAATTTATCCTATATAATTTCCATTTTAGATTTTCTAATAGAATAATGTGCAATTAACTTAAAAGGATTTGGCATAAATTACTATAATGTATATTACATAATAAAAAAATGGTAGTATAACAATACACATTTTAAACCACTAAGATTTCAAACAAATTCTCAATAAGAAAATAATACATGTTTCTCTCATTCGAGGAGTCCATGTCCTTTTTTCCGAAGTATCGAAATCAGAAATCAGTACCAGCCTCAATAGTATCCAAAATTAATTTAACCTCCCTCCTACCGAGAACAATATTTTCAACTCCCTGGCCTAAAAACTCTTGGAATTTTTTGGACTCCATGCCCAAAATACCAAAAACAATAATAGGCGAATCAAAGACTTATTGGCTGACACCGGGATGAGATATAAAAAGTGTCACTACCTACCTCATTTTCATAACAGAAATGCACTTAGCTTTTACTTGGAGTCGACACTTAATTCACCAAATCCTTCTATCCCACTCACTATTCGTAATTTATCGCCTTTGCAGTGGTTAAGTTAGTGGTTTTATGGCATTGGTCAAAGTTTGAATTTAGAAATTGGATTTTGTATGAATTTTTATAATGTATTGGAAATACCCACATTGATAATTTTTATATTATTAATTATATATTTAGCCTACTTTATAGAAAAAAACATTATTAATGTGTTATATATAAATCTATAAATTTATAGGAATACATTACTATTATTAATATTATTGTTGCTAGTTTTAAGTTAGCACATAGATATATGATTATAGTTGAGTATATATTAGTATAGACCTATCTAAAATTTAAATCTATCAAACATTGAGAGGGATCTAATTTTTTGAGGTGTAAAGTTTTTTTAATCTTAAACTTTTTACACATCCAAAAAATGTTTACACTTAAGAAATTGAATCCCTTTCAATCCTTGATAGATCCGGGTTTAAGTTGGATCGATGCTGGTTTTAATTTTTTTATTTTATGATCAGAAATTGATTTTTTTAATTGTTTTTTATTTGGTTTTTAATTTTTATTTTGTGAATTGACACACATTTTTTTAATTACTTTTTTTAGGAACTTTACGTCACGTAACATAACATGACAACATCTCCCTATATTGGGTTGTAGAGCACATCGCTACTCTCAGTGTAATTATTATTATTATTATTATTATTATATTTTAACAATGTTATAAACAACATTAGTTGACATATTACCGAGTATATGATGACTAACTAAGGTTGACCATGTTTTAGAGTGGTCCTTAAGTTTATTATGCATATCAACAATCAAACAAGTAAGAAACAAAGTCAATGGTTGACCTTGTTTCTTCCCATATTATGCCTTGAATGCATAACCTAGCGAATAGAAAATTCAACCACGGTTCACTTTTTCTTGACCATGTTTGACAATGGATTGTTATAGTCAACCATGGTTGACTATTGTTGAATGTGGTTGACCAAGGTTGACTTTGGTTGACTTTTATTTATGAGACTAATCATAGTTACTTAGAATTAATATAAATTTGAATTTATAGTAATAACAAAGAATATTGATATGATTTACTATGTTTTAATATTTATATTATGTCACATTATGGCATTCATCTTGGTTGAGTTATGTTGATTGATATGTCACATTGTGTTTTGTTAAGTTTGGTTGGAAATGGTTTTCAATGGTTGACCATAAACAATTTCACATTACCACATTCATATTAGTAAAGAGTTATGTCTAATTGATATGTTATTCAATACTTAAGTTATGTCGCATTGATTTTGGTTGACTTAGGTTGGCCATAGTTCTCCATGGTTGACTAAGGTGTTGTTGCTGCTGCAACGTTTCCCAAATTTCTAAAATTTTGGACCCTCCTTGTTGATTTTGTTGAAGACCGTTTGTTCCCACTCTGTTACATGTTTGGATTGTTTGAGGCCAATTTTTCTTGCTTTTCGGGATTTCATTAGGTCTGCGAATGCTTTGGACTGAAGAAATTAGTAGGTTTCATTCTGTTTTTATCGTTGCCGAAGTTTGGCCGAGGTTTAAAATGGGATTTTTAGTTGTCATTTTTTTCAGAGGTCAGTTAGAGATTGCATCGATGATTAAAGCCTTTCGTCGATACCGCGTTTTATTGTTGAAAAAAGATCTCATTTTGCGATGTTTTGGAAGATGTTGTGACTCTGATCGGAGGTCGAGGGCAGATTGAGTTCCACCGTTGTGGCCCCAGAATAGACTAACTGTCCATCGGACTGCTTTTCCTTTCGTCGATGTCCTATTCTATTTTTCTCCGATGTTGACTAGTCTGCGGATTTTCTTGACCGTATAACTTCCGTCATTGCGTCTATGTAGCGCACTAACTATCCGATGCTTCAGTCGATCTGACCCTCGATGTTTTATCGCACCGATCTTTTGGTTTGTGTTCTAGAACCCCTAGACTGTAGGTCACCCGCCGTTGCGACTGCATAGCACGCTAACTGACCGATGTCAAGTGTTCCGTTTCACCAATAGGGATTTTTTATATGCCCATTTCTTGATCGTTTTCCTGTCGTTGTTATGAGCTTGTAACTGGTTTCGTGAATGACCGGTGTGCCTTGTTTTATCAGGTTGAAATTTTCACGTGAAAACCCAGCTCCGGTTTTCTTTTCTTTCAGTACCCATTTTATTTGTATTATGGTTTAGGTTTATTGAATATAGTCGAGATAAATGATGAGTTTTGGTTTGATCGCAAATAGACATCGGAGATTTTCTCATATCCCTTTGAAGATTATTGCGGCGAAGAAGATGTAACTGGAGGACAAAGCATGCTAAAGTATAAGGCAGCAGAGTTGTTGCTCGAGGAAAAGAAAATAATAAAGGTCTGAAGAGGGACCGAAGAATGGTAGAGCGTAATCATTAAAAAGCAAAGGTCCAGGCTTGGGAAATTCGTCAGTTACCTAGCTATTCCCGTTTTTATAAAAGTCTTTATCTGAAACGTAACGTTGAAATTATGAGCATTTGCAAAATGATAAAACTATGAGATTAAAACGGTTTGGGGGGGCAACCGAAAGGTTTGGAGCTGGTTCTTGTATAAATATACAAAAGTTATAAGGAGGAAGGGATTTTTCCCAGTGAGACTTGTGAAATACTTGTTGTAAGAGGAACTATTTTGTTTTGCAATAATAAAAAGTTACAATTTTGCCTGTTGAAGAAAGTGTTGTGAGGAATGTTCAAAGGCGGTGAAATGAACAATGTTGAAGGGGAACTATTTTTTTTTCAGTTGTGTTTCATTAACTATGAGATCGTTCTAACTTTCTGAACCTATGTTCTTGTATGAATGTTCTCTAGTTTGTTTTGTGATAATTTCCACTATGAGTAATAAATGTTTTAACAGATGACGAGTTATCTTGTTGTGCATATCTCCATTCATGTTTATGTGTTTTGATTCTAAGAGCAGCTATCTGTGATTTATCTTAACATATGAGCAGTAATACATTACTCATTAATTGATAATCTTGCTCCCTAGGGACAGCTTAGTCAGTCTTGTTTTCGATTGTGGGTGATTTAGATGCAAGAGAGTCTAAGACTAGAGGTAAGAACCTGTGCATCACATTGTGATCGCTCCTCGTATTCTTTATCAATTTGCATGTTATATAGGCATTTGCATATCATACTTAAAATCAAAAATACAAAAAATATACACGGTGGACTGGGCCGCAACCAGTAAAACCCTTTATTTTTGTTACTTGACCTACGATAGTCGGACCACAAACCGGGCGGATTCCCCATACCAAACAGTCACGGGCTAGTTGGGAACATTGACTGGGGAGAATCCCTTGCTGTTGTTGCCTGCAAATTTCCAGGCCTCAACAATTTATGGCGCTAGAAGGAGGGCCACCAGTGCATGGTTGGCCGGGGAAATCCATTTCCTCGAAGTTACTCCACCAATAATAGTTTTGAAAGCAGTTTATTTCCTGATCCAAATACTGAAGAGAATAGAGAACATTTGTTTTATGTGGACAATCAAGTAGTTAATGATCTAAGAAGACACACATGGGCCTATGTAAAGAGTATTGGAGGATTACCCACTATCCATGATTTACCCCGAAGAGAATACAAGAAGAAAGACCGTCCCATCTTGGAAGATTTAGTGTGGTTGGAGATTTGGAAGAGTTAGTAGAAGTAGCCTTACAGGAAGTTGTTCAGCCTTTAAATCAAGTAGGCCCAAACACACCTTATTGTTCTCCTGTGCATATTCATGTTCTCTCACCTCCTCACTCTCCACCCAGACTCATGGCAGGTGTAAATGCAAATCAGCCACTCAACCCACCAAATCCACCACCTGCTTGGAAAGCTAGATCACCCCTAAACTTAACACCTCCGTTGCATGACTTACCTCAAGCTTTTGAGAAGATGCTGCCCAAGTTTGATCCAAATGAGAAGGTTTTAGTAGATGACCATTTGCAAAGTTTATATTTGGCAATAGAAGGATTAAGGGCTGGGGAACATGAGAATGTAGTTTATAGACTTTTTCTGCATACCCTTAAAGGAGCAGCAGCATCATGGTATTTTGGTTTTCCTGCAAACTCTATCCCAGACTAGGACGCCTTTGAAAGGATTTTCAAAAGTAAATATGCAACCCACAAAAATCAAGCGACTCTTATGAAAGGACTGTGCGCTTTAAAGAAAGAAAGAAAAGATAAGGTGCATAGTTTTACCCAAATATTTGCAGCTTATCTTAAGAATTTTTCTGAAACTGACAAACCCTCGGATAAAGTTCTGATTGAGTATTATACTTCAGCTCTAGGGCCCGATTTGGCCATGTTTGCCAAAATGAAAGCCAAACCTACGCTAGCAGAGACTTATGAAGAAGCGGAGAGAGTAGAGGCTGAAAAGGAAAGCATCGAAGATTATCCTAAGCAATCAGGAGAAAAAATTGCTGGGAGGAAAGCTTTGTTATTTACTAAGCCTAAAGAGGAGCAATCACACGATTTCGAAGGAATGGCAAAGATGATGCAGAAGCTTTCTAATAGAATAATAGACTTGGAAAAGGAAAATGAATCCCAGAAGTTTTATAAGCCTTATTACAAGAAAAAGGAGGGTAACAATCAATCCCAACCCCCTCCGCATAGTCCTGCATCGATGAACTTAATAAAGGTTGGGATGGATAACTTTTGCACTTTTCACCAACAACCCCATTCTGAAAAGAATTGTCCTCAATGGATAAATTCAATGACGTCGGTGATGAATCAGTTGTTGGATTCCAAATTAACTGAGGATAATGATGAAGAGGGAAAAGATAACAATAAATTAACAAAAAAACAAGAGGATGATGCCATGGTTTTATGGGACTGTGTATCATTGTTTGATACCGAAGAAGAAAACGATCCGAGACATGAAGATATCTTGGAAACGAATGTGACGATGAGAAGCCAAGGGTTGATTAAAGAAAACAGTCTTATGCTCCCAAACATTAAGAGACTTCAAAAGAATGTAAAGAAATTTCAAAAAAACACCGCAACTAATAAAATTCCGGAATTTACCATTACCAATCAAAATCCGAAACAGATCAACATGCCTACCAAGCCCATTGAAGAGAAGATCAATAATGTTAAAACAAACCTCACAGAACATAAGATGGATTACGACATCGTGGAGGATATCAAAAAGGTGAAGGCAAATATCTCGTTATTTGAGATGTGTAATGTGCCGCAGCAGAAAGAAAAGTTATTGAAAGCACTTGAAATATCAGAGGAGAAGCTTCCCATCGACAATCAACCCCAAGAAGAAGAAATTGTTGAAGCAAGTGTGGGAGGTAAGCCTAAATGCAAGACTCCACCTTTTCTCCTTACTTTTGAAATTTTCAACCACAACATGCACAACTGTCTAGTAGACTCGGGGGCGTCAGTAAATGTTATGCCGCTGTCGGTCTGCAAAAAGATAAATGGACAACCTAAACCATCTTCCTAGAAGGTCATTCAGTTGGACAGAATGAATGTGAAGGTAATCGGGGAAATGGAGGATGTTCTCATTCGCTTATCTTCAAATGATAAGGTACGTCAATTCATTGATATTGTAGTAGCAGACATACCTGAGGCTTATGGACTTATTTTGAGCAGAGATCGGCCGGCAAAGCTGAGTGGATATTTTGCTTTGAATTGGTCACATTTGTGGCTACCTTATAAAGGAAGCCCAAATCAAATTAAAGTTTTAAGAGAGCCCTACATGAAACACAATGTCACTCAGTTCGAAGGTAAAAATGAACCAGTGAATTCCGTTTTGGGAAATTAATTCATTGCGCTAGAACCCGGAAACTATCAAGCGGAAGAAGCCAGCGATACATCAGATACTCAGCCTGATCTCCTTCGGTTTTCACATGCTGATGAAATTGATTGTAAAATAGTAGACTTAGCTGTAGATGTAGATGTTGATTCATGTACAGTAGTGATAGGCGATTTTTCGACGATTTTCTTTGACGGGTCTAAAACGTTGGAAGGGTCAGGAACTAGTTGTGTCTTGATTGATCCTAAGAAAAATAAACATTTTCTTTCATGTAGGTTAGAGTTTGAATGCACCAATAACACAGCCAAATATGAAGCATTAGTTCAGGGACTGAGAAAAGCAATTGAATTAAAGGTAGAAAATCTGAAAGTGTATGGGGATTCTGAAATAATTGTAAAACAGATTCGAAATCAAATACATTGCATTTCCCCTCATTTAAAAGCTTATCAAAATGAAGTATGGGATTTGCTTAAATATTTTCATGCATTTAATATTGTATCGATTCCTAGACTTAAGAATGCGGCAGTTGACTTGTTAGCCGCCTCAGCTGCGAGGCTTGTGCCCTCTAATAACCGGTGTTCTCTTGAATTGATTTTCAGGCCTTCGGTTCCAGATATGATTACCAATTTATGGGTTTTTTATGATGATCAGCAGATTCTGGAATGTTTGACAAATGACGAGACCTTCAAAGGGGCAATCATTGATGATGAAGAACATCAAGCCGAGCTAAAATTCGATAATTTTATTCCTAAAGGAGTCAGGACTTTAGAGCGGATGTTTGATCTAAGCAATAAATTCAGAAGGCCAGTAAATGTGAAGACTCATAGCTCGTCTCTACAGTTCGAGTTGATTAATTTAGGGACTGAAATTGAGCCTAAATATGTGAATTTGGGAAAGTGTTGCTCTCCAGGTGAAAGAAATAATTTCATCAGTCTATTCAAACAATACAAAGATGCTTTTGCTTAGACATATGAAGATCTGAATACATATGACACCAATATTATTCAGCATGTTATCCCCATCAAATCTAGGGTCAAGCCCTATCAACACCCTTTAAGGAAAATGCATCCAAAACTGGAGCCCCTAATTCAAAATGAAGTATAGTGCTAGGTTAAAACGACCAACATTAACATAATAATGAGCGAGAAATAAACATTATCGCAAGCAACCACATATAGACACACAATATACCCTGGAAACCCCATGCGGGTAAAACCAGCACCAATGAAGATCTTCATTACATGGCCAAAACCGGCCATCCGGGCCAAGCGAGCTAGTCACCACTCACCTCCAGCCCATTTTACAATGGAGCCTCCTCAAGCCTTATAAAGGCTTTATCACATGCAATACCATAGAACAATACCATGGGCTACAACAAACCATGTGCCCAAACCATGTGCTAGACCTAAACCACCTTTGACTCAATCTCGAGTCAAGGTTAACCCTAACAATCCCCCTTTTAAACTTGACTTGGAGTAATCACCAACCCCCCTCAAAGTTTTACCAAGGAATCTCACATACACCCCCCTATCACCTACGTCTATCTCCTGACTTTACCGGTGAGTTACCAGGGGTATGCATGCCTTACCAAGTCTTATAACCATATGCCCATTTACATGCAAAATGCTCCATTACAATCTCTTTTTTTTCATGTGTCTTCATGGTGACTATACCATCACCATCCATTACTTCATCCTCTCGCTTTTTTGCTCGTCCTTCCATACTTTGCCATTGCTTATCATATTCCATGCATCCACATTTTTACCATACTTGATAAAACCATGAATCATCATTTCATGAACCAAAACTTGAATAGTCTTCCATACATGGATTCCAAACCCATTAACCAAGCTTATATTAAACAAAGCTCATTTAAAAAATTTAGTAATTTAATCATCCACCTTTTTATACATCACATCCACTTGACTTTGGATTCAAAATATTTCATAACTTAAAAATGGCCCCTCTTTTTAAAAAATGACGTGAATGGCATGGATCTTTTTTTCTTTTTTCAAAACTATTTTATAATTATTTTTACCTTTGCTTCATGGATTTGACTTCTATTTAGGAATGACGTGGGGATCTTAAACAAAAAATATGTTCCTTTCATGACTTTGTATTCACACGGGCCAATTTCTTCACGGATCTCTTCCATGCGTGCACCAGTAGACACTTTTTCGAAGTATTGCCTCAACTTGTACTTCCACTTGGATCTGGATGGTAGTTCTTCTTCACTTGTTGTGGCTTCATTTCTCAGTAGTCACGCTCTTAATCATATGCAAATCCTTCACGTTGTTTCACTATTCCAGCACTATAGTGGCTTTGTTCCATCACGCGGCCTTCCACCTTCAACTCAGAAGACATTGAAGACACGATCTGCAACAGATCTAGCTACACGCATCTAGGGTTTCTTTTCACAATTAAGTGGAGGGCAATCTCTGCTTCAATATTCACGATATAAAAAAAAAAAAACTAGGGTTTCTCCTCTGCATTAATCTCATATCTACTCATCCACGCAGACATAGTCCCATACTCGTGGCCACAATCTCTGGTAGCATGAAAAATATTTTTCATTTTCTCTCCTTGAACACGCGTCCACTATGGAATGTGGCGCCCTCTATGTGACGAGCCCTCTGTGTGACGACTGCAATTCCAGGCTCTTTGCCGGAGGAAAAACGTTCACGCGATTGTTGAGATGCGCCGCCACTCCTGCCATGTATGGACAGGTCTTCTCTTCAACGCCGGATAGATCAAATAACTTGGACAAGTCTTTCACGCAAGCAGTGATTTACTCCTTAACGATCTGAGCACATACCCTACTTAGGGCATCCTCACATGCCCAGGTCTCCTTTTCCTGCAGTGATGTTTACCAGGTCACATCCTCATATGCCTAGACAGATATACTTATCACGCAAACTTTATATATCACTAGATCTACACTGATATCCTCAGATCTGGAAACATGCAGCCTTTTCTTTTTGTCAATGGCACAACTCTGCACAGTGAGCACAACAACACTAATACTCTATCCATGGCTCTGATACCAGTTGTTAGGTTAAAACGAGCAATATTAACATAATAATGAGCGAGAAATAAACATTATCACAAGCAACCACATATAGACACACAATATACCCTGGAAACTCCATGCGGGGAAAACCAGCACCAATGAAGATCTTCATTACATGGCCAAAACCAGCCATCCGGGCCAAGCGAGCTAGTCACCGCTCACCTCCGGACCATTTTACAATGGAGCCTCCTCAAGCCTTATAAAGGCTTCATCACATGCAATACCATAGGACAATACCATGGGCTACAACAAACCATGTGCCCAAACCATGTGCTAGACCTAAACCACCTTTGACTCAATCTCGAGTCAAGGTTAACCCTAACAGTAAAGAAGTTGCTGGATGCTAAAATTATCTTCAAAGCTAGACACTCGGAATGGGTTTCAAATTTGGTACCAGTAAGAAAGAAATCTGGAGAAATTATACTATGTGTGGATTTCAGAAACCTAAATCGCGCTTCAAATAAAGACAATTATCATGTCCCACCCAAGTGTTAGTAGCTGAAGAAGACAGACTTAAAACGACATCCAGAACCAGATGGGGGACTTTCGCTTACAGAAGGATGCCCTTTGGACTCATAAACCCTGGAGCTACTTTCCATAGGGCTATGGCCATAGCTTTCCGTGGTCTGATTGGCCGCAGTGTTGTAGTATACCTCGATGACATCGCAATATTCTCAAAGAAAAGGGAAGAACATGCATTCCATCTAAAACAGATTTTTGAATGCTGCTGAAAATATGGTATCCCATTAAACCCCAAGAAGTGCGTGTTTGCTATTACAGAAGGTAAGTTACTAGGTCACGTGGTTTCCAAGAAGGGGATCTCCATAGACCCAGAGAGGATCAAAGCTATTGAACAGATTCCCTTACCCTATAATAAAAAAGGCATGCAATCATTTATGGGGACAATAAATTTCGTGCGAAGGTTTGTGCCAGACTTCACTCAAATTGTTAAACCTTTGCAGCAAATGGTAAAGCAAAGTGCACAATTCAAGTGGACTGATGTAGAGAAGAATGCATTTAGTAAAATAAAGACATCTGTTGCACACGCACCCTCCCTCAAAAGTCCGGATTTTGAGAAAGATTTTATCCTGTACACTTTCGCATCTGATGATTCACTAACAGCGGTGCTTACCTAGAAGGAAGATGGGGGAGATGAGTTCCCCATATCATTTATGAGCACTGATCTGCAGGGAGCTGAATTGAATTACCCAGCTGTGGATAAATAAGCTTACGCCATCTTCAAAGCAGTAAAACAATTCAGACCGTATATACTTAAGAACCGGACAAAGGTGATAGTTCCACACCCAGTTGTGAGGTCTCTTTTCGTACAAAAAGAATTAGGAGAAAGAAGAGGCAATTGGGTAACAACTTTACAAGAGTATGACCTCAAATTCAAGCCAACCTCCATAGTTAAAGGGAAAGGATTATGCAAACTAATGACTGAAAGTAAAGACAATGAAGAAAATAGCTGGGAAGATGAAGCTGAGTTATATTTGATGGATGTATGTCCTCTTTTCACAGCTCCAGACTCCTGGTATCAAGACCTTGTGCATTACCTTCAGGAGGGATTGTTACCAGAACATTGGAATTCTAAGCAAAGAAGAGCACTGCGTCTTAAATCAGCCTCATATCAGATTGTTGAAGGAATATTATTCAGGAAGAATTATAATGGAGTTCTTCTTAGATGCTTAGAGAAAGAAGATGCGAGGAAGGTCATGATAGAGTTACATGATGGACCTGCTGGAGGGCATTTTTCCGGAGATACAACAGCCCATAAAATTCTCAGAGCCAGATATTATTGGCCCACACTGTTCAAGGATGCACATGCCCATGTCAGAAAGTGCGACATCTGTCAAAGGTGTGGTGGAAGACAAGCTAAAGCAGCAGGACCATTAAAGCCTGTGATGATAACATAACTGTTTGAGCAATGGGGAATGGATATCATTGGAGAAATAAAGCCAAATTCGTCTTTGCAACACAAGTATATTCTGACGGCAACCGACTACTTCACTCGATGGGTCGAAGCCATTCCGTTGCGTAAAGTGAATGAAGATATCGTCATGGACTTCTTGCAAAACCATATTATGACCAGGTTTGGGGTTCCAATTTCTCTAGTTTTCGATAATGCTACTTATTTTTCCTCTATTAGATTAACTGCATTTGCTCATGAAAAAGGAATTAAGTTGCATTATTCTGTAAATTATTATCCATAAGGAAATGGTTTGGCTGAATCTACAAACAAGAATCTGATTAGAATCTTAAAAAAGATTGTGATAGAAAACCAGAGAAGTTGGCATTCAGCATTACCAAATGCTCTTTGGACTGATAGGGTCACCCCCAAGACTTCTTTAGGTGTGTCCCCGTATACCCTTGTTTATGGAAAATAGGCCATTCTGCCCCCCAATATCATGCTACCCTCTTCCATAATAGCTCAGGAGTCAAGAGGATCAGATAATGAAGTCTTGCAGATAAGAATCCATAATCTTTTGAAGGCGGAGGAATCTAGATCCAAGGCCAGAAAACGTTTTAAACAACAACAGGAGGTAGTGAAGAGGTGGTTTGATAGGCACAAAGTTGGACCAAAAGAATTTGAAGTGGGAGATTTGGTTCTTAAGTGGGATCACCCACAAGATGAGAAGGGAAAGCACACGAAGTTTCAACAATTATGGATAGACCATTTCCAGATTGCAGCAAAACTTGGCCCCTCAACCTATAAATTGCAAGATTTACAGGGATGGGAGGAGAACTTACCAGTAAATGGTTTAGTTCTTAAACCTTATATTTCTTGATTTTTGTTTTATTTTTGTTTTGTTTTGTACATAAATAAATTGATTTGTTTTCCGCTTTGATTTGTTCCTTTCCACGTTGGTTTAGTTTAGTTTTCTTTTGATTTCAATAAAAGAGGCAAACTTTTGGTTGTGTAGAAAGCATCAGAGCCCTGGATAAATTGAGATTTTTGGGTATTAGACTGTATCTTATTGCTTGAATCTGATGGAATTCTTTCTAGTAAGTAGTTTTCCTAAATGGATATGAACACATTGAGGTCCGAAGCAATCCCTGAAAATAACTCAGAATCAAAAGGTCTGGAATACTATTTTGAGGCTCCATCCATTTCACATCTAAAATGTCCTGGGGGGTAACAGCGAAAGACCCGCGGAAAGGAAGCAAGGTAAACGGCTTATTATATATAAATGATCCCATGCCAAAATTTAAAATCCTAAAGGATAATAAGAGTCAAAACTCCTAAAAGAAGCAATACATATCAAAGCAAAGTATCGAAACATATGAATACAAATTTGCCAGAAGTTCTTCTCCGTCCGTGAGCTGAAAAGTAAATACATCTCTCACACAAAAGGACATTATGGATAGAAGAGCCTAAATAAAATTCAGAAAGAAAGGCATAAGGGGGACTCAAAGGAACAAAAGGTTCAAAAGGCACAAAAGTGCAAAATGGCATGGGAATGGGGAACAAATGAATATTCATGTTACCATGTGTTACAATCCTGTGGTGTCTAAGCTGGAAGCTACCCAAAGACAGAGGTAAAATGAAATTCATCTACTCTGCCTCAAAAGAGTTATCTTGATGTTGAGATTTTGGTTTCCATTTCCTAATTTGGACTATCATCAATGATTAAAAGTACATATATTTTCCATTATAGGAATCCAGATATCTAGAAGATTCCAACATGTTGGTTTTACTGCTAAACAGTCTGTTACTTAAGAAGGAGTTTATTCAGAGATCTGGATTCACCAGTTAGCCGCCAATTGTTGCAGCTGCAGCGTTTCCCAAATTTCTAAAATTTTGAACCCTCCTTGTTGATTTTGTTGAAGACCGTTTGTTCCCACTCTGCTACACATTTGGATTGTTTGAGGCCAATTTTTCTTGCTTTTTGGGATTTTGTTGGCTCTACGAATGCTTTGGACTGAAGAAGTTAGTAGGTTCCATGTTGTTTTTATCGTTGCCGAAGTTTGGCCGAGGTTTAAAATGGGATTTTTAGTTGCAGTTTTTTTTTCGGAGGTTAGTTAGAGATTGCACCGATGATTAAAGCCTTTCGTCGATCCCACATTTTATTGTTGAAAAAAGATCTCGTTTTGCGATGTTTCGGAAGATGTTGTGACTCTGATCGGAGGTCGAGGGCAGATTGAGTTCCGCCGTTGCGGCCCCAGAATAAACTAACTGTCTGTCAAACTGCTTTTCCTTTCACCGATGTCCTGTTCTATTTTTCTCCGATGTTGACTAGTATGCGGATTTTCTTGACCGTATAACTTCCGTCGTTGCGGCTATGTAGCGCACTAACTAGCCGATGCTTTAGTAGATTTGACCCCCGATGTTTTATCGCGCCCATTTTTTGGTGTTCTAGAACCCCTAGACTATAGGTCACACGTCGTTGCGGCTGCGTAGCGCGCTAACTGACCGATGTCAAGTGTTCCATTTCGCCGATAGGGATTTTTTATATGCCCGTTTCTTGATCTTTTTCCTGCCGTTGTTATGAGCTTGTAATTAGTTTCGTGAATGACCGGTGTGCCTTGTTTTATCAGGTTGAAATTTTCACGTGAAACCCCAGCTCCGGTTTTCTTTTCTTTCAGTACTCATTTTATTTGTATTATGGTTTAGGTTTATTGAAGATAGTCGGGATAAATGATGAGTTTTGGTTTGATCGTAGACAGACATAGGAGATTTTCTTAGATCCCTTTGAATATTATTGCGGCGAAGAAGATGCAGCTAGAGGACAAAGCATGCTAAAGCATAAGGCAGCAGAGTTGTTTCTCGAGGAAAAGAAAATAATAAAGGTCTGAAGAGGGACCGAAGAATGGTAGAGCGTAATCATTAAAGAGCAAAGGTCCAGGCTTGGGCAATTCGCCAATTACCTAGCTATTCCCATTTTTATAAAAAGTCTTTATTTGAAATATAACGTTGAAATTATGAGCATTCGTAAAATGACAAAACTATGAGATTAAAACGGTTGGGGGGGAAACCGAAAGGTTTGGAGCTGGTTCTTGTATAAATATACAAAAGTTATAAGGAGGAAGGGCTTTTTCCCAGTGAGACTTGTGAAATACTTGTTGTAAGAGGAACTATTTCGTTTTGCAATAATAAAAAATTACAATTTTGCCGGTTGGAGAAAGTGCTGTGTGGAATGTTCAAAGGTGGTGAAATGAACAATGTTGAAGGGGAACTATTTCGTTTTCAGCTGTGTTTCATTAACTGTGAGATCATTCTAACTTTCTGAACTTATGTTCTTGTATGAATGTTCTCTGGTTTATTTTTGTGATAATTTCCACTATGAGTAATGAATGTTTTAATAGATGATGAGCTATCTTGTTGTGCATATCTCTATTCATGTTTATGTGTTTTGATTCTAAGAGCAGCTATCTGTGATTTATCTTAACATATGAGTAGTAATACATTACTCATGAATTGATAATCTTGCTCCCTAGGGACAGCTTAGTCAGTCTTGTTTTTTATTGTGTGTGATTGAGATGCGAGAGAGTCTAAGACGAGAGGTAAGAACCTGTGCATCACATTGTGACTGCTCCACGTATTCTTTATCAATTTGCATGTTAGATAGGCACTAGCATATCATACTTAAAGTCAAAAATACAAAAAATATACATGGTGGACCGGGTCGCAACCGGTAAAACCATTTATTTTTGTTACTTGACCTACGGTAGCCGGACCGCAAACCGGACGAATTCCCCATACCAAATAGTCACGGGCTAGTTGGGAACGTTAACTGGAGAGAATCCCTTGCTGTTGTTGCCTGCGAATTTTCAGGCCTCAACAGGTTTATTATGGTTGATTGTGCTTAAATGTGGTTTACTTGGATGACCATGTTTGACAAATATTGGTAATGGTTTACTATGTTTGACCTTATTTAACAATAATCCTAAACTTAATTATGCATTTCAACCATCAGAAGGGTAAGTAATAAAGGCAATGGTTGACTTTGTTACTTTGTGTAAATTGTTGAATGCATAATCAACTTATGTTTGAGGAAGCTTAACCATTATTGGCTATGGTTGTCCATGGTTGACTATGGTTGACCATGTTTCACTATGGACGAATATATAGTAAAAAATGGTTGAGTTGGTCGACTTTGGTTGGATGTGGTCTAGATTTGGATTGTAAAAGTCATCAATAGTAATGTCTCATTGCAACATTCATCTGGGTTTACTTATCTTGATTTACTACATTCTTTAATCGTTATGTTGCATTACAATGTTCAATAAGGGTCATTTCACTTTGAGTTTGGTTGAATTTTGTTGGCCATGGTTGTCTTTGGTTAATCATGGTTGACTAGGTTAATCATGTTTATTTGTAGATTATCATGGTTCACATGGTTGGATATGATTTATCATGTTTGACATTGATCCTTAACATGATTACACATTTCCACCATGGGAAAGTAGAAATCAATGAGCCAATGATTGACTTTGTTTCTTTCCCATTTGATTTATTTAATGAATAATCAATCTATGTTTAAGGATGTTTGGCTATGTTTCAACATAGTTGACTATTATTAACATTTAATCAAAATTGGCATTTTAATATTATTAATGTGGTTGATTAGACTATATAATTATTTAGAAATAATATATACCTACAAGATTGCAACATTCTTCTTAATTAAGTTATCTTGAATTAATATGATTGACCATTTATAAGTATAGATTAATATAGTCAACAATGATCCTAAATGGTTATGTTAAATGGTTACTTTAACCTACTCACTAATTGCAATAATTAACACATATCCACTTAAACATATGCGTCTCATTATTCATATGTGCCTCAAGCTCATAGAGTTCAACGTAGTTGTGTAGTATCAACATGTTCGGATGGGGAAATAGTTTAGAACAACTTCAAAACATTTATGTTATATTACATGTTAATGTAATATAGAGAAAAATTCCAACAAATATGCTGGATTCGAAAATACTCCACTGTATTTTAATTAACAAATAAGAAATAAAATTGGCTTTAGGTATGCATGTGGTGTTCACGATCTCTTCATATAATGTCAAACATGGCCTAGCGTCAGTCATGATTTTTGCTTTATATTTCAGGAGGTGATAATCCATTGTATCTTATTATTGTACCATGTTAATTTTTTGTATATTGATTATTAAGAATGTATAATGGGCCGTCGAATGGTTGAACAATGACTACTTGATTTAGTTTTTTATATATTAATTTATTTAATGGCATGAATGTTATGAAAAAAATAAGGTGCAAGATGTGATTACACACGCCTCCAAAATAACAACTACAAAACATTATTACATAAATAACAACTATAACTCTAAACCATAACGAAAATCTTTTGTAATTCATATAAGATATATAGTTTGTAGTGTACACAATGGAAATGGGTTTGTATATTGAACATGCTAATATAAAACAACACGCAATAAGAGTAAAAGATGTTGATGACATGAATAAAATGGTGTAGCATATTCCCATATATTCAAATAGTATTCAAGCACCCATCCTACAAAGTATATCAGCTACCTTATATTTTGGTTTATTGGGGTGGGAGTGAAACATAAAAAAAAGAAAAAAATGGGGAAAACAAAAATAAAAACCTAGGAAAAAAACACTTTATATCACTTTTATATCACTTTCTAGAACATTTTGGGAGAAAATTAGTCGTATCCTATTATTTATAATTGCTTAAGAGAAGGCATCTTGAAGCAGACAAACAATGGGAATCTCTGGCATCTTTGGATTCATTCACTACAAATGTCTGCTACTCTTGAACCGAATGATGTGATATCTCTTAAAACAAATTTTGAATTATCATGCAATAAACGATGTGTACTCTCCTCCATCTCTAGATGATTGCTAGAAAACCATAATGACGTCTAGAGACATAAGAATAAGTTCAAGAATGAGAAAATAAATGAGAATTAAATGGAGTCTAGCCTTTTGCCTCCATGTGATCCATAAGCCCGCTTGCTTGGAAAATGAATCGCTTGCATTAACCCAATCAATTCAAATAACCTCAAATAATTATGAATAACTGCAAAGAAAGCAGGCATCCAAGCTAGTTTGTTAAATCTAAATACTCCATTTATTGACACAATGAAGAATATTCTGATTTTGTTCAATCATGTACGTAGAAAATGCATTTATATTTAAAAAATGAAAAATGTGACACATCCACCCTATTCTGAAATAAATATGCCTATCGACGTAAAAATTATGAAAAATAAATAACCTACAATTAAATATGTAAGCTTGAAACACTTGAAGGAATGATACAAACATGAATTCAAAACGCATTACATCAAAATCACAATGCAAGTTAATTTGTATATAACTAGCATAGATCCATCTGAAAAGGGGATCTACCAAGCATCTAGAGGGATCAAATCTCTCGAGGTGCAAGACCTTCCTCAACATTTGCACTCTTCGGATCAAGTGTATAATGTAATTTGCACTCTTCAAATCATGTGTGTAATGCATTGTTTAAGGTTTTAAAATATGTGTGTGTGTGTGTGTGTGTTCTAAATCTAATTTAGAACATATGTGTGTGTGTGTGTTCTAAATCTAATTTAAGCCAACATGTTATTTTTTATAATATTTTATTATTATTATAAAGGACATGTGTCAGCTCCACGATGAGAAAGGAAGCACTTACACATCCCCCTATTGGGTTGTAGAATGCGCCTCTTTGACGCAATCATGGCCCACAATAACTTCAAATACAATTTTAGCACATATGTATAACAATTAAAAATCTAATAAATTTGAGCATGATAGAAGTATAAGATTGTTTAAAAAAAGACTTAATCAAAGTGAAAGTAAATAGAAGGGTTCTTGATGTCTCAATAAAAGTGAATTGTTTGAGCCCAAACAAAATTGTCTATCAAGTACTAAAATCCTATATCTTAAGCATGTGTAGAGGTAAATCAAATACTTGTTGGTCGATACCAAGGGTGGGATATAGAAAGTGACCCTACCTATCACCATTTAAAGTTATTTTTATTTTTTCCAAATAGAAACAGCCCTTATTTTTTACCCAAAGTCGACACTTAATTCACCAAATCCTTGTACCCCACTCACTATTCGTAATTTATCACTTATGTAGCAATTAAGTTGGTGGTTTTACGGAATTGACCAAGGTTTGAATCTATGGAATTTTGAATTTGTATGAACTTTTATAATGTATTAGTAATAATTGTATTAATAATAATATTAATTTTCCTAAGTTGATAGTCCTATATTTCATAATTTTATTAAAAAGCATTATTAATGTGTTAAATATACACCTATAAATGGTAGAGAGCGGGTTTTCAAACCAATGTTTGAAAGACTAGCTGACGAGATCAGTAATTATTATAGCAAATCTGGCGGAGCAGCCTTTGAATCAGCAGTACCAAGATAAATTCCAAGAGCAGCTAAACCAGCAAAAGCAGCATCATCAAATAAAAGAGCAGATATAGCATATTTCGGTGGTTCAATTAATATACTTCCAACGACACATTCATATTATTATTAATATGATTGTCTCTAGTTACAAGTTAGAACATACACATATATTTATAATAACATAGTAATATTATTATTAATATGATTGTTGCTAGTTACAAGTTAACACATAGACACGTGATCATACTTGATATATTTAATTATTAATATTATTATATTCTAATAATACTATAAACAACATAAGTTAACATGTTATCATTACTCATCATATTGTATTATGATAAGCAATAGTATTAACATGTAGATATTTATGTGTTTAACACATCTCCACATTATTATTAGTACTCTTATCATTGTTGAAACTATTTCATTTATATTATTAGTTTATTGTTTATGGTTTGTTAGAATGAATGTGTGTATATATATATATTCCTCAAGAAAAAAAACTTTTATTCATAGAATAAACATGAACTGCTATGTTAAGCTTACACCTTGTTATGCCATTAAGGTTGCTTCTTTTACATTTCAATTTTTTTTTATCAGAAAACCTTCCATATTATGGCTGCTCTTATGAGCTTACAACAAAATGTTGCTTCTTTATTTTCCCATGTCTTTGTGAATTGCAAGTTTGACCTCTGAAGTCATTATGAAGAATTGGGTGATTCGTCCATTGCTATGTTCCTCCAATTCGATAACCCCAAGTTAGATAGCTAAGGCCAATTTTGATAGAGTATCTTCCTCTAAGTTCAACTCTCTATATATATGTGAAAAAGATCCATGCTCGAAATGGGGCCTTGATGCTTAGATTTCATTTAACATATGTTGCAGATGTGGTGCTCTAATAATGCTTTGATTGTTAGTGTGTGTGTATATATATATATATCCCAAAGGAAAAAATCCATAAAGATTTTATTAATCGAGTAAAAACCAGTTTACAAGGATGTATATGCATATATTTTTCATTCAAATGTTTCATACTGTTGTGTTCAATTCTGTCGTTCCAGCAGAAACCCAAAAAACTCAAAAAATATATCCTGTCAGTTATGCAGAGACGTCAACTGCTGTGAAGGATGCAGTTCCAAAAAAACCAAAGTTCAAAACAGAGATCCTTCCAAATCTGTTGTCAGCAAGGAACAAAAGTCATATATCAAGATGATGCAACTGTATATTCTAAAGAAAATGAGAAGCTTGTTAGTCCATAGATAATTGGTAGAGTCCGTTGTAGAATATCCGAGGAAGAAAGTAGGGAAAGCCAAAGCTGCAAAAATTAAGTCAAGGGAGGAGGTGGTTGCGGGTCCATAAAAGCCCGATGATAAAATTCATATACCTCAGCCTCTTTTGTTTCCCAGAATTTCCAGGTTCCATGCTACATCAGGAGACCTTCCTTTGAGAGTCGGTCACCTTCAAATTTCCTTTCCCTGTATACATGTCGGCAAGTAATGAAGTCAAACTTTGTCTTGAGCCTGCAAACCTATTAAAAAGGAGAAATAAGGGAAATGTTTCTACAATTCTGAATTTTGTTCACCTAGTTGATCACAATAAGAGAATCCCCAAAGATTTGCAATCGTTTACAACCTTTTTCCAAAGCGAAACAAAGAAGAATTTTTAGAGCTAGAAGTTAAGCATAGTTGTTGGTTCCTTCCCGTAGACCCATCTAAATTTTTAAATGATGGTTTTGAGTTAAAAATAAGGTAGCTCCTCCCCCACAATTGTGCTCTTGGGATTCACCATCAAAAAAAGCCCAGGGAAAAGAGTGATCAATGGATTCTTCTACAATAACACGGATTGTAGGGGCATCTCTGATTTGTGGAAAAAATGACAGAATGTCTAAGCCCTGCTTTGCTAAGACATCGGTTGAGGAAGCCTTCTCTTGAAAAATTGCAGCATTCCGGGAAATCCAAATGCCCCAGATAAGAATGAGTGGAAGAGCTTTTAGATGATAAAGGTGTTGGGAAGGTGACCATGCTTTCCATGCATTGTCAAGGGAGGGACCATGCGAGTCCAACCTAGTGTTAAGCATGGATTGAGAGTGAACCTAGACCTGAGACGAGAAAGGGTAGGAGATGAACAAATGACTAATGTTTTCCTCTGCATTCTTGCACAAGGGACACCAACCTAGCCCTTCCAAATGATGCTTCTACATTCTATCCCAAGTGAGGATTCTTTTTGTCAGTCCACACCACATGAAGAGATTTGATTTCAAAGGGAAATTCAACTTCTAGATATTTTTCTGTCACCATAAAGGTTCCTCATGATGAGTGGTAGTACTTAAATGTTGGTATCCAGTCTTGGGGGTATGACAATCATGAGCATCAAATTCCCATATAAGTTCATCTGGTTAATCTATGAGTCTAATATGAGAGTTTCGGAGGGTATTTAAATATCAGTTCCATTATGCATTCCAAATATATGCCAAAGATCTAAATCCCTACATCCCTTCCAACCCTGATGCCAAATGTTTGTGGATGTTGTTGGATCACTAATTTGATTGAGATGGAAAAAACCTTTGTGGTTTAAGAGAAAGATGAGTTTTTGAGAGAGAAAGTGAATTTGTTAACTTTCGGCCCAAGGATCTGCTCCAAGTCTGACTTTTTATCCATTCCCAATTTTCCAAGCCATCCCACTGTGAATAAGAGGAAAGGAATTGCAGATGGATTTCCAAATAATTGTCCCCGAGGAAGGGGCTGAGAATGTTGCATTCCTGATCCAATACTCAAGAGAGACAGGGGCTATGTATTTGTGATGGACCACCTTTGTCCATAGGCTACTAGTGGAGAGTAGATGCCACCTCGAGGCTTTTGATGCGAGGGCTTTTGCAAAATTCACTAAATTTTTGAGGCCCCAACCCCCTAGGGATTTGGTTTGGAAATCTGATCCCATTTCACCCAAGGGAGTACCTTATGATCTTTTTTCCCTGACCAAAGAAAACTTTAGCAGATTTTCCTGGATTTCTCCAAAATAATTTTAGGGATCCAGGCTAAATCCATCCAATAAACAGGAATAACTTCCATAACCGATTTGACCAACACTAATCTTTTGGCTTTGGAGAGCCATCTATTGCACCAAATGTTGACCCTGCGTTCTAGTTTGGCTAAGAGCCATGTCCAATATTCCTTTCTGTAGTAGTTTAGTTTTAACCTAAAACCTAAATATTTGAGACCTTCCTCCATAGGAATAACTAAAAAAGGGAAGAGTGCAGAAAATATCCTTAGAACCTTATTCTTCAAATTGACATGTGAGAGAGTAGATTTGTGCTCATTTAGATTCATTCTCGTGGCTTTGGAAAAGAGCTGAAGAATTTTAGACAGTCTTCTTGTATCTCCTAGGGATCCATTGCAAAAGATGATAATATCATCCACAAACAGCAGATGAGTGATGTTCAAATTTGCTGCAATCTTAATCACTTCAAACAACCCTCTCCTTTTTGCATCCAGTATGGCTCTACTTATCCCTTTTTCCACCAAAAGGAAAAGTAAGGGAGAGAGAGGGAAACCTTGACGAAGAACTCTCTCTGAGTGGAAAATAGGGGAGTTTGATCCATTTATAAGCACAACAAAAGAGACCATGGTGATACAAGAGAAAATCCACTTGATAAAAGCATAATTGAAACCCAGATGTGTAAGTATCAATGTCAAGTACAACCAACTTACCTTGTCAAAATCCTTTGAGAGATCAATCTTAAGGATTGCTCCTTTTAATTTCTTGAGTTTTAGACTGTGCATCCCTTCTTGCGCTACTCCAATAGCTTCATGAATTTGCCTATTTTCAAGAAATTCAAACTGATCTATGGAGATAATTTTCAAGAGAACTTTCTTGAGTCATTGTACAATGATTTTTGCTACCACAAGGAGATTCGATTGAAATCCTCCAAACAATCCGTGTTTTCAGATTTTGGGATTAGAGCTAGGAAAGTCGAGTTGAGTGGAGGATGTAAAAATCCATTTACCCGATATATATTAAAAGTGGTTCACCATGGAATCCCAATTTTACACCATGTCTACGTCCACTTGGGAAAATATATCATACTCAGTAGGAAAGTATACATGAACTTGGGCATCATTAATCACGATAAATGGCTCACCGACCTAATATTTCATTACATAAAAGGGATCGCAGGGATCAAATGTCCTAGTGAGATTCGGACCCAGGTGGGAGCACAATAACCAAATCTCCCAACCACCCGAGCTATGCCCAATGGACACACACACACACACACACACACACACACACACACATAAGGTCACAACCTAGCCAAACATGAGATCTCCTTGCTTGTGGGAAAAGGGACCCCCCTCCATGAAACAATTTGACTGTAAAAGTATACATAAATATACATACCCTACCTTGCTCCATATTTGAAACTATGACATCCTAGGAGAAGACACATGTTATTAACTATTAGGCCCACTTAGGATGTTATAATATATGATGTTACAATAATAACCAAATATTGATATAGTTTACTATATAAGGTATTAATATTTATATTATGTCACATTGTGACATTTGTTTTATCTAAATTATGTCAAATTGTTATATTCTTCAGTGGTTACATTTCATTATGGTGTTTATTTGGCCATGGTTTATTATCATTGATGATTTTTTATTTTTGTTGATCATGATTGATTATGGATGACCATGTTGATCATGGATGGACATGGTCGACTTTTAATGAGTATAGTTGTCATGGTCGACTATGGTTGAATGGTTATGTGGTATTATGTCATTCATGAATGGTTATATTTCATTACATTTGGTTGTTTGATGGCCTGAATGCATGATTAGTTTACTTTTGAGGATTATTTACTCTCTTTAACCATGGTAACTAATGATTAACCATGTTTGGATATGTTTTGGATGAATATAGTTAACCATGGTTGAATTATGTTAACCAAGATTGATTTTGGTTGATTAGACTATATAGTTTATGATAAAATGTATTAGTGTTTATATTATGTCACATTATGAAAGTCATCTTAGTTGAGTTATGTTGAATCTTCATTCTTCAATGGTTATGTTGCATTGCAGTGTTCATTAAGGGTTATGTCACATTACATTTGTTTGAATTTAGTTGGCATGGTTTTCTATGGTTAACCATAAAAAATATCATATTGTAACATTCATCTTAGTTGAGTTGTGTCCAATTGTTATGTTCTTCAATGGTTATGTTGCATTGTGACATTCATTAATATTTATGTCGTGTTGACTTTGGTTTATCAAAGTTGTCTAAAATTGATAATGGTTAATTATGGTTAATCATATTTCATTGTTGGTGAATGTGGTTGACATGGACGACCATGGGTAATGATGGTTGACTAAGGTTGGCCATGTTTCACAATGGTCCTTAAGTTGATTATGCATATCAACCATCAAATAGGTAAGCAGCAAAGTCAGTGGTTTACCTTGTTGGTTCCCATTTGATGCCTTGAATGCATAATCTAGTAACTAGAAAAGTAAACCATGGTTGAATTTTGCTTGACCATATTTGAAAATTTATTGTTATAGTCAGCCATCTTTCACTATTGTTGAATTTGGTTGAATTTAATTAGTATAATCATAGTTACTTAGAATTAATCTATATTTGAAGTTATAATGATAACACAAATAATATTGATCTTGTTTACTATAGAATGTTTTAATATTTATATTTGTTACATTGAGAGATTTGTCTTGGTCGAGTTATGATGATTGCTATCTCGCATTCTGTTTGGTTGGATTTTGTTGTAAATGGTTTTCTATGGTTGAACATAAACAATTTCACATTACCACATTCATCTTAGTCAAGAGTTATGTCTGATTGCTATGTTCTTCCATTAATATGTTGCACAACAACTTTTTTTAACTTAGATTTTATCACATTGAGTTTGGTTGACTTTGGTTGGACAAATGTTGTCAATAGTTGACTAAGGTTGATCATGTCTGAATGTGCATGAATGTAGTTTACTTGGATGACCATAGTTGACCATGAATGATAATGGTTTACTATGTTTGACTTTATTTAATAATGATTTTAAACTTGATTATGCATTTCAACCATCAAAAGTGTAAGTGACAAAGGAAATGGTTGACTTTGTTGCTTTATGTCCATTGTTGAATGCATAATTAGTTCATCTTTGAGGAAGCTTGACCATTGTTGGTTATGGTTGACTATGGTTGACCATGTTTCACTATGGATGAATATTGTCAACAATGGTTCACTTTGGTTGAATTTGGTTGGTTATGGTCTAGAAGGGTTATTTTGGATTGCCATGTTCATTGATAGTAATGTCTTGTTGCAAAATTCACCTTGGTTTACTTATGTCAAATTACTACATTCTTTAATGTTGCATTACAATGTTCAATATAAATTATGTCACTTTGAGTTTGGTCGACTTTTGTTGGACATGATTTTCTTTGGTTAACCATGGTTGACTAGGTTTAGCATGTTTAGTTGTGAATTAACATGTATCATATGGTTGGCTATGCTTGATCAAGTCTGGAATCAATCCTTAACATGATTAGACATTTACACCATGGGATGGGTAATTAGAAATGTCAATGATTGACTTTGTTTTTTGCTCGTTCGATTGATTTAATGCATAATCATATCAGTTTAAGGATGTTTGACTATGTTTAATCAAGATTGACATTTTAATACGATTAATGTGGTTGATTAGAAAATATAGTTACTTAGTAATAGTATAGATTTTGTATGTTGTGACATTCTTCTTGTTTGAGTTATGTTGAATTGATAAGGTTGACCATGTATGACTATAGATGAATATAGTCAACTATGGTTCAATTTGGTTGACAAAGATTAAGTTTGGTTGACCATAGTCGTCTACGGTTATGCTAGATATTTGTGTTTAACCATCTCACTAATTGCAATATTTAACACATATCCACTTAAATCTCTATGTCTAATATGCACCTCAATCTCGTAAAGTTTGACCCAGTCAAGTGTAGTATTAACATGTTTAGATGGGGAAATAGTTTTGAACAACTTTAGAACATTTATGTTAATGCAACATGTAGAAAAATTCCAACAAATATATTCCATTTGAATGTATTCAACTATTCTTTTATTAACAAATAAAATTGGCTTGACGTATGCCTAAGTTTTTCACAATCTCTTCATATAATTCCAAACATGGCCTAGACCGTGATGGCAATAAGATTCTATTGTATCTTATTATTGTACCGAGCTAATCTTTTATATCTCAATTATTAAGAATGTATAATGGAACGTCGAATAGTCGATCAATGACTAACTTGATTCAGTTCTTTAAAGAAGTCATGCTCATAAATAATATCATGGAACCAAAAACAAGATGTGATTACACACGCCTCCAAAATAATAGCTACAAAACATTATCACATAAACAACAACTAAATTTATAATAATGAAAAAACATTATCACATAAACAACAACTATAAATATAAATGATAATGAAAAGAATGTGTATTTCATAGAAGAGATATATGGTGTTATAGTGTATCGAATGGAATTTGGTTTTATATATTGAATAAGACAATATCAAATAGCATTTAAGATCAGTAAAAGATTTTGTTGACATGAATAAAATGGTGTATCACACTTCCTGTCAAAACCCCAAATTTTACGAAAAATTTAAAATTTTTAATTTACGTAGTAATAACATAAATGCAATCAACTAAACATTTAATTAGTTAAGGGTTATCAGTTTATTATTATCATTCATCTGTTATTTGCATAGATTGATAGAACAGATCTTTTATGTTTACTGACTTGTTTCTTTTTGTGAACATAAGGTGGGGCTGTCATGAAAACTGGGCTTACTTAGCTTTCGAGCTAATGCAGAAAGATTCTTCTTCCTTACAGGTTACAGGTAAAGAGATTTGGTTGCTGCAATAAGAATTATAAAGTCTTAATGTACAAGTTTACTTGCAAATCCAATTTCAGTAAGACAGTAGAAGCTAAGCACATATCAATGCTCACTGAGGTAAATTCATTATCTGATCTTCATTCTAGTAGTGGTAGAATTATAGTACTTAAGATTATTGAACTGTCTGATATTTATCATAGTTGTCAGTATCAAAGATTCTTTAAATAAGATTGTTTACAGGTAGAATATGAAAATCAAAAGTTTATGTTGAGACAGCGCCAATACTATTACTTTGTAAAAATGTAAGAGTAAGGGGTTTACAATTTACTGCTATTAAATTTGTACCATCCACTGATAGGGATAAAATCATGCTGATGGTCCAGGTCTTATTTTCTTTACCACTTATTTAACTCATACTGGAGTTTATCTTAGGTGTGAAAGATAACCTACTGCAATATAGCTATTATTTTAATCATTAAAGAATGTTCAACATAAGTTCAAGGTCTAATCATTACGTTTATAAACTTCCTCTTAAAAGGCTCCACCTTTATATGTGAAAATCTAAGTTAAGGACATTCATTTCAATTGATGCATTCCTCAAGATATCTAGTTGCTATTTTCTTTTAAAGTAATTACCAATACTTAAATAAATATGGAAAGACCATAATGTTATTAGTGTAATACATTAGTTACTATGGTTGGATCTACAACCTCATTGAAGATGACCATTAGTATACTCCATAATTATGTTAAAGGTGTTGGTAAAAATGCATGTAAGAACAATGTTCTTACTTAACCATATGTATTATATTTTCCTTTATAATCATATACAAACTTACTCTATTAAGACTGTAAGGTTTAATGATAAGTAGTCATTTATCTGGATGAATAGTTCATAGTACTGTCCATGACAATTTAAGTTTATAATCTTATTCTAAAGATAACTCTTAAAATCTTTATATTAAAAACTTCAAGTTTGTATAGAAGATTAAGTTATTATACTTACCATTCTAGATATATTGTTGAATATATATCGAAGGTTTAATAACTACAATATCTTGTTACAAGGTTCTTTGCCATCGTATTAGTTGTGCCCACGATGAATAAAGTATTATCATTTGATTGGAAATCGAGGGTGATTATGTAATATAACGTATCGTAATGATTTATTAAACTTGCAACAATGGTAAGTCTCCACAACAAGGTTTATGTAAAATAATCTAACACTTGTTATAATGTGCCAATGATAGGGTTGACTCGACCGTGACTAAGGTTAAACCTTGGAGACAGTTGAATCATTGTCAACTCCGGATTCTTATGATTAGCTCCACGAACTATAGAAACCAACCCACTGCATGTTAATAATTAAAAAGGATTACGTGGACTCACCTCGTCCATGCACTGGCATTTAAAAGGGATTGTCTCAACCCTAAACATTATTTTTCCACTGCCTTCGGGCCTCCGGCCGCTCTGTGATAACCTCCTTGTCCACCCCGCTATTTGCGTTGTCTGCTCGCAGACCATATGCTGTTCCAGCTCCTCGTGGGCTCATCTACTGCACTGTGTGGTAGATTACTGTGTTTGAAAAAGCTTGTTGTGAGGTGTTTGGGCAGTGTCGATTCTCTTAGGGTTTTCTTCATTAGCAACCCTCGCTTAAACCCTTTAAAGTGCAGGCTGTTGCCTTAACATAGTGCTGCCATTTATCCTTCACCTAGGCAGTTGCCCCATCGCTTCAGCGAGCTCCCTCTTGCTGGTGGTTCTCGTGCTGTTAGTGGTTTCTGGGTGTTGTAGCACCGTTCCTTTTGCCATCGTAGGGAAGACTCCTTGCTCGCGTTGGTCTCATGTTGTCGCTGGTCGTTGTATTGCTGTTAATAAACATTTCTGTGGCTAAGGTGAAAGGATCATTCAATTCCTTTTTAAAGTTAATACCCAATTCTTGTATAATCATCTTTGTTGCTTTTAATACAATTTTAACAGTTGGATAAATGTTTAATTTGCAGGAATGGACTGCCTCTCTTCTCAGTCGATACATGGAGTATAAGGTTGCGGCGATAAGGGCCATGGTAAGCCTTGGTTTCTCCATGGCTCATCCTCCTTGTGTAAACCCTTATGGGGTAAAGAGGGTTTGGTCATTGCGACCTGTTAAACCCTCAATGCTTTCGGTTATTTTGGTTGTTGATTCGCTGTTATCTTTGTTGGGTTAAAACCCTAGCTCTATTACAGAGCTCTCCGGCTTCGGTCGTGAGTGTATTGTTTTGTAATTATTACCGTGTTTAAAGCGAAGAACAGGCTATAATCCTTCATGTATAATTCTCTCAATGTGGTCGTGGGTTAACATTACCGAGCTGGGTTTTACAGTCATTAATGTTGTAAATTCGGAATGATAGGGTTTTTACCCTAAGTTATTACACAATATTAAGTACAGAAATCCTTTTCTGCATTCCTTCTTTACTTATATTATTGAAGTTCCGAAGGATTTCTTATATTTAAATTTTGAAACATGACTATGAGTAAATATTGTTAATTTCACTATTTGTTGATTTATTTATATAAATTAGGTTTTATAGGGTTTAACCCTATTCGACAGTGATGGAGTAACTCCATTCCTGTTTCTTTTAAATTTATTGTTAAGTTAAAAGTACTTTTGCAATATTAGGGTTCCTATTTATATTTATAATATGTAAATAAGCTAAATAAAAGAGCATTATGTACTTCTGTTGTTTATTTCCTGCATAAAAAGTATTTGATTTGTTTATTGTTTAAAAAGTATTTTCATTAGGATTTCTGTATTTGGTTTATAATTTGACTTTCTAGTGAATAAGGAAAAGTAATTACTGATGTAATGTTTATACCCTTTTAATAATATAGGGTTTTTTATAACTTTCTTTTTCAATTAAACTAAGAATTGTCAGTATACTTGTACCTATAGCTCAGACAGTAAAGTAGTTCTAGGATACAGTATAAATATTTCTAAGATTTACTTACAGTAAATAAAAATACTACTTATGTTAATAATAATAATATTCTTTTATTGCATAAATAAATTACTATTATATTAACTATATTAGCTCTCGGCGAATACTATAGGTTCTGTATTATCGTCCTTAGTTTAATTTGTAAGTATAATGAAAATAGTACTTGTTATTTGATTTTTCTGTAATTTATACTATACTATCTACGTCCTGTTGTAATTAATTTATTTTCTTAGTTATCATGTTTATTTATAAATATACAGCATTTTAATTAACTCTGTCCAGAGTTTATCTTGTAAGTACAATTATTAACATTCGTTCAAACTCTATATAAAAAGAATAACAGCTCATAAAACTAGCTCGAGCTTAGTTCTAATAAAAGAAAGAAAATAATGAAATAATTACATCACAAAACCTTCATAAAGTCTCAACCAGATTGGTTTGATGGTAGTATCTTATCCTTGTATAACCCTTTTTATTTACAGTTTATTATCAGACATTTAGTATAAAATTATTCTAATACAGAAGAAAGGACTGTATAGTAAAACAGTATTAAATCTAGTCCAACATCTACTATCTATTCTTTACAATATGAATTACTGGAAACAAAATACAGTACAAGGAAGTAGTTTGTAACTAAAAACTCATACAACAGTCTATAAAATGTCTTTTCTGGAAATAGTTAAAGAAGTCAATCTACTACTCTGCAATCTCACCATGCTATCCTCATTTAAATTTTACCTCTGTGCTGGAGTACGGTCTGGTAAAACCCAGATGTGGAAAAACACAGAGGGTCTTTAACTTTCATCAAATATTTCATTATTAATAAACTCAAACATTTGCATCATTAACCAGTAACTTTTAAATCATAAACTACAACATAACATATAACCATTCACAGTATTTAAAACAAGACAGTTAAGTATCAGAACCTGCTTAATCCTTGGACAACAAGAGCAATGGGAGGCCATTCCTCCCTACCAATTCCTGGAGAGCGCTCAAACAGCGACTCCTTAGGACCCCCGAGCTTGCTCTGGTCTCCCTGGTTGGAACTAGGTGCAGCAAAGTCAAATACCCGTCTTCAAACTCAGTATTAATCCAGAACTTATCAGTAAGTTCTCCCAGCTAACAAGCTGTAATAAACCAAGTTACTGCAATAATCCTCTCAGAACAACTTCCTTACTGTTTTCCCTCTTTCCTCAATGACTTTCCTGAATAACATTCACCTGAATGAATTCTCTCTGGAAAAAATATCTGAGCAGCCTCAGCTCTCTTCATTGAGTACTTTTAAAAGATTGCATAGGTCTTTTTTGGGTTAATTGTCATTTAATGAGCCACCTGCTCTGATCCTACTTTCTTGGGGGATCATGACGCCAAATATAGGGAAGTTGCCACCTGCAACTTAGGAAGTCTTTGAGGATGATGCCACTTGTCTTTTGCCCTCCACCTAGTTCCATCCACCAGTTTGACCAGTAACCTCTTTTTAACAGCTCTCCCATGTTGTTGTCTCCACAATTTATTTATTAATAATAAAATATTCTAAATTACATTCCATTTCTATTGACTCTACTGAGTCATCAGTTCCTACTTAGCATTAAACTTAACATAATGTCTTAGGAATATAATTAAAACAATTAACATAATTTTACAAAATTGGGGTATGTGACACTTCCATATATTCAAATGGTATTCAAGTTCCCGTCATACATAGTGCTACTTCATCTTTCGATTAATATAGGCAAGGGTGAAACATAAAAAGAAGAAATGAGTTGGGAAAAACATGAAAAAAATAGGAAAAAAGACACTTTATATCACTTTCTACAACACTCTGGGAGGAAAATGGTTCTATCCTCTCATTTATAATTTCTTTAGAGAAGGCGGATTGAAGTAGACAAACAATGGGAATATGCATCATCTTTGGATTCATTCACTATGAGTGTCTTCTACTCTTAACCCAAACAAAGTGATATCTCTTAAAACAACTTTGTAATTGTCGTGTAATAGATGATGTGTACTCTCATCCATCTCTAAATGATAGTTGGAAAACCATAATGATGTTTAGAGATAAAATAATAGGTTTAAGAATGAGGAAATAAATGAAAATTAGATTTCAAGTATGGCCTTCAAATTCCCGCTTGGATCAACCCAACCGATTCAAATAACCTCAAATAATTATTAATTACTGTAAAAAAAACATGCATCCAAGTTAAATTTGAATCCTTCATTTATAAACACGACAAAAATTATTCTTATTTCCTTCAACATTATACGTAAATAATGCATTTATATTAAAAACTTTAAAAAAAAAACTATCAATGTAAAAATTGTAAAAAAGAAAGAAAATATTATACAAACATGAATTCAAAATGCATTATAGTACAATCACATCGCATGTTAACTTATAATATAATCACGGCCTGGTATAAATTCAAATATAGTCCTATCACTTATGTATTCCCATTAAAAATATACTAAATTTGAGCATGACAGAAGTATAAGATTGTTTAAAAAGGAATTAATCGACCTCAAAGTAAATAGAAGGAATCTTGATGTCGCAATAAAAGTGAATTCTCTAACATCAAACAAAATCATCTGGTAAATACTAAAATCCCATATCTTAAGTATGTATATAGGTGAATCAAAGACTTAATGGCCCGACACCAAGGGTGGGATATAGAAAGTGACCCGGATGCGAGTGATAGCAATGCCATCAAGGATACGGGGGTAGATGACGGGGCCAGCCCATCATCAGCTTGATGTCACCCAAGCATCAACCCCTCTATGGTTGTGCGCATTAAACCTGTGCTAGGACGTGGACATCTCCTGGATGCTCAAAGGGACGTGGTCGTGACCTCGTTGCGCGAGGATTTTAATGCACCTCCTTGGTGCATGGGCCGACGCGCCAACAGATTAATGCCCAGGATCCTCTGTCATTTTGGCCATTTTCTCTCTGCGTTCTCGCAGCTTTGTCCTCAGCCTTCTTCTAGTCATTTGGCCCTCTACAACTCAATCCCTGGACCTGAGCTCACGGTCACCCTTCGTCATCCAGCCATGTCTCGCAGACAACGAGGTATCCCTTGCTATGGTCGTCTGGGGAGAGGGGCCCAGTCTAATCACCCAATTCAACTCAGTGCTCAGGCTAGTGGTGATGGCTTCAATGTCGATATCCCTGAAGTTGTTCGCCTCATGGTGAATGACTGGGAAGATGAATTGGCCAGTGAAGTCAACGCAGCTGGTCGCACTCTGGAGCGATGAAGGAATTATTGGGTGATAAAAAACCTCATCATTCTCTGCTTCCCTCCCACCCTCTGGCACCTACACCTCCTGCACCACCACCTCTTTCTCCTGTTGTCCCCACAGCCCCCCTGTTTCAGCCTCTACACCATCCTCCTCCACCATTTCCCCCGCAGTCCCTAGGGACTGCAATCCTCCTCCTCCCTCCCCGCCTATTAAATTGAGCACATAGATCTATAGACAAACACACAACTCACATGATAGATCACACAATTTACTCAGTTATTGAAGAATGAAATAGTGCAAAAATGGCTTGCAGCTGTGAATGCTTTTCATTAATCAAAGAGTAATTAGATATATAATTACAATGAAGTACAATGGCTTTAATAGCCACAAGCAATTCGAATCCACATGAGGAAGTTCGAATTGATTAGACTCTACTTGAATGTAGGT
Organism: Pseudotsuga menziesii; assembly: GCA_001517045.1. NCBI lineage: Eukaryota > Viridiplantae > Streptophyta > Pinopsida > Pinales > Pinaceae > Pseudotsuga > Pseudotsuga menziesii. The sequence goes on from LPNX010172808.1 coordinate 515,548, forward strand.
AACCAATACCTTGTCTAAATCACTATCGGAGGACTCAGTAGTTAACTAACCTTGTCTAAACCATAACCGGAGTTCATCGGAGCTCTAAAACACAATTGAAGTGTTACATTCAGTGTTGACTATGGTTAACTGACTGTGGTAGCTGAGAAATGCGGCCCACATGAGTGCAGTCAAGTAAACCTAGTGCTAACCGAATGTAGAGGACTACAACTGAATGTAACTGACTCCTAACTTAGCTTGACTAGTCATTAACTGAAGTGAACTGACCTTGGTTGGTTTCGGCACTCCCAGTGGCTTCCTAAATTGCAGGGATTGGTCTAGGAGGCTCCTAAACTGATGCAATCAAGTGCAATCAATGGCAGTGAGCCTCAATTAGTGTTCCCCACACTTTAGTAACTGAAACATGTGCCCCAATTAGGTCAAGTGGACCCAATGGTGTAATGACTATAAATAGACTAGATGGACTCCTGATTTAGACATGACTCCCAATTTAGACATATGACCAAATTTGGACAAGGGAGGATTAATAATCCTAACACCCCCCCTAAATGATAACTTGGACAATCTGTGGGCCCTGGTAACTAAGACCATAGGTCACCCATTACATCAAGTAAAGTAAAGTAACTGCTCAAAAACAAGGTGCTAGGGAAAAAACAACATGGGAAAAAAATCCCCCCCCTCTAATTAAGCAGGTAGAATCAGGATCAATCTGGTTCTTCTATGCACAGGTATCCTGGGGCCTGGTATGTGAACCTCTCCATCATTATGTTTGGAGGAATCTTCCTCTTTGGAAGAAGAATGATATGCTCAACTAAATCAGAAATATAGACAGCTGCCGGATGAAGACTGGACCCATGTAGAGCAACTAAAGTCAATTGAAAAGTGAGAAAAGGTTTTTGAGAATTCAAAGAATGGGAGGAACACTCAAGAAACTGATATGTTTTAGCCATGAACAGAAAACCATGAATGGTAAGAACAGCCCCAAGTGTTAGGAGCAGGTGTCCAGGCGGATGCAGAAAATATTCCTCTTTACTAGTTCTATGAGGAGATGAGCATGTGATCAATGGTAGAGAAGCACTGGGACTGTTGAGAGTGAATGCTTGAGATCCATAGTCTGATATAGCTTCTGAAATAGATAATGAATCACATAATAAAATATCAGCAACCTCATATGAGGAAGCTAACACCAAATCCCCATCAACAGTTTTGAAGAGAAAGTGCGGTACTTGATTTTTCACGCCGAAATTGGTGAGAGCAGCTGCAAGCATGACTGAAGGCTTTTGGATTTTAAAATATGAACCAAATAATATCAGATAAGAAATTAAATCAGATATAAATAGGTTCAAAACAGATCCAAAACTGTGAAATGGAATCAAATCCCCAGCAGCAGTTTTGTAGGAGACTTGCGGTACTTGTTTCTTCACACCGTTGATGAGAACAGCTACAAGCGGTACTGAAAGGTTATGAATTTGATATATTAAACCAAGAAATATTAGATCAGATCTAAATAAGATCATATCAGATCCAATAAGGGTAATATCATATTCAAATAAATGGTTAACCGAGACGGTGGATGCACAGCTTTCTTCTTCTTCAAAATTATGAATTTTGGTGCATGCAATCCTGCAGGAATTTGCTGGAAAATATAGATCATGGGGAGCGAATGGATCACTCTGGTAATCTAATATTTCTTCCAAAATATCCAAGGTATCACATATTTTCACACCAGCAGAAACATTAGAGGGAGAAAAATGAAATTTCTCTTCACTTTCGAAAGCAATTACTGGTAAATTTTGCACATAATTTAAAGGAAAATCATCGATGAATGTTTGCATGGAAGTGCAGCAGAATTTTTCTTCAATATCAAAGATTCAAATGTCTTCTTCTATTTCAGAAATATGAGAAGATGAGATATCAGATATCTTGAACTTCCGGAGCATCGGGAGAAGGAGTCACTGCATGGAGACGGTCTTCAATTCAAATTAACTGTGTAGAAGTTTTTGCTTCTTCTTCATATTGAACAACTTCATCAGAGAGAGTGGAGGCCGAGATTTTTGGATCAAGGATGCTTATGGTGCTGGATGTGCTCTCCAAAGTGCTATTATGATCCTCATCAATCATTCCAAAGGTTCTGTCCAATCTTGTCCAGAGTTCCTGTGGATCTTTAATAGATCTACTGAGGTAGCGCAAGCTAGGAGAAAGAGCCAGTTTCATTATTTCAAAAGCTGCATCCTTTGCATTTAGCCAGTCATTTTCATTCTCAAAAGACTTTCTTCCGAGTCCATTAGACACCCAAAGGAGATCTTGTCTTTTCAGAAGTATAATTATCTTCACATTCCATTCATAATAGTCTGAGGATCGGGTTAGAAGAGGAACTGATGAATCCATTCGAAGTTGTACCTGCAAAACAAAAAAATGATCCAGTAGGAGATCTGAAGAGGAGAAGTGCCTTGTCCGCCGAGGCTCTGATACCATATTAAATTGAGCACATAGATCTGTAGACCAACACACAACTCACATGATAGATCACACAATTTACTCAGTTATTGAAGAATGAAATAGTGCAAAAATGGCTTGCAGCTGTGAATGCTTTTCAATAATCAAAGAGTAATTAGATATATAATTACAATGATGTACAATGGCTTTAATAGCCACAAGCAATTCGAATCCACATGAGGAAGTTTGAATTGATTAGACTCTACTTGACTGTAGGTAACCAAGACCTTGTCCAAATCACTATCGGAGGACTCAGTAGTTAACTAACCTTGTCTAAACCATAACCGGAGTTCATCGGAGCTCTAAAACACAACTCAAGTGTTACATTCAGTGTTGACTAAGGTTAACTAACTGTGGTAGCTGAGAAATGCGCCCCACATGAGTGCAGTCAAGTAAACCTAGCGCTAACTGAATGTAGAGGACTAGAACTGAATGTAACTGACTCCTAACTTAGCTTGACTAGTCATTAACTGAAGTGAACTGACCTTGGTTGGTTTCGGCACTCCCAGTGGCTTCCTAAATTGTAGGGATTGGTCTAGGAGGCTCCTAAACTGATGCAATCAAGTACAATCAATGGCAGTGAGCCTCAATTAGTGTTCCCCACACTTTGGTAACTGAAACATGTGCCCCAATTAGGTCAAGTGGACCCAATGGTGTAATGACTATAAATAGACTGGATGGACTCCCGATTTAGACATGACTCCCGATTTAGACATATGACCAAATTTGGACAAGGGAGGATTAATAATCCTAACACCGCCAAGCCGTATAAAATCTCTCTCTGCTAGTAAATGCACTCCTAGCCCAACAATGGCAAGAAAGACAGCCCCTCTCCCGGTTAAACAACCTCCTGTAGGTAGCGGTGATGATGATGATTCCTCCAATAACGAGGAGGAGGACTCCTTCAGTGACGACACTTTGGTTTCCAAGGACGACCCAAGCGAGCCAGTTCCCTCTAGCTTTGGATGCCCTATCATTGAGGATCCATTCCACAAGCCTTAATCAAGTTTTGTCAATGGCTTCTTTCGTTTTTGTCAAAAATACTGTGGGCTTATCAATGTCAAAATCTTGTCTGTCGGTTTTTATTTCAGGAACCATTATGTCATTTTGTATAAAGATACTCTTCTTCTTTCCTGGACTTGTTTTCCCTCATAGAGGGAGGGTCCGGTAATCTTTTTAGAACTGTTCTACCTGCTTGTCTCTTTGAACAGGAATGCATCTCTAAACTGTAACTATTTTTGTAACATTATCACCTTTTTTTAATAGAATAGTTTATTAACTTAAAAAAAAAAGAGTGGAATATAAAAAGTGACCCTACCAATCACCATTTAATTTAATGTTTTTCAAAAAAAGAAAAACTCCTTAGTTTTTACTTGGAGTGGACACTTACTTCACCAAATCCTCTTACCCCACTCACTATTTGGAATTTATCTCCTTCGTAGCTATTAAGTTATTGGTCAAAATTTGTATTTGTAGAATTTGGAATTTATATAAATTTTATACCGTATTAGTAATAATTAATGTGATAATTGTATATTTAATATATTTTATTAAAAAACATTATTAATGTGTTAAATATAAATCTATAAATTTATAAGAACACATTAATATTCTTATTAATATGATTATTGCTATTTACAAGTTAACACATAAACATAAGATTATTATTAATGTTAGAAACAATATAAGTTGACATATTATTACATATTATTATTACTCATCAAATTGTATTATGATAAGTAATGGTATTAACATGTAGATATTGATATGGTTTAACATATTTTCACATTGATAGTGTTTATCATATATTATTATTAAAACTATTTCATGTGTATTATTATTTTATGGTTTGTTGTAATAATATATATATATATATATATAGCTAAATACCAATTTAGTATGAGAGACTTTTGCTTGTGGGATAAGGGACACCCAACCTTATATGCAACAATTTGATTGTTAAAGTCTGCAAGAAATGTACCTACCTTATCCCTCTCCATATTTGAATCTATGGCATCTTAGGAGGAAACATTTGTTCTTAACTATTAGTCTTACTCGAGATGTTATAATATATGATATTTTAATAATAACCCAATATTGATATAGATTACTATATAAGGTATTAATATTTATATTATATCACATTGTGGCATTAGTCTCGGCTAAATTATCTCAAAATGTTAAATTTTTCAATAGTTGCATTGCGTTGTGACGTTTATTTGGCCACGATTGAATATCATTGATCATTTTTTATTTTGGTTGGTCATGATGACCATGATTGACTATGGATGACCATGTTGATCATGAATGGACATGGTTGACCTTTATGCATATGGTTCGAATGGTTGACTATGTTTGTGAATGAATATAGTTAACCATGGTTAAATTATTTTAACCAAGATTTATTTTAGTTTATCAAACTGGTTTACGATAAAAAAGTTTTAATATTTATATAATTTCATGTTATGACAATCATCTCAGTTGATTAATGTTGAATTGTTATTCTTCAATGGTTATGTCACATTGCGTGTTGATTAAGGGTTATTTCACATTAAGTTTAGTTGACTTTTAATCATAGTTACTTAGAATTAATATATAATTGAAGTTATAATAATAACACAAACAATATTGATATCATTTACTATATAATGTTTTAATATTTATATTATGTCACATGAGACAATTTTCTTGGTTGAGTTATGTTGATTGCTATGTTGCATTGCATTTGCTTGAATTCTGTTGGAAATGGTTTTATATGGTTGACCATGAACAATTGGTCGGTCTTAAACCAACTAGACTAATTGTTTACTCTTCCTTCCATTATGTCCAAGTTACTTTAACAGGTATTTACTCTGATGAAGGAAGCCCCTTTTGTCCCAAAGGTCATGTGTCGGTGTTTATACCTTCCGATAGTTTATTCTTTCACTTTACCACATTCATCTTAGTCAATAATTATGTAATATTTATGTGTTCTTCCATCAATATGTTGGAAGGGAACATTTCTTATCTTAGGCTATGTTGCATTGAGTTTGGTTGACTTTCGTTGGACATAGTTGTATATGGTTGACTAAGGTTGATCATGCCTGATTGTGCATGAATTTGGTTTTCTTGGATTACCATGATTGGAAATGGTTTACTATGGGGGACCATATTTAACAATTATCCTAATCTTGATTATGCACTTCAACCATGAGAAAGGTAAGTAACAAAAGCAATGGTTTACTTTGTTTCTTTGTGTCTGTTGTTGAATGCATAATCAAATTATGTTTGAGTCCAAGCTTAACCATTGTTGGATATGGTTGTCAATTGTTGACTATGGTTGATCATGTTTCACTGTGGATCAATATAGTCAACAATGGTTGAGTTTGATTGAGTTTTATTGGATGTGGTCTAGAAGGATTATTTTGGATTGCGGTGTTCATCTATAATAATGTCTCATTGCAACATCCATCTTCGTTGAATTATGTCAAATTACTACATTATTTAATGCTTATGTCTCATTGCAATTTTCACTAAGGATTATGTCACTTTGAGTTTGGTTGATTTTTGTTGGCCATGATTGCCTTTGGTTAACCATGGTTAACTAGGTTGATCATTATTGCCACCAATCCTTAACATGATTACACATTTCCACCATGGGATGGGTAAGTAGTGAAGTTAATGATTGAGTTTGTGTCTTACTCATTCAATTTCTTTAATGCATAATCAAATTGATTATGTTTAAACATGGATGACTATTATTAATGTTTAATCAAGATTGACATTTTAATATTATTAATGTGGTTTATTAGACTTAGTAATAATATATATGTGTGAAGTTGTAGCATTCTTCTTGGTTGATTTATGTTGAATTGATATGGTTTACCATGTATGACTATAAAAATTGTCAAACATTGTTCAATTTGGTTGTCAAAGGTTGAGTTTGGTTGAATTTGTTTGACCATGGTCCTAAATAGTTATGTTAGATTGTGGCATTACTCCATGGCTATATTTCATTGTGACAATCATCTTGGTTGAATTATGTCAAATTATTACATTACTTAATGATTATGTCACATTGCAATGTTCATCAATGGTTACATTGCATTACGACATATCTCAAGCATTATGTTGGATTTGAGGTTCCTTAAAGTTTATATCCATTTTCTACATTTGATACATAGTAAAAGTACACACTAATGCATCACAACACTTAATCATTTTTAGTTATATTTAACCTAACAATAATGGTTGGTCATAGTCATTCATGTTTAACCATGGTTGACTATGGTTTGAATTTGGTTTTACATGGTTGTCTTAGGTCTATGGTTAACCATGGTTGACTATGATTGATCATGTTTGATTGTGGATGAATGTGGCCTACGACGATGGTAATGGTCGATAGTTTGGCTATGATTGACCATGTTTGATAGTGATCCTTAACTTGATTGTGCATGTCAGCCATCAAAAGGGTGAGTAGAAGATTTAATGGTTGATTATGACGATTCCTCTCTAATTGCTTGAATGAATAATCATATTACATTCAAGGATGCTTGACTATGCCTGACCATGGATGACCATGTTTGACTATGTATGAATATAGTAAACCATGGATGGATATGGTTGAATTTGGTTGTACAAGTTTGAGTTTGGTGGTTGAATTTTCTTGACCAAGTTTGACTTTGGTTGGCCATGGTCTTAAAAGGTTACGGTGGATTGTAACACTCCTCGATACTTATATGTCCTTGTGGCATTCGTATTGGTTATCTTCTATCAAATTACTACATCCTTGAATGGTTATGTTGGTTATGTTGAAATGGGACATTCATTAAGGGTTTGACTGTGGATGACCTTGGTTGATAATAATGACCCTAGTTGTTTATGGTTGGCAGTGGTTAATTATGGTTAATATTGTTTCATTGTGGATGAATGTGGTTAACATGGGTGACCATGGATGACCATGGTTAAACATGGGTGATGATGGTTAACTATGGTTGACCATGTTTGACATCAATCCTTAAGTTGAGTATGCATATCAACCAAAGTTAACTATGATGTTAACCAAAGTCAACAATAATCAAACATCTTCAACCATAGTCACCATGGTTAACAATTGTCATCATGGTTAAAATAAACCATGGTGCTAAAGAGTTAAAGAGTTATGGTTGATTGTGATGTTCTCCATTACTTAAGTGTCACTATGACATTCATCTTAGTGCCTTCTCACAAATTACTACATCCATGAATCGTTACATTGTGAAGTTCATTAAGGATTCCATTTTAGATCATCTTGGTCACCAATGATAACCACGGTTTACTATGGCCGTCATTTATTTACAATAAAAAATGTTTAGGTATATTCATTAATATTTATTTAAAAAGTTATAAACAATAAATTTTAACTAACAAAAAAAATTGACACTAAACATCTCTTAACTTTTATAAATTGGTTTAACTTTTATAAATGGTTTTGAATTTGAATCGAAAAATACTATTCATAAATTATGTGTTTAAAATTAAATTATAAACATTGATGAAATTATAATTGAAATATGGCCATCATTAATTGAAATACGGCCATCATTGATTATATCCATTAGTATCTATTTTTAAAAATAATATAATCATACATTTTTATTAACCAAAATTTAAAACTAATTACTTATGAACTTTTATAACTTCTTGTAAAATTTGAATTGAAAAATATTATTCATTTAAAATTGAATTTAAAATATTTATGAATTTAAAATTAACATTAATATTATTTATTGAAATTTTTTAAATATTTATGAATTTAAAATTAATTTTATAACTTATTGAGAATTTTAATTCAAAAACATTATTCATAAATTGTATTTAAAATAAAATTTAAAATTTAAAAATTTTTGGCGGCAGCGGTGAGGATGACAACGGTCTATTGAACCTAAAAAGGGGAATTATTTAGTTTGTTGTATTGGCTCGGTGTCATGTATTCTACGACAGCAGAAACCCTGGTGGTGCGGCTCTATGCCCTCCGATGGCTCCTTGCCGCTGGTGGTTGCAGGGTTCTCCTGCAGGTTTTTTTCTTTGAGGAACTGGCCCTACACATGGGCAGTTTTTTCAGGTTTTTTTGCATCTTTTTGGTGTGGGATACTTCGACGACCTTGATAGATTGGTTGTCCTTCCTGTAAATGCTTTGGCATGGTTTTTCTGCTATTTGTTTGTCATTGTATGGGGTATTTTTTGCCTCATACTATCTGTGAATGTAATTTTGTGCCTATGCAATAAAATTATGAATTTTTCCAAGGGAAAAAAAAGAGGCCACTTCGTCCAGGTTGTTATATTTGTATTCAAAATTAGGCTAAGTATCTTTCTTGGACTTGATAATCACAACTTTAGTTTTGTCGGTGTTAACATACATACCAATGTTAGAGCGAAAATATTTGACAATCTTGAATTGTTTATCAATTTTAGAGGGGAAACTTTCTATTAGAACAATATCATCAACATAGAGAATGAGGATGACAACTATTCCAGCCGATGTCAATCTAGCGCAACATGTTTCTTCGAAACAACATTCTAGCTTATCAATGTATATGCTGAAAAGGAAAGGGGAGAGGGGGAATCCTTGTTTAAATCCAATATTACAATTAATATCTTTCGGACATTCCTTAGTGCTCTTAAATTTGGCAATGAATTTCTCGTATAATCTTAATACAAAAGCTCTCAACTCTAAAGGAACCTTTGGCTCTTCTAATCTATACCAAAAGTTATTTCTAGGCATTGTATCAAAATATTTCCTAACATACACAAAGCAACATAAGAGATTGGATTTAATATTACGACATACCATCGTAATTATCCTAAGAGTAATGAGGTGGTCCATAGTAGAGTGCTTTCTTCTAAATCCTGCTTGGCCTTCATCCCACTTACCTTCACTTTCGAGCCATACACTAATTTTTTCTTCTAAAATGCTATTGTATAACTTGGCTAAGAGAAGGCTAATCATAATGGTATTAATAATTAGAGGGGTTATTTTTAGCACCACTTTTAAAGATAAGAATAATGAGGCTTTGAGTGCAAGGAAGAGAGAAACCTATATTAATTACACACCAATAACAATTTTTTATTATAATAATAATAATAATAATCACATAATAATAACAATTTATAAGATAATGTTTTTTACTTGGTATTTATTTTAATAATAATTAATGAAATTTATAATAAATTATTAAATAACCATTAAATAAATATAGAATTAAAACATAACCATTAAATAATATAGTAAAATGTTTACATTACATATAAATTTAAAATTATTGAACAACAACAACATAATAATAATAATATTTATTTTAAAAAGAACATATTTTATAATTGTGATGATTTGAAAATACAATTATCAAGTGACAACACAAAAGACCGCAAGAGAATATTTTCATAATTTCTCTTTATTTTAATAACATTTTTTTATAAATCGTATATAAATACAAAATACGCTTTATCTTATTCTCCTTTTAGAATTAGGTATTTCCTTTATCGAGCCTCTTGAGAGTTTCCGAGGATAAATACTGTGTCTATCTTGTGATTGTGTTTCTTTCGGTGATTATGCATATGCTACTGTCGTGAATTTGGATTAAACAAACACAAGAAAAATAACATGGGAGACCAAAGACTTCCTAAGGTATCCCTAGAAGACAGTCAAAACCACCTTTCGGCTCAAGTGAGGTTAGTATAAAGACACCATAACTTGGTTCAACCATTGAGAGATTAGCGAAATTTCACTTTGCAAAATGTTGATAACATTAAAAACATTATTACTTCTAAGTTTAAATAGAAAATGTGGTGCGAGAAAGACTTAGAGATTAAAACCAAAATGAGATACTAGAAAGAGGTCATTAACCCTAATCTAAAAGTTTAAAAGTATCTCTTTGTTTTAACTAGTTCAAAGTAGAAAACTAATATAACCAACATAAGAATGAACTATCATGAGATTTATAGTGAAATAGGACACTAGACAGTCCCTAAAATACACCCACAGATAGTATGAGGCAAAAAATACCCCATACAATGACAAACAAATAGCAGAAAAACCATGCCAAAGCATTTACAAGAAGGACAACCAATCTATCAAGGTCGTCGAAGTATCCCACACCAAAAAGATGCAAAAAAACTTGAAAAAACTACCCATGTGTAGGGCCAGTTCCTCAAAGAAAAAAACCTGTAGGAGAACCCTGCAACCACCAGCGGCAAGGAGCCATCGGAGGGCACAGAGCCGCACCACCAGGGTTTCTGCTGCCATAGAATACAGGACGTCGAGCCAATACAGCATCCGTCCAACAACAACCTGGGTGCGGTCGCAGCACCAACACGGACGTTGAACCCGTCCAATTGCCATCGCCTCAATGAAACCATCGTCTAAAAAGACCTGTGCCTGTGAAAAAAATCGTTGCCGCAAGAACGGGTCACTGCACAAGGGAGGACCTCAAGCCTATGGAAGATGAACCGAGCCCACGATGCAAACTTGCGCACACCCACAGAGGAGAAGGGGTCGGGGGCTAGGTGAAGAGCCCCAACCGCAGGGAGAGGAAGGAAAAAGGACTCCCAAACCCTTAAAAAACTAAACATTGCAGACCAGAAGCGAGAGCCCCCAATAATATAAAATAGGAATCAAGTGGCCTCTTACAAATATATTAGAATTGATATCCATCATGTGATGTACCCAAGTTGGAATCTAGGAACACCAAATCAAAACTTAGCCAAAGTGGCTAAGCTCTGATACCACAGAGATGTACCCAACCAGGGATGGCCTGAAACACCAACTCAATATCTTTGAAATAATGCCTCTGGTATGTTGTTATAGCTTCGATATAACTTGCAACAAGATTATGTTCCACTTGTGGGTTGCAAGGAAGACACACTAATGCAAGGGGGCAACAGAGAGGCTATAAATGGGATTTCAGAATGGTAGGAGACTCTGAAAGTTAGGGAGGGGTTATGGAAAGGGTATCCAGTCTCTATAATATCAGGTTTTATCATAGCAATGTCTACAAAAAACTTCTGAGGTCGATTTGGTTGTTTGGGACTCCAGGAGTGGAATTTAGTAGTTTGGGACTACGCAATTTCCTTACCTTTAACTCGATTTTAACCAGGTCAAACGGGCCCAAATTTATGATATTAAGGTTGTATATGGACAAATTTTATGTATAGTTTCTATATCTTGTCTCATATTTTTTATTGGATGAGCATAGGTCACCTTTTTTGTCAAAATTCGAAAACTAGTCAGATTTGGCAAGTGAAAGAGTAAGGGTATGGAAGAAACAAGGAAAGGGGAAGGATATGAAGGGTAGGATGGGGTTTTTTTTAGGGTATGGATGGAGGTGTAATTTTTAAATGTACATTAATGATCAAGAAGTGGTGGGGGTGTGTTTGTGTGATTTTAGAGTGAGATAGGCTAGTAAGGGTGAGGAGATAGAGTGTGTGTGTTTCTAGCCTTCCAAATGGCACAAGAGGCTTACGATTTTCTGTAAGAGTGGAATGTACAAGTAGTTATAGATTTCAATTATTATATTCAAGTATTAGATAGGGGTATGGAAACAAATTTGGAATTTAATTCCCCAAGAATTAGCAATTTAGACATGAGATTGGGCACATTAAAATAGAGAGAGATGGGAGAGAACACTTGGAGCTTCACTAGCTCAAGAAACCATTTCACAACGTACTGGGGCCATTTATGTTTCAAAATCATATATTTCTAAAGTCTACTCCAAGGCTACCTGGGTACACCAACATATGCAGTCTAGATCCTTTTACTAACTTTTGGACACAATAGGCAATAAAGAGACACAAGAGGAACCAAATGGAGCTTCTTATTATTAAAAAGGGCCAGAATGGTCCATGTACAATGATAGAGATTTGCTAAGAGTGGAAATGATAACACAACACATAATATAGAGAAGGAGAGAGAATAAATATAAGATGATAATGGCCAAGTTCCTCTATTGAATACAATGGAACTGTGATGAAGCTCAAACCTGAATACACTTGGATAGAATAATAATAATAATGTGTGATATTAGACTAGGAACTCCTCCATATGGAGTTAGAACAAGTATGAAAGAATAATATCACAAGAAGCAATTGATAAGATTACCAGATAGATGTAGAATAGAACAGTGGTCATGAATTACAACCAAAACCCAACATCAGTTTTGTATCAATATAGCTCAATGAGAAGAGAAGAATGCCCAAATACACTTCACCAATGCCTTGGTTACTTAGATGTAGAAGGGGGTCATCACCCAACTATTGTTAAGGGTACCATCACCCAAGACTTAGGAAGCTAATGCTTTCCTCATAAAACAAACAAATCCAAGCTAATGCTTTCCTCATAAAACAAACAAATCCATAAGTATGACTTTTCCATTTTCCTTTGCCTCTTTTATAGCTTGAGATGTCTCCAATACGATGGGAAAATACCATGGGACAATGAAAAACATGTTCCAAAATCACCTTTAGCCAATATTATAGAAAAATACGATGGAAAACTCCAAAACCATGCACCGAGTAATTATTATTTCACTATCTTCATAAATGTGCCCTTTTTGACCCATATTACTCATTAAATGCCCAACTGCTTTCATAATTTCCTCTTTTATTTAATTAAGTGGGAAAAAATAATTCAATTTATCCCCCATTTTAATTACGGTTCCCATGTGGCCAAATTATCCCATAATAATTATTTTTTATGACCTTAGTATAAATTTACTTAGGAAATTTAATTCTTTTAGCCACCATTTTAATTTTTATAAATTTTTCCTAGGTGACCTTGGCCAATTTTCCTTATTCCAAAATTGAGGACATGGCAATCCTCCCCTCCCAATATTGATTGTCCTCAAGCAATGAAAACATGGAATAAATTCCAAACCAAACTCCATCCAACTCTGTGAGCCACAACTAAATCTCATATGACCATGGGTCTCAGCATGGAAGTGAACATGTACATGCAACCATTGCATACTCCTGCAAACCAACTGATATGAATACATTATCATCAAAACTCCAAGTAAACAACCTTAGCGATGAGCCAAGGCATCACCATGTGATCCTGAATTGTTCCCAAAATTGTATCTTTTAAGTACCTGAACTATACTTTGAGAGATCTTCCCAAAGCATAGGTCCATCTGCACCACCATCATACCATGCACTCAATGTGAAACAAAGTACATATACCAGGATCCCAAGTGATCCTCATAAATATAGAGTTCCAAATACATCCTCTCATGCATTGCATAAGAGTCACATGGAAGCTCATAGTACACCTTGCAAGAAGCACATAAGTCCATCCAAAAATGTGTTTCCCATTTAGGAAACTATCACCATCTGCTGCAAAGTTGAACTCATGAAAAGACGCTTGCTTCATGAAGACAATGACCCCAACAATGCTCCAAATCACCTGAATATAATGCATGAATATACTAGGGTACCACTATTGGCGCACTCTACTAGTGCACAATGTCATCAGAGGAAAAACAATCAAGCATGTGATTCTAGGATCCCAACGCTTGTGCACTCTATCAATGAGTATTGCTAATACAAGCAAATATAAAAGTGTGGGATGCAAAATATCCCACAATACACATCACCAAAGATAGTGATACAAATAAATACATCATAGGGGTAGATGTCAGGCTCCTGAGTTCTACTATGGATTCTCCCATACATCATGATACAAATATATGTCATCATGGAATACAACAAGATCATCATGAAACATAGGGAGATCCAACAATGTGCCATCAAAAAAATAGGCATGAGTATCAATGTGGCTCATCTAAGCAAGTAGACCATCATGTGACAAATATACACAAGAACCAAGTAACCAATTGGATCTAATCCAATGTCATAGGTGAGGGTCCCATGTCCTATAATGATGCAAGAACAAATAGGATGTATCAATATGTCTCATCATGTGTTCTCTCATCCAAGCCATGGATGAAGAACCTCCATCAATCAAATAAAGAGCCTCCAAGTGACTCAAACAAGTGCATCCATGAATATATGTGACATCAAAAAAGTAACAATGGATGTAAATGTTGCTCAAGAGGAAATGGTGCACATAACATAGGATCGCCCTGAAGGGTAGGAGTCTCATATTCCCCATGTGGCACCCAAAAAAAAATAGAAGTAGTAGACTAGGACGAAGTAGGATGAGCCAACTCTTTGCAACAATTATCCACCAAAGATGTGGTGCATCAACTCCATCAAGGGATGGTCCAATAACAAGGATCTTCTTTGACTCTTCAATGGAGAGAGGACTCACTCCATCAGAGAAATCAGTTTCGCTCTTACAAGTGACATGTGATTGGATCTCATCAAGGTCATCCATAGTCTCCTCAAGTGCATATGAAATATAACATACATCATGATCCACCATCTCATGAGGTTGTAATCAAGAATGCAATCAACCATGTGAGGGTAGTAGGAACAATGTGATCTTGGAAACTTATCATGAAGCTGCTCAATATAAGTATTAGATTCTTGAAGTGCATATTGAGTACTCTTTAAATAATCGTGGGTGGTTTCCAACTCAAGCGTGATATTGTCAACCTCTTCTATATTCCTCAAATATGCACCATGATACATATTCACAAGCTCAATAAAATCATCTCTATTAGAAATCAATTGCAAAAAGTTACCTTTGATTGTAGAAAATGCCTTCTGAATCTTCTCCATGGCTTCAAGTGAAGGTGGCTCCTCCAATGAATCACATTTCCAACAAGATTGTGACACTAAAGCATGAGTGTCATGGAGAACATGTAAGGCTTCCTTAACCTTCCTTTTGCTCATTTTGAATGGCCTTTCAAAGGGATAACATTGAGAGTGGACCTCCTCATCATCTATCAATGGAACAACCTCATGAAACTCATGTGGTGATGGTGAGATCAATCCTGGAACATGTGGGTTATGGGCCTCATCAAGTAAAATCTCCAAGTCACCCGCATAGAGATATGTACATCCACAAGTAGATGTCTCCATGGAATCTTGGCACCCATCAGTAGGTACCTCATCATGACACCCATTACTATGTGTCTCATTATAGCATCCATCGGTAGAAGCTCTCAGATCCCAGTCCATAGTAGAATGTATTTCTGGATGATTTTCAATGGTCCTTTTCTTCCTTGTTCAAGCTATCACAACATGCTTCCTCATGCGCCACTTCATAGGCACGTGTGCTTTTGTCTTCTTGTTGGTATCTTTGGAATATTCCTCTTCTTCTTCTTCTTCTTCTTCTTCTTCTTCTTCTTCTTCTTCTTCCTTTTCGTGTCTAACTGAAGTACTAGGTGGCTCTTGGTCCTTCTCATTGGTTGTGGATGGATTTGGGAGCACAACCACATCCTTCTCATCAACTTTGGTTTCATTTGGTAGAAACCATATAGGCACTTCTTTGCATACCTTATCCAACATTTGAACAATCCTCTCTTTGCTTTCTCTAAAATAGGGGTAATAGACTAATCTTTGGATTTATTTAGTGCAATACTCTTAGAAAGATATGTGCTTCTGAATATCCTCTCTCAACGCATGGTATGCAAAGAGATAGCCAAAAGGTCCCTTTGGATTCACATGAGTATCATCAACTTGATACCTTAAAGCGTAAGGCCTCTTGTCATCATAATAATAATCTGCATGCTTGTATGTGCATCGATGAGATGAATTGCTCTCTTCCTCATATTGTTTGCAATATTCCTCATACTTCCCATCATAGTCCAAATACCGATAATATTCCTCATACTTCTCATCATAACAATGCATGGTTGCAATTCTTGTTCAACTTTCCACAAGATTAGAGGAAAGTGGTATGATGCCACTGTGATGTACCCAAATTAGAATCTAGGAACACCAAATCAAAACTTAGCCAAAGTGGTTAGGATTTGATACCACCGAGTTGTGCCCAACTAGAGATAGCCTGAAACACCAACTCAATATATCTTAAATAATGCCTCTAATATGATGCTATATATCTTATATAAATTGCAGTAGGATTATGGTCCACTTCTAGGTTCTAAGGAAGAAACATTAACTCAAGGGGGAAACATAGAGGCTAGAAATGGGGTTTGGGAAGGGTAGCAGACTCTAATAGTTAGGAAAGGGTTATGGAAAGGGTATATAGTCTCTATAATATCAAGTTCTATCATATGAATTTCAGTAAAAAACTGCGGAGTCTGAATTGTCGGTTTGGGACTCTAGGAGTGGAATTTAGCAGTTTGGGACTATACAGTTTCCTTGTCTTCAACTCAATTTTAACTAGGTAAAAAGGACCCAAATTTTCAATATGAATGTTGTATCTGGACCAATTTTTGTATAGTTTTAATATATGGTCTCATATTTGCGATTGATGAGCATAGGTCACATTTTTTGTCGAAGTCCCAAAACTAGTCAAATTTGGCTAGTGAAAGAGCAAGGATATGGAAGAATCAAGGAAAGGGGAAGGATCTGAATTATAGGATAGGGTTTTCTACAGGGTATGGATGGAGGTGGACTATATAAAGGTACAGGAATTCTTAGGAAGTGACAAGGGCGCATTTGGGTGATTTGGGAGTGAGATAGGGTAGCAAGGGTGAGGAGAGAGCGTGTGTGTTTCTAGACTTCCAAATGGCACACAAGGCTTATAATTTTCTGTAAGAGTGGAATGTCCAGGTAAATATGGATTTCAATTATCATATTCAAGTATTATACAGGGGTTGGAAACACATTTGTCATTTAATTCCAAGAATTAGCAATTTAGACATGAGATTTGACACATTAAAATAGAGAGAGAAGGAAGAGAACACTTGGAGCTTCACTAGCTAAAGAATACACTACACAATGTACTGGGACCATTTATGTTTCAAAATAATATATCACCAAAGTCTACTCCAATGCTACTCGGGTACACCAGTATATGCAGTCTAGATCCTTTTAGTATCTTTTGGACACAATATGTAATAAAGAGACACAAGAGGAACCAAATGGAGATTCTTATTATTAAAAAGGGCTAAAGTGGGCCATGTACATTAGTATGTCTATGCTAAGAGTAGAAATGATTAAAAACATATAATATAAAGCATGAGAGAGAGAATAGATAGAATATTATCATGGACCAAGTTCCTCTACTCAATGCAATGGAACCATGATGAAGCTCAAACCCAAATACACCTGCATAAAATAAAAATAAGAATGTGTGATACTAGCCCAGGAACTCTTTCATATGGAGGTAGCACAAGTATGAAAGCATAATATCATAAGAAGCAGCTGATAGGACCACCAGATAGATGTAGACTAGAACAGTGATCATGAAGTACAATCAAAACCCAGTATCAGTTTTGGATCGATATAGCTCAATGAGAAGAGAAAAATTCCGAACTCTACTTGACCAATGCCTTGGTTACTTAGATGCATAATGGGGCCATCACCCAACTGTTTTCAATGCGAGCATCACCCAATACTTAGGAAGCTAATGCTTTCCTCACATAACAAACAAATCTATAAGCATGCCTTTTCTATTTGTGTTTGCCTCTTTTATAGCTTGAGATGTCTCCAATACCATGGGAAAATGAAAACTATGTTCCAAAATCACCTTTATCCAATCCCATAGAAAAATACCATGGAACACTCCAAAACCATGCATTGAGTAATTATTGTTCCTCTATCTTCATAAATGTGCCTTTTTTTACCCATATTGCTCATTAAATGCCCAACTACTTTAATAATTTCCTCTTTGGCATAATAAAGCAGGAAAACATCCTTCAATTTATCCCCCATTCAAACAAGGGGTCTCATGTGGCCAATTATCCCTTAATAATTATTTTTTATAACCTTAGTATAATTGTACTTGCCACCATTTTAACTTTTATGAATTATTCCTAGGTGACCTTGGCCAATTTTCCTTATGTCAAAATTGGGGACATGACACATCACAAGCTCAATTGGAATTATAGAGTTGAGAAAAGGATTAACGGAGGATGGAAAGCTTTTATTGGCCTAGAAAAACAATTGCAAATCAGCAAACCTTGTGATGTGGGTTAAAAATAAATTGTTTTTTGAAACTCTCATCACTATTGTTATCTTGTACATGTGTGAAGTTTGGTGCTGCAACATCTCTCACGAATCCTAGAGAAAGATTGGGAAAATTCAAAAGCGTTTTATCACATATAACCTCAAAATTAAAAGAAAAACATCCTATCATGTTCTCCTTATATAAGTGGGTCTTCCCCTCATCAAAAACATCAGTATGACTAGGTACCTGATGTACAAGAACGTGATAAATAACATGGAAGATCATAGACTCCCTCAAATTTCTTTAAATTTTAGTTGAAACCATTTATAGATTAAGAGAGGATCATATAAAGATGTCATGGATTGGTTAACTGATTGGGGGATTGAAAAAATTGCCACTTTGAAAAATATCAACAACCTAAAAAATATTATCACATATAAGTTTAAAGGGAAAATACAGAACGAGAAAGTTTTAGAGGTTAAAAGAAAATTAATATTTTACAAGGAGGACATTAAGCCTAATATGTAAGATCAGAAGTATCTCTTTTCCTTAACCAGTTCAAAGAAGAAAATTAATATTTCCAAGATAAGAACAAGCTCCCATGAGCTTCATAGCAAAACAAGGGCCTGGGAAATTCCTAAATGTTATTGTAAATATTAACTTCGGAATATATTCTTCATTTTTGTTGTATTATTATTTTATTATTATCATAGTATTTTTTTACCTCCTTTGGATATTTTTTCCTCCATTTAGAGCTATTATTATTATACTTAGTCATGTAAGAATAGCAAGGTAAAACCTTCGTTGTAAGTCGGGGAAATAGTCCCCAAAAGAATAAGTGTCAGTTGTGTTTTTGGGTCTCCCTGGGAGAAGTAAGCCTAGTAAGGCCAAGAAGTCGGGCCTATTGAGCTTTTAGGTTACTCACATGAAGTGTATAAATAGGGAGGCTCCATCCGTCATTTGGACACACAGCAAGTGCAATCAAGTTGGCTGCAAGAGAGAGAAGACAATTTCACTGGGGTAGAAGAAGAAGAAGCAGCAAAAGTTATATTACATTTGGGTTTTCTATCTTTGTTTGACATTGTACTAAGTGAAAAATATATACAAAAGAAGTTGTTATGTTTTCTCCCTTGTAGTTTCCAAGGATAAAATATGTGTTTATTTCTTTCATGTGGTGCTTTTCTATCTTTCAGTGATCCTATTGCATTATATTAAAGATATAACCTATTTGAATTAAAGTGCAAGCTCTAAAATGATATCAGAGCCACCCGAAAAGAAAGCAGTATGCAGTTATGAAATCTAGGGATTCCAAGTTCTATCACTTTTCTCCACAAACTTTCCAAAAAAGTAGGACAAGACAACTCGCCTCAAGGAGATGCATATTTTGGTGGGTATAGATTATATTTTGGAGAAGTTTCATTTTTTTTCTGCAAGACACTACAAGAGGGAACTATGGAATCAAGTTTTTGGAGCTTCCCTCCACAAAATTTAGAAAAATACACCACTGGAAAACTCGTCTTGAGTAGGTACATCTTTCTATCTAGGTATAAGATCAATATTCAAAGTTTGAAAAATTAGGGTTTCTCTGTCAAACCCTAGGTCAGCTAGGTAAAGGAATAATTTTGGCATCTCAAATTGGTAAGATTTATTTCTTTGTTATTTCCATTTGAGGTTATCATATAAATATGTTGAATCATACCAAAATTGAGTACAATCTTGAAGGAGTTGACAACTTTTGAGCATAAAATTATAGAATTTCTCTTATCCTAGAAGAGAATGACTTGGAAGGGTATGTCACTATGGAGGTTCTAGAACTAGAAGGATAAGAGGCCAAGCCTTCTCACAATAATAACATAATTAGATCCAAGAGGATTATTGCGGACTCCATCAAAGATCATATTATCCCTCATGTATCATCATTAAATACTTGCAAGCAAATGTTCGATGCTTTGACCAAGCTATAAAGGGAAGAACATCAACCAGAAGATTACTTTGAGGAATCAACTCAAGAATGTGAATATCCAACACTTAGAAACCATATAATATTATTTCACAAGGATCTCACAAATCAAGGATCAACTTGAGGCCATTGAAGAAAATGTTTAAGAAGGAGAGATCGTAATGGCTACCCTAAATGGTCTCCGGAGGTCATGAGACTCATTCATCCAAGTGATATGCACCAGGAAGAAGCTAATCAATTTCAGGAGATTATGGGAGGAATATACTCAAGAAGAATCTCAATTATTGTCAAGAGAAGAGAAGATGGGAGTTGATTATGATCAATCTCTAATAGTTCATATAAAGAAGGATAAACGCAAGAGGGAGGATCACCCTCACAAAAGGACCAAAATATTCCAAAAGAATCATAAATCTAAAAAGGACTAGTCCAATTTTAGGTGCTTCACATGTGATGAAAAATGTCACTTTGCAAGCAACTTCCCAAAAAACAAAGGATCCACCAAGACAAACAAAAAGAAGAAACATAATGCACATACTGCTAAAGATGATGAACCCTCAAACAAAATAACAAGAGAATATTCTTCAAGTGATGAAGAATATATTTTGATCTCAGCTCTTATAGCTATCGTCACCCATGGAAGTAATGATCGACTTCTCAGAACATGAGTCACCTCACAAGGTGAAACTTGTAGATGACTACCAATATCCCATAAAAGGGAGTGGAGAAGCTTTTTACAAGTTGTAATCGGTAAAATCAATGAAGATGAAGGATTTTCTCTACGTACCAATTTTAAAAAAAATATACTCTCCATCTCAACTCTAGATGCTAAAAGATTCTGTGTTGCATTTGTTGATGGCCAAGTACTTTTGTGGCCAAGAGGCAAGACAATAGATGATGCAACAATAATTGTGGATCAAGAGGGAGACCCATACAAGTTGAAGGGAAAACCAGAACAAGAATTTGTTCATGACTCTATGGAACCAAGCGAACTATGGCACTTGAGGCTTGCACATGTACGCTATAGATAACTACCAATTGCAAGCAAGGTAGTATCAGATCTACCTGAGATTCAAGCAAAACATGAAGGCGTTTGCAAAGGATGCGCACAAGGGAATAATGTAAAGAAACCATTTCCAAGCATTGAAAGGAAGGAAAAATATATTTTGGAGATAATCCACTCAGATGTATGTGGCCCCATGTCATCCAACTCCTTAAGTAGGTATGCATACTATGTTTCTTTCATAGATGATTATTCTTGTAAAACATGGATTTATTTATTGAAAATAAAAGTTGAACTTTTTAGTAATTTCAAGGAATTCAAAGCCTTGGTAGAGAATCAAACTAAAAGGAATATCAAGACATTACAATTAGATAATGGCAGTGATTTCACTTCAGAAGAGTTCAAATACCTATGTAGAGAATATGGTATTAAGAGGAAGATAAGAAATCCCTACAATCCTCAACAAAATGGCATTGCAGAAAGGGAGAACAGAATGATAATGGAAGTAGCAAAGGTGATGCTTCATGGCCAATATCTTCCAATGCACTTATGGATAGAAGCTGCAAGAATAGTCGTTTATGTACAAAATAGAACACATCACCGTGCCTTGGATAACAAGATTATATAAGAAGCTTTATCATGAGAGAAACCATAAGTCAACCAACTATGAATATTTGGTTTCCCTATATACATACATGTTCCAAAATAAAAGAGAAAAAAACTATATCTTTTAGGAAAGAATGGCATATTTGTGGGATACAGTGACACATCAAAGGCATACATAATATACTTCCTAGGATTCAAGAATATTGAGACCATTCGAGACGTTAGTTTTGATGAACACTCAGCCTACAACAGATCAAGATAATTCCACACCAAAGAAATCGAAGAACCCAAATTTTACATAACCAAAGATACAATAGTGAAAGAAGTGATCCAAGAAGACCATGAAGACCATGACTTGACAGAACCACAGAGACCTGAAGATCCACCTTATGAGAAGAACTCCTCCAAAACAAGACCATCATGTGAACAAGAAGCAATGCAATATGCAGAGAGATATGGTGCTCCATATTGGACTTACAGAGAGAGTAAGAGACCGAGACCACACTCCAACGATGTGGTGCTACTTTGTGACATCATTGATGAAGAACCTTCCAACTATGAGGAAGAAGCAAAAAAAGATGGAATGGAAGGATGCCATAATCGAAGAATATCAGTTGATCATGAAGAATGATGTTTGGGAGGTGCTCCCAAGACTAGAAGGGAATTTCGTAATGTCTTCCAAATGGATATACAATATCAAGTATGCATCATACATAAGAATCAAAAAATACAAGTCAAGGTTTGTAGCACGTGGCTTCCCCCAGAAAGAAGGCTTCGATTATGAGGAGACATTTGCATCGGTAGTGAGATATACTTCCATGAGAGTTGTAGTAGCCTTAGTCGTAGTAATAATATGGAAGATACACCAAATGGACATGAATACATATTTCTTGAATCGTGTAGTTAAGGAGGAAGTGTATGTGGAGTAGTCACTTGGATTTGAGACACATGACATACAGACTCATGCGTGCAAGTTAAATAAGGCATTGTACAATTTGAAGCAGGCACCCAGTATGTGGTATGGCAGGAGGGATAGTTTTCTTATGAGCTTAGGATTTACTAAGAGTAAACCACATTCCAACCTCTACTTCAAGGTTAAGGGTGGAATACTAGTGATATTCCTACAAGACATAGATGGCATGTTCCTATTAGGTGAGGATGAGCTCATTGCAGATACAAAGAGAAGACTTGCCACAGAGATTGAGATGAAGGACCTGGGAATGACGCACTACTTCTTAGGTATGGAGGTGTGGAAGAGATCATATTGAATATTCCTTGGTCAAGAAAAGTATATAGTAGATATTCTAAAGATATTCAGAATGATGGACTGTAATGCTATTACCACACCCACGGAATCAAACTTGAATCTACTATGTGATGATTCTTCAGAGACAGTCGATGCCATGATGAATAGATAGATGATTGTTTCATGTACTTGATGAACACAAGGACTAACATATGCTTTGTTGTGAACACATTGAGCTAGTTTCTGATATAGATGTTTTCACTTGGATGTCGTAAAGCATGTATTGAGGTACCTGAAGGGTACAATTGAGTATGGGATCAAGTATGTGACACATTAAAAGATTAACATGCATGGTTATGTTTATTTGTATTGGTAAGGTAGTTCCATGGATAGGAAAAGTACTTTAGGATGTTGCTTTAGTTTGCCATCCAGTATGATCTCGTGGTTTAGCAAGATGCAGTTGAGTGTGGCACTGATTACAGCCAAGGAAGAGCACATTGTATCATGTTTGGCTAGTTGTGAGACATTATGGCTCAGAAAGATATTTTCAAATTTGTTTCATCTCGAGTTAGAGGCGACTTGTATCTTCTGTGACAGCCAGAATTATGTGAAGTTGTCCAAGAATCTAGTGTTCCATGAAAATTCAAAGCATATTGAGATCAAGTATCACTATGTATGGGATATGGTGCAAAGAGGAGTAGTGAAGCTCCAATATGTTGCGATATACAAGCAGATAGTCGAGGTTTTGACCAAGCCTATGGCAAGAGTGAAGCTGGAATACTCCATGGACAAGCTCGGAGTGGTGCATATCAATGTCCATCGTAAGAGGTACTGATGATAGAACTGATTTGGTCTGGGACTAAATATCAGCCTAGGGATGAGAGCCATTCTTGAAGAATGAAGGCACTTGGTCAGTTACCAAGATGTTGATTTCAGACAATCTTCATCCTGGGGCTAAAGAACCTAGTCTAAGACCAAGACTTAATCTGGGACCAAGACCTGATCTGGGATCAAGTTGTTAAATTCCTATATTGGATCTAGCCCTACATCTAGTATGAAAAAGGACTAGATTTGTAGATGTTGAAGTCCTATATTGGATCTAGGCCTACATCCAATATGAAAAAGGACTTGCTCTATAGATTTTGAAGTCCTAGATTGGATCTAGGACTACATCTAGTATGAAAAAGGATTGGATCGTTATATGTTGAAGCCATATATTGGTTCTAGGCCTACATTCAGTATGAAAAAAGTATTTGCTTTCTAGATGTTGAAGTCCTAGATTGGATCTAGGCCTACATCCAGTATGAAAAAAGATTGGCTCTATAGATTTTGAAGTGTTAGTTTGGACCTAGGCCTACATCTAGTATGAAAAAGGACTAGCTCTATAGAAGATGAGATCCTATATGGGATCTAGGCCTACATTCAACATGAAAAATGATTGGCCTTATAGAACTTCTCATGTTGTATAGATTCAAGATATTTCACTATTCCATGGTCAACGAGATGAGAGTTGATGCAGTAGTGATGATGATCCAACGAGGATGATGTCCATATATTGTGTCCAATTGTGGCGATGACTGAGTCAGAATAATACCTTCCTTGTTAAGAGAGAGTGTTTTTATAATATAACTTTGAAATATATTCTTCGTTTTTGTTGTATTATTATTTTATTATTACCTTAGTATCGGTGCACCTCCTTCAGATATGTTTATCCTATGTTAATATATGTTATTATTATACTTGATCATGTAAGAATATTGACGTAAAACCTCTGTTCTAAGTTAGGGAAATAATCCCCAAAAGAATAAGTGTAAAATGTATTGTTTATTCTCACTAGGAGAAGTTGGCCCTGTTGGGGTTTTAGGTCACTCACATTAAGTGTATAAATAGGGAGGCTCCCTCCCTCATTTGGACACACAAAAAGTGCAAGCAAGTTGGCTTGAAGAGAGAGAAATACAAGTTCAATGGGGTAGAAGAAGAAGAAGAATCTATAGAAGTTATCTTAGCTTTGGGTTTTCTATATATGTCTAACATTGTACTAAGTGACAAATATATATAGAAGAAGTTGATGAGTTTTAACCCTTGTGGTTTCCCAAGATAAAATATGTGTGTCTTTCCTTTATGTTGTGTTTTTCTATCTTTTAGTAATCCTATTGCATTTGATTAAAGATCTAACATATTTAAATTAAATTTCAAATTATAACACTAAAACACCATGGGTGGAAAGGATTTTCCATCTCTGTGGGTCTATGAGAGTTGAGGATGAATACCATTTTATTTTAGAGTGTCCTTCATAGACCAACATTCAATTGCAATCTCCTAATCTTTTCTACAATTCTAACCTACATGATATTCTAACTTGTCAAAACTATGGTGACCTAGGAATGCTTCTTTCTAAGCTTTTTAATCCTAGGATTAAAATTTTATAGCAATCCAAATAACGTAAAATTTTCAATGCACTAAAAAATGCTCAACCTCAACTCGATTTCAAGTCTCTCTAAATCACATGCAAATTCTAACCCTGATTCTCAATCCCAGAGAATGTATATTAAAACAAACAATTATTTATAACATGAAACACATGAGATCTATTTACTTATTTTAACCAATAGCAATCACATACATAAAATGGACACATATTTTTTGGTCAATGTGACCCTGGAAAAACCATTACAAGAAAACCAGTGAGGGTCACATCACAAAAACCATTACCTCATTGTAACCGCATATTTTTTATTATCTTTAGGCAGTTACAATGAGGTACAATATAATAGATCCAACACAAATTTAACTTTAAGCCAAAGTCTTTGATGCACAATCTTATCTCTTATGGATATCTCGGAAATGTCCCCCTATCTCAGAATTTGCCCCTCTCTAAAGTTGCTCTCTCACTTGGGCCTCACACTCATATTCTCCTGGATCACCTTCTCAATGACTTCCCTCCCTCTATCTGATGAACTCAGTCACTAAGATTTGTATCCTTCGGTGAAGTGCACCCCTTCCTCTCAAAGAATGTGCCCCCTATGTAAACTGAATCAACGAATACTCTTTAATTTGATTCAATCTCTCTCCGAAACAAGTCTCTACGTCTAATGTATCTCACTTTTCCATATATCAAGAGCGCTATATTTGTGCTAATATATGTTCCCTCTCTTCTCAATAATGCACCCTTATTTTCATGCACTGATTCTCCCTCCTCGCCTACTAATTTGCATCACTGTGTATATGAACTCACTATCACAATGATGCGCCCCCTCTTCCTACTCAAATCCTTTTAAGGATTCACCCCCTTTTAGGTTCAAATACCTAATTTATTTTTCATGCAAAAGTTACACTTCCACATTAAAAAATGCATGCATTCTTTTCCTAGATGCAAACTTTAAAAATTAGTTTTGCTTCCTCGTGAAGCAAGGTTAGGGGTCAAGTAACTATCCTAGTTAACTTTCAATACTCCCTCTTAATGAGGAAAGTGTTCTGCACTACTCCTATCTTATCCTTGAAATATACAAACTTGTTTTTCCCAAGATAATTTGTGATAATGTACACTACCTTCTCATATGTAGACACAAACTTAAGTTGAGTTCCTCCCATATAAACATAATCCCAAAAGAAATGATAAATGATCTCAATATGATTGGGCATGTTGTGAGAAAATGAATTCTCTATGAGTTTCATTCAATTTTGATTATCATAGTAAATCATAGTTGGCTCTAATTGTTGATGAAATAAACTCACTTGCATCTTGAGAATATAAATAGCCTCACAACTAGCTTGACTAAGATCCATGTACTCTGCCTCTGCAAAACTCAATTCCATTGACTTTTTTCCCTGCTGAACCCAAGATGAAATAACTCCTTGAGGTGATTTTATTATCCATTGCACTACCTACCCAGTCAGAATACGTATAGCCAATCAACTCTACTCCATCCCTCCTCTCATAGTTCAATCCATGGTCCATTGTACCACTAATATTCGTAAGGATGTGCACACTATTGGGTTCCACATATACTGACTCAATGTATTGACAGCATAGCACATATCTGACCTAGTGTTGACTAGATACATCAACAATCCAATAAGATGACAATACCTAATGGGATCAAACAACTCTCCCTCAAAATATACAAGCTTCCTTCAGTTAGTTTTCATAGGTGTGGTCGTAGAACTAAAATCCTCCATTTGAAATCTATTCAAAATGTCAACTATGTATCTTACCTATCCCAAAAATGTATTCCTATCCTCCTACCAAACCTCCATACCCACAAAGTAATGCATCAAACCTATGTATTTCATCTCTAAATCTTAATCGATATCTCTCTTACAACTAGCTATGATTTTCTTCACTCCTATAATAAGCAATATCTCAAAACTCAATTCCAATGACTTTTGTTTCCTGCTTAACAATGACACGACTATTGAACCCAAGATGAAATAGCCCCTTGAGGTGCTTTCCTTTCCACTACACTACCTACCTAGTCGGAGTCTACATAGACAATCAACTCTACCACATCCCTCCTCTCATAGTTCAATCCATATTCCATCGTACCTCTAATATACATGAGCACATGTTTAGCTTCCACCCAATGCACACTCTTGGGTTCCACCATATACTGAATCAATGTATTGACATCATAACACAGATCTCACCTAGTGTTGACCAGATACATCAACGATACAATAACATGATGATACCTAATGGGATTAACCAACTCTCCCTGAAAATATACAAGCTTCTTCTAGTTGGTTTTCATAGGTGTGATCATAGTCCTAAAATCCTCTATTTGGAATCTCTTTAGAATGTCAACTATGTGTCTGCCTATCCCAAAAATATATTCCTATATTACTACCAAACCTACACACCCAAAAAGTAATGCATCAAACCTATGTATTTCATCTAGAAATATGAAGCAAGATCACCCTTATAGCTAGATATGAGTTCCTTCGCTCTCATAATAAATAATTCATACACATATAGTACTACAATGAATGGATCCTCACCAACCACAATGAAGTATAGGTTGGGATCTACCTTGCTCTTCTGGAAACCCATCTGCTACAAGTAAGTATCTATCCTCGAATACTAAGCTCTGAGAGCTTGCTTTAGACTGTACAGTGCTTTCCTCATCTTGAACACATGATACTCTCTCCCATGTACCTTAAATCCCTATGGTTTCTCTATGTACACCTCCTCCTCTATGAATCCATTCAAGAAGGCGGTATTTAGATCCATCTAGTGGATATTCTAAACCATCTATGTTGCAATGGAGATCACAACTCTAATCAAAGTGTTCCTAGCAGCTGGAATAAATGTCTAATCATAGTTAACTCCCTTGACCTATGAGAATCCCCTTGCCACAAACTGATCCTTGTATTTCTCAATACTTACATCCACAACATATTTAACCTTGTACAAACACTTGGAAGTCACCATTGACTTCCCTTCAAGTCTCAACACAACCTCCCAAATATCATTCTTCATGATGGAAGCATAGTTTTCCACCATGAATCTCTCCAGACCTGCTCGCATGCTGCATACTCATAAGAAGATGGAATAAACTCACTAATACTACTCACCGTGGCCAAACAACTACAAAACCTCTTTAACACCTTACTCTCTTTCATATCCCTCTTGGGAGTCCCCACTATCTATGCTTCCTTCAAGGTATATTGAAGCCACTTGGGATTCCAATCCCCTGAAGTAACCACTTATGGAGGTAAATGCTCATCCTCATCCCAATCAACTTCCTAAGATTGTGTACCTGATGTAGTATCCTCAGCGGACTGTGATCCTCTAGCTCGTGAACCAGTAACCTGTGAACCTAAAACTGGGGGAGCACCACCCTATGATCTTGTAACTAAACATGTACTTATACCTAGGGAACCTATCACCTGTGGACCTATCATCCATGATACCTATGATCCTGAACTCTATGAAGATATGGTCTGCATTGTACCATCCTAATGTGTAGGATCCTGTTGGTCCCTCTGCTCTAAATCGCACGACTTCTTGAAATCCTTTTCCTCCTCAAATTTCACATCCTTACTCACAATTGTATGTCTCATCATAATAATGTATATGTGGTAGGAATTATAAGTCTTGTCATTCCCAACAAAAATACCCTTCTCTACCATGTGATCCACTTTGTCCTCTTATCCAAAGGGACATGTGAGTAAATAAGGTATCCAAATATCCTAAGATTCCCAACCTAGGCTTCTTTCCTGAGAAATCATCTTCAAGATTCATGCTTCCCAAAACCTTATGAGGACTCCTATTATAAATGTACACTTCTATGTTGCAAGCCTCTTCCGAGAGAAAGAAAGGCAAACCCTAACCATGTAGCATGGATCTTGTTGCACCAACAATTTCCCTGTTCTTCCTCTCCATCACTGAATTCTACTGAGATGTGTATTGTATGATCAACTTCCATTTGGATTCCTCATGTGCATAGAATGCATCAAAATCCTTGGAGGTATACACTCCACCATTGTCTAATCACAATAACTTGATCCTCCTCCTTTCCTAGTTCTCCATAAGAGCTTTGATCTCTTTGAACCTCTGCAAGACTTATTTTGATTCCTTGCTCTTCAAAAAGTAAATTCAGTTCTTCCCAGAGAATTCAAAAATGAAGGTCACACAATACTCATAACCCTTCAATGATGTATTCAATGTCATACGGCGTATCCTTGTTGCCATGTTGCCAATGCTTGGAAAAGTAGTATTGGAATTGTTAGCACCATTTTAGCTTGCAGGTGAAAAGGAGCAGGTTCAAATGAAGAATTAAAGTTTTGAAACTTTTATAATATGATCATGGATGATACAATGGAGACTAAAGGAATGAAAGGTGCTTGTGGTAAATGTTTTAAAATCTCAATGGTCAAGGTCTTCAAGTGGAAATATCTACGATGAGAAATAGATCAGCTATCAAAAGTTGCATGGCAAAAGTAAAGTTGGTGATCATTGAAAAGGTTTAATAGACCTTTATATCTACGGTGGAGGGAAAAGGAAAATGGGATCGACGACACATATGAAATCCATTGTGGAAAGATGCATCATAGAAGATAGATTAGTAATCAACGGAAATTTTAAAAGGTAACCTGAAGAAACGGTGAGGATGAAAGATGAATAAGATCAATGATGGAGATGGGATCTGCTAGGAGAACTTGAGCGTTTGATGATAAATTGAATATTAGTAGAATGATTAAATATTGGATTTAATCGATGGTGAGAATAACAAGTGGATGAGATCAACATCTATTAGGGGATCCAACAAAGGAAGTGGCGCACTAAATTAAAAATTAGTGGCAACAAAAAATAAAGATGATGGTTAAAGGATGAATGGAATCAATGGTGTGTGATGAAGATCAAGTAAATTTGAGGCCGACAGATGATATTCCAGGGGAAAATGCATGATAGATAGGTTGGGTATTATGCAGCAGGATGCAAAAATTTAAAATTAAAGGTAGGATAAGATCAACGGTTCAAGTGGGAGAAGGATTAAATCTATTTTTAGAAGTATCTCTGATCTCGTGACATTCACGGAGATTAAAAGAACATTCCCCCAACAGAAAATATACCACCTTCCATATGGCGAACAAAGGAGGGTTTCACTAGAAGAAAATGGTAGGAGAAAACCACTTATATTGATTCTGAAACTACCCTTTCGAGAATACTATAAAAGGGAAGAACATGTGTTTAAGGGTTATTTATCATCTTATGCATTGGAAGGAGAAAACATCTCTACGTGGACGAAGACAAGTCAGACAACTATCTTTCCAGCCATCATCTTCCATGTAGGCCATGTTTTCAGAAACTGGAGGAGGTTTTCGAAGATAGAGATGGAGGAATTTTTTATACTATTATGTCCATTGGTCATATACATCAGTTGAAGACCAAGTAGAAGCCTTCAAAGACCAAAGCACTGACCTGCACAGTGTGTTCCAGTCCTATTTTTATCATTTCTGCCATGACCAAACCCTAAATTTCCCAGATTTTATCGACTGGTGTGTGTCAAATTACTCCTCCTCTGAGAGGGTAATAATGGACGTTTCTAGGACCAAAATCCTCTACCCTGTAAACACCCTTGTTGTCTGAGATTCTCTTGTAGTCCCGCCTTCATTCATCTAGAGTCGAGACGAGTTTGTAGAAGAAGACCTAATTCAGTTATTTAGGCATGAAACCATTGAAGAGAAGCATTCATTTTTCTCCATATGCTTTAGAACTGATGTATCCCTTACCAACAATCCATTTCCCCTAGGTATCAACTTGTTCAATGAAGAGTCTAAACTGGTCGTTTCCATGCTGAGTCAATTTTTAGGTTTAGATACAGACAAATTTGTCCCTGATATGTTAATGAGTCTGTTATTCAAAATAAGTATGATGAGTCAGGATCACACTCCCATCAACCCCCTTGCCTTAAATATCATGAATTCCTAGATGAAGACATCGATTCTCAGCTAGTGAATTTCCACACTAGCAGAAACTTCAGGTTTCAGTCATACCTGATTAGACTATTTCTATTTTTCAATGAGCAAAACATGCAACTTCCAGAGATGGTACTTACTGTAAAAATCAGTAATGATTTTTTCAAATACATGAACCTTTTGATGGCAGAAGTGTATAAATAATTCTTTCATAATAAATTGCCTAGAGTGTTACCATGGATGCAAGACGATTTGTAGTTTGCTCTTGACAAAAGAATAGGGCACTGGTTTATGTTAGAATATCATACTATAATCAAGGTGTATGGTTTTTCTCATGAACCATATATCTTTCCAGGATTCCTGACCCCTAGTTTTTTCCTTGGAATTTATAAGACATAAGCTAATTGTAGAGAATTAGCATTTTATCAGTTTTAAGAAGGCTTCTGAGATTAATTTTCCATGGGTAGTTGGGCCATTCATTATCAAGAATAAAGTTGCACTCCCTGTAGTTGAAAGTCTGCTACATGAGATGAATTTTAAGAAAGATACCACAGTTAATTATGACCCCCACCATGTTATTTCGCAAAGAAGGCAGTTGAACAAGAACAAGGCATTTGAGCATCAGGTAGTGGAAGGATTAGTTGAAAGAGATAATTGGATGGAATATCAAACATAGATGCAGGATGCAGAGGCTTTACAAGAAAATCCATTGGCTATAATGAAGTCAATAGCAGTAATAATTCCCACCCCAAGCAAAGTAGAAATGACAAGTAAAATAACTCATTCAAAGGCCATGGAGACAGAAGAAGGAGGAAATTCATAAACATTTAAAAGACAAAGGATTAAATCAAAAGGAGAATTGGTAGAGGTAGTTGAGGCTGAAAAAAATAAAAATAAAGGAAAGCACAGAGGCCCATCCTTTCAAATACAAGAATATGAGTTTTCAGAGGTACAAGAAGCATCAAGTGATAAATTCAAATCCAAAGCTGACTTGTATGAGAGGTATAAGACGACAAGTATATCTCTTCAAAATAATCCTCAAAACTATACTCAGAAGTCAGGAATATATCAAGCAAAGAGGTCTCACTAGTCATTGTTTAAGATCATACTAGAAATACTTTAAATTTAGCAGTTACTACCAGGAACAGAATAGCTGACATGATATTAAACTTGAAGTCCATCCGAGTTCCTGATATGATTCACTTACATAAACAGACTGGGGAAGTCATTTATAGTGACTTTAGGAAAGATACTCTAAAAGTATCCAAGTTGCAATACACATTTTCCAAAGTTGAAAATCAGCTGAGACAGGATAAGGTGGAAAACAAATTGCACCAACAACAAATAAAGAAGCTTCAGGGAGATTTATTGACCATAGATAATGAGTTTGATAAAGGAGAGGTAACATAGCATATGCTAGTTGAGAAGGAAAATATCATCCAATTGTTAAAAAAGAAGTTGAAAATCCCTGCAACCCAATTAATTCAGGCTTCTGAATTAACGGAAATAGAAAAAGAGAAAGAATTGCTAGCCCAAGAGTTGAATGACAGTAAGAAAAATATATTGAAGCTTACTGAAGAGAAAAAATAATGGGAAAAAGAGAAAGGTTTCTTAATTACAAAGATATATGTTTTGACTGAAAATCAGTTTATTTTGGAAAAGGAGAAATAAGACAAAAACAAGGAAGAAGAAGTACAAATAGTCCAGCCTACTGTAGAAACAAATATTGAATATATTGTACAAGCTATGTCACAAATGAGTCTAAGAGACATAGAAATAATTGGTTTAAAAATTCAGAATCAGAATTTGGCTAATGCAGTCAAGAAGAAAGAAAAATAGAGGAAAGCATTGGAAAACAAAAATAAAGAATTTATGGATAAAAATGAGAAATTAATGAAGCGGCTAACGTGTCAGTTACCAGTACAAGGAGTTAGACATCTCCTTTGGGACATGTTGATCTCATAAGCCACTAGGATCATTAACTTATTTAAATTTCATACAGGATAAAGAGATGGTGATAAATGTTGTTAGGCATAGTTGTACAGCTGTGAAAGAGGCTTTGAACAGGAAACTAGATGGCAAGGCTAAGAATACAATAAATTCCCTTAATACTATGCCTGAAGAGGAAATAAGGACGATTGGAATCAGGGAATATAGAATTACAGTCATTACTTGGGCTAGAAAGGTGGTAGGAAAGCATCAACACATAGAAATTGTGGGAAAATTTTGATATAATGCTACATCAAATTAAAACTTTCAAAGCTTCATTTGTGCCCTTGTTTAAAAAAGTATTGCATTATTTTTGGGAAGAAGACGACAAACTTATGTCTATAGACA
Organism: Pseudotsuga menziesii; assembly: GCA_001517045.1. Taxonomy (NCBI): domain Eukaryota; kingdom Viridiplantae; phylum Streptophyta; class Pinopsida; order Pinales; family Pinaceae; genus Pseudotsuga; species Pseudotsuga menziesii. The sequence continues at coordinate 549,611 of LPNX010172808.1, forward strand.
ATTATCAAGAATTGCTAGTAGAATTTAGATTGGATCACATAAAATTTGAAGATATGACTCAATATTTGTCAGGAAAAAACATTTTTGACAAGCTGGCAGTGGATTTTGAGTTGGTCGATATGTTCAGAACAATTGGTGGGCAGTTGCTACCTATATCCTATGTGGACCATGTAGAACTGAGATTTTTTTCAAGAAAGACGACCAATTTGGAGTTTCCATCTGGAGACCAATGGAAGACAATAGAGAAATTTTTCAATATGAAATATAAACTACATTAGTAAAGAATTCATCTTAAAGGCCTGAGTCACGTAGAAGACCAATTTTGTTTTGATATAATGTAATATATATTTAAATATTAGTCTGTTAGAAGATAGTTGACATATGTAATAAGGTGGTTACACATGCCTATTTTTAGTGTGTAAGCAGTTATCGGCTCAAGGAGCAAGTTTGTTGTATTTAAACACTACATTGAAATGTAACGACGGTTGGAACCCGTGAGCAAGAACTGATTTTTGTAATATATATTCAATATTAATAAAAATATTACAAAGCCAAGCAGCTTTTCTACCAAAGATTCTTGTGTTATTCATTTTATAGTATGTACTTTATTTCCTTTATGTGAATGTGTTTCTTATTTACCTTTCCATTCAATTATCTTTTCATGCTTGGGTAAGTGTATATTGAATCAAAATTCATATGTTTATGCTCTGGTTCTTTGATTTCAAGCATCCACAAGCTTTTTCCACTAAAGTTAATGTTGGATTCATCTCTAGATGCCCGTATTAATGGATTGTTTCTTATTCTTCCTTATCACTAGACAACCAACATTTTGACTGTAAAAGAGTGACTTCCCTGCCTCTGTTAAGAATTCTATTGCAAAGCATTGTCATTAATTATTTTTCATATTTGACTCCATTCCCAATGACCACTTGTTTCAGCCATTATTGCCATTAAAATTTGTTTCTTTTTAAATCTATCTGGCCTTTGTGTTTATCTATTGAGAGATCCCCCTCTGGTAAATTTTGAGTGCTAGCATGCATACTTGCCAAGTATGCACCCCTTGCACATGTCATGGTGTTATGTGCTAAAATATAGTACATTTCTCATTATCTCCCTCTAAATCCTCAATGATTGATTATGTAGGTGGGATATCCTCCTATGCCACAACTCACACATGGACAACCATCATTGTTGTTGCTATGTGCCAAGGCATCATAAACCTAAAAGTTGATATTTTATAGTTTCCCACTATAAACTCCAATCCTTATCATAGTATAACTCGATCCGTTAGGATGGACGAGTGCATTCCCATATAGGAATAGTACCCACAACCCTCTATCATCTATGGTGGAACGTAATATCAAGTTATTCTTCAAGGCCATGACATATAAAAAATCCCTCATCGTCATGGACTCTCTAGATTCCCTCTGAAAGGAATATGTATCTAGACTTCCCTAACTAAAGTGTTGTCTCCCAGTACCGTACCTCAATATCTAACCCACTCTTTGAAATATCTATAAAGTACTCTTGAACATCCATATTGTGGATGGAGGCCCTTCTATCTATATACCAAAAACTAGTAGTAGATGTACTCAATGAATGACAATAAATCAAGGTCGATTCCTCATTAAGATCCTTTGTGGAAAGCTCATCAACATCTGCTGAAATAAAAGAGTGACAAGTATTGAGGGAGAACTCCTTGCTAAACTTGTCAACAAACTCATCAACCTAGGTTGATGTTGCATTCTATTGCTTCTTCATCTTCTTGTTGGGACTCACTACTGCATAGTGCCCCATTTTGTTGCATGCAAAACATTTTAGCTTACTTATGTCCTTCTTATAATGACCCTAGTTCTTTTCCCCACCCTTAGGACCCTTCTTGGATTTCTTCTTTCCATTTGTTGCAAGCGCCACATCATCATCATCGTGAGTAGTAGAAGATAACCCCCAAACATGTCCCATCTAGGTCTCTTCTTGGATGAAATCATCCCAAAGATGATCCCACATGGGAATATTCTCCCTTGGTACAATAGGCTTCAAAAAGTTCACTACCCATGGCTTGGTCACACCATTTAGGGTTGTTCGCACAAGCATATTGTCCTGAATATTCTCCCCAACTACTCCTAACTCATCTCTTACTTGAGTGATATGGGTAATATAACTATCCATGCTCTCATATTTGATCATCTTGATGCCCTTTAGTTTCTCTTTTAGATTCTCATTGGAACTCTGATAGAGATTGGTTAAGGCATCCTACATTTTATAAGAATTATCCTTACCAAACACATGCGGGATAACATGGTAATTTTAATCACATCAAGCATTATTATATTTTCCTTTTGTTCTTCTTCTCGTAAACTTCCTTTGTTGTTTCATTTGTAGGAAATGTCAGAGGATTTGCAGTTGTGCTCTCTACAATATCCACAACTCACACTCCTAAAGAAGTAAGACAATTCTTGCTTTCCAATGACTGAAGTTAGCCATCCCTTCTAGCCTATCCTCAACCCTCAAACTTGTAGCCATGATCTTCTCACTGAAAAATGAATCCAAAATATATCTTGGTGAACAAGGAAAACCCCTCACCCACAGATCTAGTATGTAAGCTCTCAGATATGAACCCTAATCTCACATATCTAATAGATCTTATATGTACCCTCCCAGAACTGGTATGAATACTCACATGTCTAGAATGTGTAATTTATGATTCTTTAACTTCACTCTGATACCATGTAAAATTTTCAATGCACTGAAAAATACTAAACCTCAACTCAATTTCAAGTCTCTATAAATCACATGAAAATGCTAAACCCCGATTCTCAATCCTAGATAATGTATATTAGCATAAATAACTATTTATAACATGAAACATATGATATCTATTTACTTCTTTTAACCAATAGTAATCACACACACAAGAAAGACACAGAAGCTTTTCCTCAATGTGACCCTGGAAAAACCCTTGCAGGAAAAACAAGAGTAGAGTAGATTTTATTATCTTTAAGTAGTCACAATGAGGTACAATAGAATAGATCCAACACAAAATTACCTCTAAGCCAAATCCTCTTATGCACAAAACCTATCTCTGATGGATAGATGAGAAATGTGCCCCTATTTTAGAATGTGACCCTCTCTTTGAAGTTCCTCTCTAACTTGGGCCTCACACCCCTCTACTCCTAGATCACCTTCTCGATGATTATCCTATTTCTATCTAGTGAACATAATCACTAAGCTCTATATCCTCCAGTGAAGTGTGCCCCTTCCTCTCAAAGAATGCACCACCTCTGTCAATTGAATCAATCAATTCTGTATAGTTGGATTCAATCTTTCTTAGAAAAAATTACCTGCCTCTAATGTATCCTCCCTCTACCACAGATCAAGAGTGCTAGATCTCTGCTAAGATATGTTCCCTCTCTCCTTAAGAAATTGTGCCTGCTCTTCTCAAGAATGTGCCCTTCTTCTCATGCACTGAGATTTCCCTCCTCATGCACTAAGTCTTCCTCACTATGTAGATGAACTATCTACCACAATGATGCACCCCCTCTACCTACTCAACTCCTTTTTAGGTTTCACTACCTTTTAGGTTCAAAATACCTAATTTCTTTTTTCATGCAAAAGTTACACTTTCGTAGTAAAAATGCATGCATGCATTTCCCACATGCAACCTTTACAAATGAGTTTTGCTTCCGCATGAAGCAAGGCTATGAGTCAGATAATTCCCATCTCTTTTTTAAAGGTCTGATAAAGCAAACAGATCTCAGTGGACGTTAATCTTCATCGCCATCATAATGTTTTCTATTATTTACATATGTATATATTGTTTTTAAATAAATATTTTTAAACTTTAAATTTATATATAAGATAAACATGTGAAATTTAAAAAATAAGTTTATTAATTTTTAATTAAAAATTAGAATTTATATTTATATTTTACTTTAAATTTATAGATAAGATCAATATGTGAAATTTATAAAAATATTTTCAATATGTAATTTTTTTCTTATAATAAAATTATGATTTTCTCAACAACAAAAAATAAAAAATAAAATTATAAAATGTTTTTATTAATTTATTAATTAAAATTAAAAAAAAAATATTACTTTTCAAATTAAAAAATCTTTATTAATGTTTTCAAAACTAAAAATTTATAACTAAAAATTAAGTTTTTACAATTAGCACAAATCTCACACTATAAAAAATTTACAAGTTGATTTGTTCATAAATATAATTAACTTAGTTTCTAATAAAACAAGAAACTATAAAAATTTAGCAAAGAAATTATTAACATTAAAAAAAACTTAACAAGTAAATTATTAACACAATTGTATATAAATGGAATATAACTACTACGAGAGTAATTAGATATATGATGAATTCCAAGGGTTTATGTAGGTGTCATTTACTAGTGATTGTTAGGATGGAAGGGACCCTAATGTAAGAAGGACTTAAGGCTTTAACAACAACAACAAAAAGGCATGTTCTAAGAATGTGAGAATGGTATTAGGTCTCTATGTAGGAATGGGGATGGTGGAATTCCTTTTTACCTAATTCCAGCTTGTTAAAAAATTATGAGGTGTTTGGTGTTCAAGGTTGATCTTTCTTTTGTATTAGGTGGAAATAGGATAGCAACATACTCTTAGATACTTGTCAATTTTCCATATCTTGGTGAAAAAGGTTGTTATGCTTCATTTTCAATTGAAGGAGATGTGGGGATTATATGAAGGCAACCTTGGCTCCAGGGTCAGTCTAATTTAGTTTTGAAAATGTGGAAATCTAGGATTGATCTACATACCGAAGTATTTATAATTCAATATATTTTGGTGTTATTGTCGGGATTTCCACTGGAGTTGTGGGTAGGATAGGTGTTTCAGTCTATAGCTAATATCCTCATGTTAACACCAAAATTTGTCCACATAACTCTCTATGGTCCAACCCATAATTATACATCGTAATCCCACCATTATTCCCTTCATTTTGACCTTCACAATTAAATTCCACCAAAATTGGTCCAAAACATTATTATTCAATCCCCGATAAATACAAGGAAGTTGAGCATTTATTGCAGCATAACCCTACTCTCTCTAAAAAATGACCAAAAAACCCTAAAATGAGAATGAGTTAAAAACCATGGACAAACACCATGCACAATAAAATACCATGGGTAATAAAACCTTGGATCATCCTATAAATACATTGTGAAGGTCTCCCCACAACAACTTTTGAACTTTACATTCCAAAAACTTTTGAATTTTGGACATTTCTTATTTTCTTTTTGGCCATCATCACCTTTCGCCACAATATCCCACATCGCACGTCGAGTTCTCTCTGTGTAACCCTTGATCCCTTTCCCGATGACAACCCATTGTCGGACATAAACAGAGAACAAGATCGTGGGAGCCTATAGACCATTTCCTCAAACGGTTGTAGTGGCCCAAGTTAAAGGTATTTATTCATGTTATTTTATTGCATTGGTAAGATAAAATTATAAATTTATTGTTATTGCTTGTTGTAAGTCGAAGTAGACAAATCCCTTGCACCATGAACTCTACCCTTTGATTCTCCTGATCTAAGGTAGGTGCTTTTGCATGTAGTAGGGGAGAAGTCCCCACTACATTTTTGGCGACTCCAATCGGGAGATCCTCTTGGATCTATGTTTTTGCATATGTTTTTGTTGGTTTGTTCTACTTGGGTTCCTTCACCCGTCACAGATATTGTTAGGATATTTAGACACTTAGAAGTTAGTTAAGATCAACTTGTGTAATATATCTGTTAGATAAAAGTGTGTTTCTTTAGTATGTATTAGTATGCATTTGTAAATATTCTAATCCGACGGTCACGATATGTTTAAGACATAGAGTGATCCGACGGTTCAACTTCTCTTAGATCATACCTACCATTGATATGTGGCTTAACACCCGATTGGTCCATGATCTCTATTTAAAGAGCATGGAGGGTCCTTGGCTAGTTGATCGATTATGAGAAGCTTATATGTAACTTTTTTTTTTGCATAATAAATTGTTCCAAGTAGCTATTTGGCTGGGGCCATGGACTGTTTCCCTCTCGAGGGTTTTAACCACATGACAAACATCGGTGTGTTGATATGTGATCTATTTGTGTGAAGTGGTTGCTCAAGGTGTTCGGTCTTTTGGGAGTACCATGTGTACCCGAACATGGTATCAGAGCATTTATGAAGAGCTGCTTTCATTTTTTATCCAGATCTGGAACCGGTGTTGCCGAAACTTTGAAAGGGTTTCTAGTTCTAGATTTTCTATGCATTTGTGACATGTGGGAGCTATTCCATTGCGTCCGGAGCGCTGTTTTCATTGGGAAAAAATTTTCTTTTCAATGAAAATTGTTTCCGTTTGTTCCAGAAACACCCATTTCGGCAAATCTGAAGGTATAATGTTACAGTGACGGATTTTTTAAATTTTATTTTTATTTTTAAGCCTCTCATATTTTATCAGTTTTATTATTAGATCTTTATTGTTTTAGTTTCGGACTATTGTCTTCCTTGGCTGCGTATGCTCTTTGTCGTGCACCTTGCGCGATCGCGGCGAATCAGAAACAGCAAGGGAAAGTTTTTTTTTCTTTTCTTCTCTGCTACGTATGCTCTTTGTCGTGCACCTTGTGCGATCACGGAAAATCAGAAACAACGAGAAAACTTGAAAATGTAGACTTTCCGGATAAGCTAACCAAGATCTAACCCCATTGTGTGGAAAAAAAAAAAAATTGTTTTTCATTTTTTTTGTGATTTGCAGGAAAAAAAGTCAAGCACGAATAACGAGAGAGAAGAGTAAAAAAAAACCCTTCCTCTTTTCATTCATTTAAGTACATTTTAAACTTAGCTCACTTAGTTCAAAGTTGTTTTATTCCTTAATAGGTCTTGAGTTCAAGTCTTATTAAGCTACTTTTTAATGCATGCAATTTCTATTTTCAAGTTACTTTATTGTAAAAGTGCATCTCATATAAATAAAATAAATTAAAAAGTGAGTCACTTAAGTCTTTTAATTTATTGTCGCACTATTTAAAAGTAACATTATTGTAAAAGTGAACATCACTTATTCTACAAAAATGATTCACTTAAAAGCAACTTTATTGTAAAGTGATTGTCAAAGGTTGATCTTGGGAAGAGGGGGGTTCTTTTTTTAGTTGGTCAAGTTAGTATCTACCACGTCACTATTGGGAAAATCTTCAACATTTTCTTTGATCAAGCATAACTTCATCATCCAGAATCAGTTTTCAGTGTCTTTTTTTTTAAAACAACATATTTTTTTGAGCTCTTTGCATCTAGACAGTTAGTTTTTGTTCTTTCATCCATTAATTTATAGTATGGCCGCTCCTTGTGATATTATACTTATAAGTTCTAACTATTTCTCATGGAAATCTCGTATGGAGGATGTTCTGCAAAGTAGGGGACTTTTCAGGATAACCTCGGGGAAAGAAACAGAACCCACTAATGATGATAAGAAAAGTAAATGGGAAAAGAGATGTGATGAAGCTCGTGGATTGATTGGGATGTCAATTTCTACTGATTTGCGATTCCACATATCTGGAATTGATGAACCTGATCAAGCTTGGGAAATGTTGGAATTTGTGTTTGGTAAACACAATGAAATTCGGGGTCATCAACTTAAGAATGAATTGATTTCCTTGAATCCAAATGATTTTTCATGCATTCAAGCCTATTTATCTAAGTATAAAACTCTTAGACTCTTATGTGCAGAATGCAAGATTAAGAAAGAAGACAAACACTATATTTATCATATTCTTTCCAAACTTGGACCTACATATTTTGTTTTTGTATCTACATTCTACTCCATGAAAGAATCCTTGACTGCAGCTAGCTATCAAGATCCTAGTCTTGAATCCTTTTGTGATTCCTTGATTAGAGAGCAAGATAAGCTCATTCATCTTGGAATAGTTAAAAATGCACATACATCTGGGAAAGCTTTATTGTCCCAACAAAAAGAAAATTCCAAGCCTCCCAAGAAACAGAAGTTTTGCAATAATAAGGGTCCCAAACCCTCTTAGTCAGCTCCTTCTTTAAAAAATTACAAAGGATCCAAGCCAAAACGAAAGAAAATTGAGCGTCATTGCAATTTTTTTGGGAAACATAATCATGATGAATCGAAGTGTTTCAAGAAGATGGTAGCCTTGGAAGCAGCAATGAAGAAGCACCACATCAGCCTAGATTCGTCTTCAGAATCTACCTCTCATGGACATGCACTCTGTGCTTCTAGTTACTCTTATACTGCATCTTCTTCTTCTACTTCAAATGAATGGCTCATTGATTCTGGAGCATATTATCATATGGCTAAGGATCAAACCATCTTTTCTACTATGCATGAATGTAACACAAAACAAATATTTGTTGGTGATGATAGATCTCCAAGTGTTGTAGGATCTAGAACAGTTCCAGTAGAAAATAGTCATTTCAGTGATGTGCTATGTGTTCCAAAAATTTCATACAATTTTTATCAGTCTATCAAATTACTCATTCGGGTGAAGGTAAAACAGTGACGTTTACCCCTCACCAAGTTGTAATCAAGGATTTTAAAAATCCTCAAAATGTCCTTGCTACTGGAACTGTTGATGATATTACCAAGTTGTACAAATTTAACAACTTTGGGTCATCACCCTTTTCTTCAGTTTTTATTGCTCATAGTGATAACTTGATCAAACTTTGGCATGAGCGATTTGATCACTTAAATTATCGCTCATTGCAACAACTATGTAAAGACAATATGGTGACTATTCTTCTGATGGTATCTTGCAAGGATAGTGTTTGTTCTGGTTGTGTACTCAAAAATTATCATTGGGACAGTTTTGACAAACATGCCTCTTGGCATGCCTCGGTTCCCTTGGAGCTTGTGCATAGTGACTTGTGTGGCCCTCTTCCATCTGCAACCTTTTTTGGTTTCAAATATTTCTTAACTTTCATTGATGACCACTCCAGACGCACTTGGGTTTACTTCCTAAAACTTAAGAGCGAAATATTTAACATGTTCTTGGCCTACAAGGCCCTTGTTGAAAAACAATCTAGTCGTCAAATTATTAAGTTAAGATCTGACAATGGAAGAGAATATGTTAACAACAAGTTCCCTACTTTCTGCACTGAACAAGGAATCCAACAACAACACACTGTTCCATATATACCACAACAAAATGGTGTAGCTGAACGGAAGAAGTGCACTTTAAAAGAAATGGCTAATTGTATGATCCAATCTAAGGGCCTAAGTCTTCAATATTGGGATGAGGCCATAAATTGTGCAAATTACATAGTTAATCGCACACCCACTAAAGTTTTACAAGGTATAACACCGGAAGAAGAATGGAGTAAAATTAAACCAGATGTAAGTCATTTTTGTGTGTTTGGTTGTGAAGCATGGGCTCAAATTCCGGATGAAAAATGGAAAGCATTCCAGCCTAAAAGTGAAAAGTGCATATTTGTTGGATATTCTGAAGATGTAAAAGGTTATAGACTTCTTCAGCCACATTCTCATGATATAATTATTAGAAGAGATGTTAATTTGATGAAAATCTCTTGGCCTGCGAGCCTAACTTGGCGGGTGTGCCATCTTTGGCCTGCGAGCCTGATTCGGTGATTGTGTCTTCTTTTTCTTCTTCCAACTTCCTTGACAAGTTTCCAGCTCCAGTTTCTAATGATGGCAATGAGGATGAAAATCCACCTCCGCCTGCTCATATTCCTCCAATTGCACTAGCACCAATGCTTCCTCGATGGGTCCGTTCAACATGTGAAGCAGCTGGTGATATTTCCGGTGATCCTAGAGATCAACATCGAACACGTTCTCAGTTTCAGCGAGCCTCTTCTCTTTTGGCTCAAGTTTTTGAGAATCATGATCCAGAAACTTTTGCAAAAGATTCAGGAAATCCAGATTGGGATGCAGCTATGGATGAAGAATATTGTTCCTTAATGGTGAACGATACTTGGGATCTTGTTCCTCTTCCAAAATGAAGAAAAATTATCAGATGTAAATGGGTCTACAGAAGTAAGTATGCATCAGATGGAAGTGTTGAAATACTTAAGGCAAGGTTAGTTGCCAAAGGTTTTTCCCAAGTTGAAGGGATTGACTACAATGAAACATTTGCTCCTGTGGCAAAAATGAATTCCATCCACCTTGTTCTTTCCCTTGCAACCTTACCTAACTGGGAAGTCCATCAAATGGATGTCAAGTCTGTCTTTTTACATGGTGATTTACAAGAGGAAACTTACATGGAACAACCTCCTGGATATGTTCAGGATAACTCTAGCCTTGTCTGTCTCCTGAAGAAATCCTTATATGGCCTTAAGCAAGCTCCTAAAGCCTGGTATGCCAAAATGGATAGTTTTCTCCTTGACATTAGTTTTTCTAAATGCCATTCTAACCCCAATATATATACCAAGAAAGTAGGAAACCATCTCATCATACTTGTTCTTTATGTTGATGATCTTATCCTTACTGGTAGTGACCCTAAACGTATAACCCATGTGAAATCCAGTCTTAAGCAAAATTTTGAAATGTCAGACTTAGGACATTTGCATTATTTTCTTGGTCTCCAAGTCTTGCAAACCAAAGAAGGAATCTTTATTTCCCAGTCTAAGTATGCTTGTGACCTTCTTCGTCGCTTCCACATGGAAGATTGTAAACCAGCCCCTTCTCCCTTCCAGTCTGGAGTCAAACTTTCTTCCACATGTACTTCCCCTAAAGTAGATACCACCTTGTATCGTCATCTTGTTGGTAGTCTTTTATACTTGACTCATTCCCGTCCTGACCTTTCCTTTGCCATTGGTCGTGTTTCCCGTTATATGCAAACTCCTCATGAAAGTCACTGGAAATCAACAAAAAGAATAATTCAATATATTTGAGGTACAATTCAGTTTGGGATTCATTACAGTATAGGGGGGAAACCTTTGTTGGTTGGTTTCACTGATTCAAATTGGGCCGGCAATCCTGATGATTGAAAGTCTACTACAGGTTATGTTTTCAGTCTGGGATCTGGACCTGTCACTTGGGCTTGTAAGAAACAACAAGCTCTTGCTCTTTCTTCAGCAGAAGCAGAATATCGAGCCGTTGTTAATGCCAGTCAGGAATCTTTATGGCTTCGACATATCCTTTCAGAGTTTGGATTCGAGCAGTAGCATCCTACTCCACTTTGGTGCAACAATCAAAGTGCCATCAAGCTTGCCAAAAATCCAATTCTACTTCAGCGCAACAAACACATTGAGCTACACATGCACTTCATCAAAAATCTTGTTCATGATCGTGTTATTGAAGTGCTCTATTGCCCTATAGATGATCAAGTTGCAAACATCTTCACCAAGTCTCTTACAGAAGCGAAGTTTTCTAAACTGCGGTCTATGTTAAGAGTTCAGGAATGTGTCCTTAAGGGGGGAATAGGCTCTAATGCCTCCTTCCTTCTCCTAATAGTGTAACTTTTGTAAATCCTTCAATCCTATCCCAAGTTGTTCTTAAGGGGGGATGTTAGGATGTTTAGACACTCAGGAGTTAGTTAAGATCAACTTGTGTAATATATCGGTTAGGTAAAAGTGTGTTTCTTTAGTATGCATTAGTATGCATTTGAAAATATTCTAATCCGACGGTCACAATATGTTCTAGACATAGAGTGATCCGACAGTTCAACTTCTCTTAAATCATACCTACCATTGATCTGAGGCTTAACACCCAATTGGTCCATGATCTCTATTTAAAGAGCATGGAGGGTCCTTGGTTAGCTAATCGATTATGAGAAGCTCATATGTAACTCTTTTTTTTGGCATAATAAATTGCTCCAAGTATCTATTTGGCTGGGGTCATGGACTGTTTCCCTCTCGAGGGTTTTAACCACATGACAAACATCGGTGTGTTGATCTATGATCTATTTGTGTGAAGCGGTTGCTCAAGGTGTTCGATCTTTTGGGAGTACCCAGTCATGTAACGATGCATGCCCCCCCACCCCAGCCTAAGCCGACAGTTTTTCCTTAAAAAATCCTTAGTTACAGATGGATCACACCTATCTAGCAAAAAACTGCAACCCAGGTCATACCTTTTTTCTTGATAAGCTCTACTTAGGTCGTGCCTTCTGCCCTGATAAGTGTGAACTGGACCAAAACTCCATATCGCATTTTTTCAGGCTTCGAGAACGGTCTTGCTCTCTACTATGACCCAGTTTTGTGTGACCTATCTCGTAGAAACCCCAATTTTGTGCGACCTGAGTCTTTCTGCTAATTTTCTGCCCCATTCGCGATTGTTTTACAGCTTTGTGCAACTTCGACGACACCTATTCCGGCAACAAGTGCGACTTGCAATTTTTTTGGTCCTTTGAGTTGTTTGAGACCCATTTTCATACCCCTTGTCTATGCTCTATCCCTTCCCCGACTATTTCCTTTCGAATATGATTGCTTACAGCCCCCTGGTTTGTTTTTCTGTCCTATTTTCCTTGTATGTGAGCCCCCTTAGTCGAACTTGGTAAATGAGACCCCCCGTGTGTTTCCTACATCTAGTTAAGTTCCTTATGCTCTCATTTACTTGTGTACATTTTGTTTTCTAGAATAATTAGTTGTTTTAAAAAATATTTACTGTTATTTGTTTTTCTGTATTTGCATCTTGGCAATGAGATCGTTGGGGTTGAGATATTAGACATCACTTGTGCACACATCTCGTGCCCTAAATTAAAACACTTGGTTCATGACCCTAACTTAACTCAACCAACATTGTAACCTCATTTGAGGACCAAAACAATATTGTAGTTAAGTTAGGACACTAGAGATAGGCATATAAATAACACCCCTTTGTCACTTACATCTAAGACATAGTTGTTGTCTTATAGGAACCAAAATCCTCTAGTATTTATTAACATGGTCATGATTAGTCTATCAGGGGGGCTCCCTCTCTATGGAGGTAAGTCGCAACAAAGGGTTTCCAAAAGTCAAGGTGGAATACCGCACTCCATTTTGCATCGAAGGCTAGCCCTTCATATTCTGCTCCGTGCATGCCAAGGACCATATCGGGTGTCAAGGACCAAAGGGTTTAAGCTCCAGGAAACCATCCCAGACGTGTCTTAAATGAGGTAGCCTTGTTGTCGGTCAATTAGGGCTCTTTTACCGTAGGTACCTCTTGATAGTGGGATTCTCTTAGCCTTTGGTTCTTCCATTTAATATTGTTTAACTATGGATTTGTCCACCCAACAGAGGATACGATTTGTGAGGGGATTCCATCTTGTAGCTAGGAGTTTGCTTGCACTTATACCCCATAGGTTAGTGCATAATTTTATTTCTAGGTATTGTTGCTTGTTAGATTTTTGGTCGTTTTGTTGTAGAATCGCCTACTGTGAAACGTTGTTGCAGTTTGGTTTTAGAGCTTGATTTTTGGATTGTGTGCCACCATTTATCAACTCTCCTTCTACACACTCAGTTGTAGTTGGACTTTTGAGCTTGTGTTTGACACCATTGAGCCTTCCTTCATCAACTAACACACCATCATGTCATCATTGCTCCACCATGCAACTCGCAGAGACTTAGGGGGCATACCCCTCAATTCAGTTCCTTGAAATGTCATCGTCATATCCATATTCGGCGTTGTTCCCCATCGTTAGAGCCATACATTGCCTCTAAGTCTTATTCGGATTCCTATCAATCTGAACCTACCTTTTTCACTACCCCATATAGCCCCATGGATGGTAAAACTCCAACCCCCTTCCAAGGGGGAATGGTTGACACTGGCCTTGTGACCACTCCACCTATCATATCGGGTACCCCTTCTACTGGACCTACAGGTCCTATTCCTAGTGGGCCCCTCGCCACCAAAAACACTACTACCGATCTGCTACCCACTAGTGGCAACCCCACTCCATCCACCATGGTTCGCATTGTACCTTCATTTATGCATGAGGACATCGACACTTCTACCACTATTCTGTATATTTACACTACCAACCCATATTTGCACGTGGCAAATACATGCTTGCTGGCACCAACCCCATTGTTGGACCTCCTCAATCTAGTCCAGGTCTTAGTCTACCATTCATGGATAGTCTCAACCTACCTGACTTGGCACGGTTGATGAATGACCCCATTCATCATGACTCATTGTGGCCTCCCACTCCTACCAAACTCCCTTCGAGCATCCCTAAATTTGAGGGGAAGGCAGGAGAATAATATCAAATCCACGTCATGTCCTTCCACTTATGGTGTTCCTCTAACAACATAGTGCATGATTCTATCTGAGTGTGGCTATTCCAACACACACTCACTAGTGTTGCAACTAAATGGTATATTGAGATGCCCCATCCTACTTATCCTAGATTTTCCTCATTAGCCTTGATGTTTCTCCAGTACTTCCAACTCCCATATGTTATGATGAGGGTATGGAAATCCTCTTATCATGTAGATAGAAAACTGTTGCCCATATCATGCATCATATCCACGAGTGGCGTCGTCGTTGTAGCTTGTATAAAATCCAGTTAGATGACAGGATTTTCTTGGATTGCTTTCTTAAAACCATGCTCCCCCTATTGCCTGGGACATTGCATTTGAGCACCCACAAACTGAGGAAGAAGCAATCCTCAAAGCACAACAGTTTGATATTATATATGCCCAATTGGGTTATCTTTATACCATCAAACCTTATGCTCCTCGTGCTAGCTCCTCACGTCCTGATACGCCTGGGGAATCCTATGTTGTTGATGGAGTCATTGGCTCTATTACCCAGTATCCCCATTTATACACGACCTACACTTCGACACCACCTCACTCCAGTAACACCCTTAATGTTTCCCAACCAAGCTACGCCCATGACTTTTCACGCGCAACAACTCAGTCCGGACCCACACCTTCCTATGTGTCTCCCACACTCATTTCTCACATTCATGGACTAAATTTCTTGGCACTTACATGTAATGGAAAGAAGGTAGGATTTGTTGCCCCTCTAGTTGCTCCTGCCTCTTACCCACCACCTATGCAACCTACACCTGCTCATCCCCGACTCCTCATGTTCCTCAGGGATAGGTATACGCTAAGCAGAACCTCCCTAATCAACCTTCCCCCAATAACCAATAAGGGTAGGGAAGACAACAAATAGGTAGGAGCTATGGAAACAACCAACCTAAAGGAGGTGGCCAACAACCCAACCCTCCAAATAACAACAGATTTAATTCCCCTGCACAAAACCCCCACTGTCCACCTCAACCTGGGAAGAACCCTCAATTGTGGACTAACAATCCGTGTACCATTTGTGATACTTATGACCATTATACACATCAGTTCCCCCATATGAAGCATGTCTTCCACTTGTTACAAGAATACAATCAACATGACCCTAATGCGATCACTCCGACACAACCAAACCCAACACTGCAAGATCCTCTACCTATGGTGTTGTAGAACCCATTACCAAACCAAGGAATGGTTGCAACCTAGCCCTTTCTACCACAAAATCCCACACCCACTTCTACGGGTCAACCCATTAATCTTGGTGTCCATCATATTATGACTTTGTCGTCTGATATCAACTTACAGACTCAAAGAAACCAATATGGCTCCACCACGAAAACCGTTAATCCATCCACTGCATCTACCTCTACCTCTCTGAATATGTCCTTACATTTTCAAATACCTCCCATGAACGGGACTTATAAATTCCCTCGGTTCCCTTTGTGCCACATCGAGAACAACCCTACTGCTAGAGTCGCTCTTAATTACAGTATCATCGATGACTTGGTCTAGACTCCCTCGGGCATGTTTACTCTGGAATTCCTCTAAAATTTTCCTTCACAAACCAAAGCTTTGTTATCTTCTTTGGGTTCCGTCAACACCTTTGATTCCAGGTTGATCACTTTTGACTTGGATCAAGGAGAACCTTGAATGCCATCATCTGTAGCCTTCCAGGTTCCGGTCACTATCCGAAATTTGGTCATTCATTGATGCATCATCGATGATGAAGCATCCATCTGCGTTATGTCAACCTTTTTTTGGCAGAAAATAGGATCCCCAAGCCTTCAACCTTCAACCACCTATACCAATCTCAAAATGGGACCCATTCAACACATAAGACAGGAACACATGAAAAAAAGGGATTGATAACAAAGTTTATGAGTAGTTGTGATTTCCTCAGAACAACTTAAGATTTATTTTTCGTTGTGATCTTTATATTTTAATTTTTTTCCCAATGGTCAATCTTCGATGTATTCAAACAGGTGTTAACATACAAATAATATCCATCAAACAAAGGGTTGTGAGTATATGTTGGCATATCAACAATTAATTGTGGAATTCATAACTATCTATGTTGTTTTACTTTTCTCATTTTATAATTAATGGAATAAAAAAAAATCCTTTGGATTAAATCTATGATTTCTTACGGGTTATAAAACTTGCAAGAACAAAGTATGGAATGTAGCCAACATAAGAGATGTTAAAAGATGGCATGAAACATGGTTTTGAAAGAATGTGTGACTTTCAAGATGCAATTGTTTCTCTCGTATTTCAATTTTCAATTTACATTCATGTATATTATCTATTTTAATTTTCAATTTACCAACAATGTAGATACACTCAACACACTTAATTTTTATGTTTGCAGATGAAAGCTAAAGAAAAGGAAAATAATAAAGGTAATCAACAAAACATTCAACCAAATAACCCAAGTGTTGTAAGTGGATCGAGCAATGAAAAAAATTCAAGTGAAGAATGATGATCCATATATTTTGGATGTTAATGCAACCTGCTGTATATTTTGAAATAATTGTCTGCGAAAATCAGACATTTTAATGAATAATGTACGAGACATAGTGTCCCAATTGAAAGATGAGTTACCAATACGTGTAACAATTATGTTCATGTTGACATTTTGATTATTGTGGACTTTATGTTGTCCCTGCATTTTGTATGACAAAGGGCCTCTTATTGATATATAATAAAATTATGAATTTTATTATATTGCATTATCCACTGCCGTTAAACATTAAATGTTATTTTGTTGATTAAGTATATGGATGATTAAATAATATTACAATATATGCGAAAATTTACGATATAATAAATATTTCCAAACACGATAATAAAAATTCAAATGAATATTACTATAAAAAATATCAACTTGTAATGAATAATATAATTATAATAAATAAATAAATCAAATAGATATATGTTGTTGCAATGTGAGTAGCTGCAACTCACCAAATATAATAAAATGTTTGGTTCTTTCTATATTTATGATTGTGTCGGTGCATTTATATCATTACAACACCAATGCGTTTATGTCATTGCAACATCAAAAATTTTAAGAGATAGTCGCATGCCCTACTATGTTTTTTCTACCATTACCTGCTAGTGTGTTGTGGTATATTACAACACCATTAAATTTTAAAAATATACCAAGATTCAACAACCCAGTCAACTCCACCAATGCATTTTCCTTCAGTTGTCACATCGGTGCTTTGTAATAGTTAGAGAGAACCGGTGCTTTTTAATAGTAAGAGAGAACATGTGCTTCTTAATAGTTCATAAGCACCAGTGTTAGTTTTATCATAAAGAACTGGTCTGTAAATTGTTATATATAATTGGTGTTGTTTAATAGGACGTAAGAACTGGTGCGTATATTGTTATAAAGCACCAATTTCTGTTAAAAATTTATTGTGCACCAGTGTTATGTGTAATGTCAAGCACCGATGCTTATTATTCTTATGTGCATCGGTGCTTTTATTAGTTACAAAATCCTCGATGCATTTGGTGTGTGTTATCACCAATGTGATTCATCCAGTAAAGTACACCTAAATAAAATTCCACAAAAAACTTCGACCGTCGAGTTTTTTTTAGTTATAATTCATTTTCGTAAAAACCTCCACAAAAACATTTGTTATCATTTGCGGAGGTTTTTTTATAATTCTGACCAATCTTGTAACACTAAAAACCTTCGCTATAACCTTCACTACATGGCATTTTCCTTATAGTGCTTGGAGGTAGTAATTCATAGTCTATCACCCTAGGTACATATGGATCTACTTGTAAACTTGGACTATATTTACATTCAAGGTATGTGGTGCGTAAGGTTGATATTAGTCGCTAAGAGTAAATTTAAATGTTATTTTTAGAGAGGGAGGAACAAACACATCTTCAATCAAACACGATTTAGATAAAGAAGAGTACGGGCACCTTTAATCATGACCCATTTCTATGATAATAAGATGTAATATCCAAAAATTCATTCATAAGTAAATCACTGAAAAGGTTTCCATTAAATTTTATTCAAGGCAGACAAAAAATCAAGTGGGTGAGGTAATTGTAGATCCACTAATTCATGCGACAAAATAAATACACATCAACTACTACAGAGAGAATTACATCACATAATGAAACACCATTTACTTGAACGCTAGTGGAAAATTGTCTCAGCCATGGTCTCAGATTAATTGCATTCTTGTTTTATTTAAATTACAATAAGAAAATATTAAGGGGGGCCCAATGATCTCTTCTCCGAGCTTATTGTCTTTCTCTCGACAACAAGAGTTCTATGATCTCATTACAAAGAATAATGTGCGATAGGAAAAAGAAAGGGCCAACGTTGGAAATCCTTGTACAAATTTCTCAAAATTTCTTGCAGACTCTCATATGTAAAATGATTGAACCTCTCCATTTTTTCTTTTGTTTTTCTTTTGATATCTTTATGATCCAAATGTTAACTATGCCCTCAACAAGAATCTTTGGATGCGTTACATTATTTAAACAATGAATGATCATTTGTTGTGTTGCCATTGTGAGTTTTCTTTTTCCATGGATCTAAATTTAATACACATTGGTACCTTTCTGGCCCCCCCAAGTCATCTTATGCATTTAATTTTTCTTGCATATCTCCCTTTCGATTCTGGGAATATTATCTTACTTGTTGTACTAGTTGTTTTGTTTCCTATATTCCTCAAAACCATTCAATGCATGCATTTTGATCCATCCTTGTGAAAATAAACCTCGGCCTCCTTTTAAAATTATGAATTATTTATCCAATATACTAAGGTGTGTAATCAACCTCTCCCAAATTTTGGACTAAATCCTTCAATAAGAATGCAATTTAAATGGATGGTTTCAATTGATTTAGGATTTGATTCGCAATGGGTATGGTTGACTTATCAAAAACCAGAATGAGCCTAGGAAAATAACTTTTCATGATATGGTTATGTAATTTCTCTGAATATAACTTAAGATTGGTGCCCTATGAGCATGAGAGACCCTTCTTAACCATGTAATCAATTGTTCTGAAAAGGGGAAAATAAATGTTTATCATTCTTTCATTTTACCTTTTATAATCTCTAGGATATTGAATTTACTTATACCACTCTTTTTTTTGTAAGTAAGTTGAACATATCTATTATAATACAAAAAAGTTACAGAGAAGGGGTATAGATGAGGTCTTTGGATCATGACCCCCAGCAATACCCCTAGCGAAACAGAGACCAGGCTTGTTCAAGCCTGTCCCATCTGACAAAAACAAAATATGGTTCCTTACATCCTTGAAGCAAAGGCTTCCCCACAGAAGATCACCCAAAATAGAACTTTGGCCGATTTAATTATCCTCCCGAGAGCTTAACAAACAACCAACGAGAACTAGACTAAACAAAAAGAAATAGCCTCGACACTGGCAGCAAGCAGTAATTAACAGAAAACCAAAGAGACACTGGTCCCCACCATAGAGTCCCACCCTAGCTTCGGGCCTCACTGTGGGGGGCTTGGAACTGATCCTCGCGGGGGACCGACATGGCGCTTATAAGAGAATTCACCGGGGTGTTCCCCGGGGTGGTGGTGTCGAGACCAGGGCTGACTAGCAAATTCTGAGCTATCTACTCCAAGAGTCGAAACCCCGCAGCACTCTCCTGCTGACCACGTCGAATTGTATCCAGAGCGTTACGGATGCCTTGGGCAATCTAGATTTTTTCTTGAATATCTTGGGCAAGCAGGATACGCGTAGTCCAGAAGGGGTTGGGGAGCAGAGGGAATCCCATCATGGACTCAAACTCCCGGAGGAGGTCGATTTCCATAATGGCGATGAACGCCTCAATGGTTGTGGGCGTTTCCGCCATGTATTGGTCGCCCCAATTAAAGGGAGAAGCGGTCGAGGCACCTCTATTGGGGGGCATCAAGTCATCCGCATCACTAGGGGAAGCACCATTGAGGCTTACGCCCCTGTTGGGGCCTCTCACTCTAGTTCGGGCCCTCCATAACCGCGGCATGATGAAAGCACATAGGCGGCCAATGGACAAAAGCAAATGCATAAACAAAGCCTTGTTTGAGGCCTTGCATTCCTTCGAATCCAAATAAATAGGGCCTTCCTCCGCCGAAATATCCCTACCACAAACATTCCCCTTAACTCTGCGTGTGCTCGCCATAATTCTCTGCCACTCCCCACACTCGATTAGATCTCTCACCATGTGTGACTGATTCGACACCTTAGGTCTCGCAAGGGGCCAAATGATACAGGCCTCCACCATATTTATCGTTCCACCCACTTCAGACGTGAGCGCAGTACCTGCTCGTCCTTCCCTCCTCTCTTCCCACCGATCGGGCATCAAAGAGCCCCTGGCATCTGATATAAATCCGAGCCCAAATCCCTGACTCGAATTGACCTTGCGCAGCCTCCACATGAGCCGTAATGAAGTCGCGTGTTTAGGAATGCATTACCGTGTGTTTAGGCATGCCGCACCTGGCAATCAAAAAATTTCCCGGCTTGCCGTGTTTGTCGACGTAACATTCGCGGGCCCACTCCCTGGTGTTGGCATGCCATCTGTTTTCCTTCCCTTTAAGGTTTGGTGCCATCTGTCGTTCGCATGCATCGTGTGGTACGTGTTGCCACTGCCCGCCACATCATCTTTCACCAACTTCGAGCACCGATGCCAAATTTGTTGGGTTTTTCCATGGTCCTCGCCTTCCTCTACATGGAAAGACAAACTGCTCTCCACCCCTACGTTCACAATGACATCTGCCACCTTGTTTTCTTCCCGGGTTATGTGTGACAGCAGAATGGCTTCCTCGCCTATGAGGATTTGCTTGAGGATGCTTAACCTACCCTCCCATCTACAATTATTTGAGACTTGGGTTGTTGAGGCTCCTGATTGAAGCCTGCGAGCTAGGTTGATGATGATCTGAGAGTCCCCCTCCGCTACTAGAGGTGTTTTCCCAGTTTGCACTTCCCATTTCAAGCCGTTGATCAGACCTTCAAGCTCGGCCATGTTGTTCGTGTTGATTCCTATAGAACCCCAGAACATACTGATGATATCGCCCTTCGAATTCCTGATAGCGCCACCATATCCGGCAGGCCCTGGGTTACCTTTAGCCGCTCCATCAAAATTGAGCTTAAAATACCCAGCTAGAGGAGCATGCCAAGAGTTCGGGCTAGAAACAGGCACAGGAATTGAGCGAGCTATCGAGTTGTTGGGAGATAATTCCCCAATCCCTAAATCATACAATATCATTCTCTCATTTGCTTCAGCAGAATATTCCTCCTGCATCCATTGTTGCAGAGAGATGGTTTCTTTCAGGTGAGATTCTATAGAGTTCCATGTCTCCTCTTGTTTTCTAGCTTTGTTCTCAAAGGTCTGTTTGTTTCAGGTTTTCCAAATTTCCCATAGGGTAAAACCTGGCAGAAGTTCTCGAAGGCAGTTCACAATTTTGTTTTTAAAACTTTTAATAGGCCAGTCAGCTATAGTGATGTCCGGTCACCCCCTGTGGCAGTGGTTTTTCCTAAAGATTGCCTCCCCTTTCTCCCATAAGGAGTCTGCGACTCTACATTTGTCCAGCATGTGATTTATGGACTTGTTATTCTCTTCACACATGCAGCACTGAGACGAACCATGGAATCCTTTGATCTGTAGGTTATCCCAAGTTAGGATGCAACGTTTAATAACCAGCCAACAGAAGACAGAGACCTTGGGCCACCAGCCTCCAGTCCAAATTTTTCCCCACTTGGCGTTTGGTGCTAGGTTCTGAGTTCCTGTTAGCAGTCCTAGGCCTTCCTTGGGGTTAAAGTTTCCTGAATTGGCGTAACCCCATATTAGACCCCATATTAGCTTATCTAGGTCATCATTCTTAGTTATTCTTTTATCGCATAGATCCTTCAAAAAGTCTTTGATATCCTCCCCGGGAGCTTTTGCTTGCCACCAACTTCTTTCCTTCCACCTCCTGAACATATGGTCTTCGTTGTTGTTGCCCCAGAACTCCGCCACCTTTTCAAGGTAATTATTCTGGAGAAAGGTGCGAAGCAATGGAGAACCTTCCCCACAAGAGATCACTGGTTCCTGGTTCAGCACTTCACTTTCAAATTTAGCATTTTGTGCATTCTGAACTTCCCAAAAGCTATGCTTTTATAACAAGCCCCGTTTTTCCTGGGCAGCCTTCCAGATGCTGGACCCTAGGAGGTTTTCTCCAAATCGAACCAGGGACTGCTAGGGCCATTGGGGCGCATATTTTAGGTGCCACAGTTTGTCCCACGATTCATCCTCATAATTCACCCATCTCCACCAAATTTTTGCACTCATAACTTTATTGTTATCCGGAGGGTCTCTGAGCCCCAATCCCCCCACAGCTTTCGGGGTGCAAATGGTTTGCCAATCCACAAGAGGCCATTTTCTATTGCCTTTCGTTCCTCTCCATAGGAAGTTTCTCTGAATATTCCTGATTTTCTTAATGATGGATTTCGGGGCTGCCAGCACTGAGAAGAGATAAATGGGCATAGCCTGAAGAACATATTTTACCGGGATTAGTCTGCTCGAGAAATTGAGGGCTATGAAAGTCCAGAGACTGAGCTTTTTGTTAATTTTGTCCACCAGTTCTTTCTAGGATATTTGTTTGATAGTCGATTATGCCATAGGAACTCCTAGATACTTTAAGGGGAGGCTGCCTTCCGAAAACTACAAGATTCTAAGGATATTTCTCTTGGTGATCCTAGGAGTATTGAAGAAGTAGGTCTGGGATTTTTCCTTGTTGATTTCTAGGCCGCTAACTTCCAAAAAGGTGTTCAAACATTCTTTAATTCCCCTAGCTTCATGCACCGAGGAAGGGCCCATCGGCATTTTATCGTCCACAAACTGTTGATGGGTCTATGGGTCCATCCCGTCTGTTAGGGATAATCCCTGAATTATGTTCATTGCTCTCCTGTTCTTGAGCGTCCTTCCTAGCCCTTCCACCACAATTATGAAGAGGAAAGGAGATAAGGGATCCCCCTGTCTAATACCTCGAGACACGTTGAAGGGACTCGAAGGGGATACATTGACCAAGATTGAGAAAAAGGCAGAGGAGACCATATTCATGATCCAGTTAGTCCATTCCTCCGCAAAACCAAAAGCTTTCAGAATACCTGCCAAGAATTGCCAATTAAATTTATCATAAGCTTTGGAGAGGCCAAGCTTCAAGATCATACCTGGATTCCTCGTAGCTTTGAGGGAATGGATAGTTTCATGGACCAGAATAATGCCATCCAAGATTTGTCTTCCTTCCACAAACCCTACTTGTTCCGGAGAAATAATAAGAGGTAGGAGAGGTTTAAGACGATTAGCAATTACCTTGGAAATGATTTTGTAGATAACATTACACAGGGCAATCGATCTTAGTTTGCTTGGGTCCTCTGTTCCACTTTCTTTTGGAATGAGAGTTAAGAAAGTCGAGTTGAGAGCTCTGAGAACACTCTCAGATTTCCTGGAGTCCTCCACCAAGGCCCAAATTTCTTCTTTCATCCAATCCCAGCAAGTGTGGAAGAAGTTGGTGGTAAAACCATCCGGGCCCGATGCTTTATCTTTAGCCATTTGTTTAACAGCATTTTCTACCTCCACCATTTTGATGGCTTTTTCGAGTATTTAGTTATGATCCTCCGTGATGATCTTGGGAATGTGACTTAACACCTCTCTTTGGGCTTCCTCCCTATCTCTATCTGGATCCTGTAGGAGCTTAGCGAAATAAGAGTTCAGGGTGGTCTCCAGTTCTTATTGGGATTCGGCAATGCTCCCATCCTCCTTCTTCAGTCTATCCATCCTGTTCCCCTGTTTGTGTTGAATGGCCGCTTTGTGGAAAAAACTGGTATTTCGTTCTCCTTCCTAAAGCCATTTAATTCTAGACTTCTGGTTCCAATAGACTTCCTCCTGTTGTTCTCTGTGATTGAAGTCCTGCAACATAGCCTTTTCCTGAAGCCTTAGTTCTTCCATAGTTCTTATGAGTAACCGCTAATCATTACTTGCGATTGGTGTTGCTTAATTTTGATGTCTAAGGTTTGTTTTTCATGGAAAATGTTGTCGAATAACTCCTTATTCCATTTCTTAATGTGGCCTTAAAGGAATTTAAGTTTTTGTTGAAATTGATACATATGGGTGCCTCTGATAGGAGGGGAACTCTCCCACCATTCCTTGAGTTTCTCATGGAAGTCTGATTGGAGGAGCCAGAATTTCTCGAATCTGAATGGTCTGCGAGGGTTGACTCTGAAATTTTCCCATTCCAGACTTATGGGCCAGTGATCTGACCCTATCGCTGGTAGAACCACCGCTCTGAGGTTACCACCATCCATCATGACCGATTCTGAAAGCAGGAATCTGTTAAGTCTGCATGCTATCCCTCTGTCTCCCGTCTGCTTATTGTTCCAGGTGAATATACCATTGGAATTTCTAACATTAATAATGTCAAGATCATTAATAGTATTATTAAAGAGAGCACTCACAGCGTTTAGGTTTGGAATACCTCCTTTTTTTTCATCGAGGTTCCTTATCAGGTTAAAGTCACCTCCTATAATCCAAGATTTGTCCTTAACTAGGGATTTTAAGTCAGAGAGCGACTCCAGAAATGCAGGTTTCTGTTAAGGCCTTGGGGGACCGTATACATTGGAAATGACTCCCCTTATTCTTGTACCAAGAATGTGGAAATCAGCTGTGAGAGTGCATGGGGTGGCAAGGAAACCCGATAAATGCACCTCACGGGGGTTCCAAAGGATTCCCAAACCACCTGCTGCCCCTCTGGCGTCTACTGCAACTGAATCGCTCCCCTTCCACACTTTTCGAGCTATACTTGCAAGTTCTTCTCCCCAGCATTTTGTTTCCTGCAAGGAGATTATCCCTGATTTGTCTCTTTCAATCCTTCTTTTAAGAAGACAATTTTTAAGAGCGCTTTTACAGCCTCTGATATTCCAAGTTGTAATCTGCATCAAGAAGGGGTTAATTATAGGGAGAAAGGGCTACATCTATTGTTGGATACTGCCCTGAAGCCACCAGTTGTTCACCTATTGCTTTGATTCGTTGGACATTGCTAGGTCTTCCCCTTTTATCTTTCTTCGTATTTTTCTTACCTTTGGTGACTTTGAGGGATTCATCCACTACCCCGAGGGAGCTTGCATTTTTAGCCTGAATGATGGCTTTCTCCAGAAGGGAAATCTACTTGTAACTTCTAAGAATCATCTATATGTATCTTTTTGTGGTCCCCGATGGTCCTACCGGGAGAACCACTTGTATTACATTGTACCCCGATGATCCTAATCGGAAGAACTAATAAGAGTCATGAGGTAGTCCCCTCTAATTGTAAACATGGGTCATCAGCACCCCAGTGTGGTTACTTGAGCCTACATATCTAACTTGAGCCTACATGATTTAACTCGAGCCTACATGTCAAATGAGTTAACTTAAGTGAACGGATGAATATAAATAGAGGTGTAGTGCTCCTCATTTGAGATACACACACTCACTTGAGTAGCGCACTTGTGGAGGAGAGAAGTAGCTGGAGAAGGAGGAGGATCAGGCTTTGATCTCCTTGTTGGTTTTATCTTTTACCTTTTTGGGGCATCTATATTGAGGAAGCTTTTGCTGGGTTTTTCCCTTTAGGGTTTTCCCAGGATAAATCTGTGTTGTTCTTGTGATACTATTTCTTTCAGTGATCCTGCTTATATGCTTTTGTTATGAAAATGAAATGAAATACTGATGTATTAGCTAAGCATATGAAAATTCAACATGGTATCAGAGCCACCCTGAATAGGACAGCTTTCACAAGGCAAAATAGCTCTCCCTCTCTCTCCCCGGAAGAAATTAGGGCTTCTTGCTGAAGAGGAATTTTTGAGTGAGCCTAGCATAGGATTGCTCTCCTCATCAAAATCGAAGTTTAGAGACCTGGATCAATATTTTTGGTTGGGTGAAACTCCGGGAAAGTCAAACCCTAGTTTGACCCCAAGCTAGAAAAACCATAAATACTAAAACTGCTAAGTTTTGGTAAATTCGCTATATCCCGAGATTGGTGAAGGTTCACGAGATAAAAATTGCAAGCCTAAGATAAACTCCTGTTGTTCACTGTGTCCAAAATGCAGCCTCAGATTCGCTATATTTTAGGAGATATGATCCCTCCAAGTTAGGGTTCCAGCCTCTTCCAGAATTCATCCCTAAATAGGACACCTGGGGACAATTGTTATAGCTTGGGCAATAGAGGTTCAAATTGAATTCCTGAAGATGTTCCAGAAATATCATGGACTGTACTTTCTGTGGTCCAAATTTCAGAACTAGAAGATGAAACAGTGACACGTGGTAGTCCGTACAACTTCGTTGTTTTGAACAGTACTGTAAGAGGTCACCATAGGAAAAGGTGGGTCATCAGCACCCAGTGTGGTTACTTGTGTTGAAATATTGTAACTTCAAAGAATATTCTATATGTATCTTTTTGTGGTCCCCGATGGTCCTACCAGGAGAACCACTTGTATTACATTGTACACCGATGCTCCTAATCGAAAGAACTAATAAGAGTCATGAGGTAGTCCCCTCTAATTGTAAAGGTGGGTCATCAGCACCCCAGTGTGGTTACTTGTGTTGAAATATTGTAACTTCGAAGAATGTTCTATATGTATCTTTTTGTGGTCCCCGATGGTCCTACCGGGGGAACCACTTGTATTACATTGTACCCCGATGCTCCTAATCGAAAGAACTAATAAGAGTCATGAGGTAGTCCCCTCTAATTGTAAACATGGGTCATCAGCACCCCAGTGTGGTTACTTAAGCCTACATATGTAACTCGAGCCTACATGATTTAACTCGAGCCCACATGTCAAATGAGTTAACTTAAGTGAACGGATGAATATAAATAGAGGTGTAGTGCTCCTCATTTGAGATACACACACTCACTTGAGTAGCGCACTTGTGGAGGAGAGAAGTAGCTGGAGAAGGAGGAGGATCAGGCTTTGATCTCCTTGCTAGTTTTATCTTTTACCTTTTGGGGGCATCTATATTGAGGAAGCTTTTGCTGGGTTTTTCCCTTTAGGGTTTTCCCAGGATAAATCTGTGTTTTTCTTGTGATACTGTTTCTTTCAGTGATCCTGCTTATATGCTTTTGTTATGAAAATGAAATGAAATACTGATGTATTATCTAAGCATATGAAAATTCAACAGGCAAGGAAACCTGATAAATGCACCTCACGGGGGTTCCAAAGGATTCCCATACCACCTGCCGCCCCTCTGGCGTCTACTGCAATTGAATCGCACCCCTTCCACACTTTTCAAGCTATACTTGCAAGTTCTTCTAGCGAGCATTTTGTTTCCTGCAGGAAGATTATCCCTGATTTGTCTCTTTCAATCCTTCTTTTAAGAAGATGATTTTTAAGAGCGCTTTTACAGCCTCTGATATTCCAAGTTGTAATCTGCATCAAGAAGGGGTTAATTAGAGGGAGAAAGGGCTACATCTATCGTTGGATACTGCCCTGAAGGCACCAGTTGTTCTCCTATTGCTCTGATTCGTTGGACATTTCTAGGTCTTCCCCTTTTATCTTTCTTCGTATTTTTCTTACCTTTGGTGACTTTGAGGGATTCACCCACTACCCCGAGGGAGCTTGCATTTTTACCTTGAATGATGGCTTTCTCCAGAAGGGAAATCTGCTGAGGGGGGATCATGGCTGGATCTTTATCTGAACATGCCGCTTCCATTCTGTCAAGGTCTATGTCGCCTATTTCCATGTCTTCTGAAATGATTTCCACAGTTCCTGAATCTTTCTTGGTTTCCTCTGGTTGGCTCTGTAGAAGGGGATCCGGGTTAGTTTTCTTAGTGCCAGGAATATCTTTTGGGGTTATATTCTTACCAGTTCCTTGGATGTCTTTGTCCTGTTCCTCTTGTTGTTTTTCTTGAAGTTTATCCTTCACTGTGTCTACCTGTGAGTCGGCTATGTATTTTGTCTGATCTTCCTGAGGGGTCTTGAACCGGTTCTGGGTCTGCACTCTTTTGTTTACTTCTGTCCCTGACATCTTCCTCGCTTGCCGCTTTTTTCTTTGAATTTTAGTGAACCCCTCCGCGTCTTGAATTTATTGATCTTTCTTCCCTCCTGGTCTTTTGTTTTGGGGGCAGTCTCTGAATAGGTGCCCATGTTTGTGGAATCTTCTACATCGGAATGGGATCTGCTCGTAATCTATGGCCTGAAACCATTCCTCATCTTCCCAAGTTAACTCTATTCCATCCGACAAATCTATGGAAATGTCAAGGTAGATACATATTATGGCATACGATATGTATTTCCTCTGTCTCATTTGCTCTGATACTTTGATAAAGTTCCCCAAAGTGTTCCCTATGTCCATCAAGATTTCTTCCTTCTAGTATTCCATTGGGAGGGAATACATTCTTATCCATACATGAGCTATCGTCAGATTTTCCTTGTTAGGGTCAAATCTCTCTTTCCATGGCCTTAAGAAGAGGCCCGCGGAATTATAGAAGTAGGGACCATTCTTGAATATTTTCATTCTGTCCTCTTCATTGAAGAAAATAATGGTGAAGAACCCTTTAGCTCCCAGTTGGAGATCAAAGTGTCCTTGAGGTTTCCTCGTTGAGTTGATCCACCATACCAGAGTCTTTTCTGTGGGCCAAATCCCCACAAATTTTCGTATGAGGGCCCTTTCTTTCATGTATTGAATGTCCTCCCTAACTCTTTCGTATTTGATCTGCAATCTTGGTACAGTCTTGGATTTCGGGACACATTGTCTTGTCCTTCTTGTACCCTGATTATTTGTTTCTTCCTTTCTGGTTCCGCTGCAACCTTCCCCATCTTTGGGCGAAATCTGAGCATTGATTACTCCTTTTCCTTTGTCATTTTCTTTTCCCAAGATAACTGACTGTACCTCTACTGTTTCATTCCTTCCACGGTCCCTATCCCCCCGAGGAGGAGCAGGAACCATTTTGAAAGGTTACTACTAGACCATCACCAACCTGCCTGCGCACCAAGAAACCTACCTCCTACAGTCCTCAATATTTTCCTCCGCCTACTTATACTACTCTTGATATCCATATGGGATCAAATTTTTTCATGGATATGCAAAAAAATTAACTGATCTGGATTCAACGAGTTCACAGTTGTCTTTTCTACTCTGGAAGACTAATATCTAGTTTCTATTTAACTTCTTGATACTTTTCCAAATAATTTTTTACCTCTCTATTAATTAAATGAAAATCCAAAAAGACTTGAAGATGGGCCTTACTTTTGGGAAAGTTGTTAAACACACATGTCCATGTTATTTCCATGGATGAGGACAACATTTTTAACATTCTATATTTTGTTAATGCCTCCCCATGCCTGGAGCACCAATCATTTTTTTCTCCTTGTAATATAACTACATTCTTAGTTAAATCAAATATTTTCTGCTCATCTTTACCCAACTTCTCTCCCTGAAATCTAACTCTTATCCTTTCTTTTTATCCTTTCTTTTTATCTTCCATATCTTCCATTTGATAGCTTTCCTCAAGTTTTTTAGTAGATGTCGTCTTCAACTTTGTGCATTCCCCCTCTTTCTCCTCTACTTTTTTCTCCAGGGTTGATACTGTCTCTTCCTAAATTGTTGGTCGATTAGTAGGAGGAGGAAAAATTATTTTTCTCTCTGGCATTAGCGAGCTTTATTTTCAAATATTAAATTTTAACATCAGCCTCATCGAGTTTGAAACCCAAGTTTATTGTATTTGACTCTTCTTCTTCCAACTTTTTTATTCTTTCTTCAGTCACTCTCTTTTCAACTATCAATAATGCCTTTTCTATCTTAAGAAATTCAACCCTTCAATGATATTTTGTTGTTCCTTCATCGTTTTTTGAGTGATTTGAGAATTTTTTAGCTCCTTAATAGTCCTATCCTTTCCATAATATAGATCTATGATATTATTTGAACCTTGTGTGCACTACCATGAATATACCATTGCATTTTGAAGCCTTGTATTTTCGTTCTCTAAAATATTCACCCTAGCATCTAGAAATTGATTCTTAGTTTACAGGGTCTCTAAGTTCTTTTAATATTATTTCATTGTAGACACATCCTGAACATACTTCATATATGTGATGCATTTAGTTCTCTATTTCATCAATGCATAATATTAGGTACGAATATTGGCAGTGTTCAATGTCACCTAGAGCATCCTCCATTCGACAAATTATAGGTCCTTATATTTTTTTTGTATTAAAGGATCCAACATGTTTATCACAAAATATTGGGTTATGGGATCATACTTAAACAACAAACTCACGTGATCCTCTGACTCCAATATTTGTTCTCTTGTAACCCTCTTTGAGCTTCTGCTCCCCTTTGATCTTCTCTTTTTCGGATCTCTGGAGGATATGTCACATTAGCAAGTTGTACAACCCTTTCCTAAGGGGTCTGCTGTGTTATTTCAAATGTTGAGGTTAATAACAACATGTTAGCAGTACCTTCTAAAGCCACAATAGATAAGATACAATTAGTATTAAAAGAAGGAGGAAAGGGGTCATGTGACTTTTCACCTTCTTCTTATGCTAATTCTCCATATTACTCCAATAGATGTAAGAGATATGGTAGAGAAGCGGTATCTTCATAATTGTCCTTATTTCCCTGCTCTACTTCATATATATCCACCCAAGCTATCTTCTTTCTTGGTTCATCCATATTTATTTCATATACCTTCCTCTTCTCAAATTTTGAGGATTCACTGACTACCTTCAAAAAGGATAGGTTGAGCTCTTCTCTTTGTTTTTCTAAGTCCTCCTTTGTTCCTAGGGGCTTGATCTCTTCTAACATTCTTGATGCTATTTGTTTATGAAGCTAGTACACCTTTGTTTTTCATCTCATTGGGTAGAGGGTCATTTGAAACTTTTTGTATCCATGGGGTTTCCTCTTCTTTATATTTTTCAATGATCATCCAACAAAAACAGGAAGCACCTCAATAACAAGAGACTTTTTTATGTAGGTTCTTCTTGGGGTGCTTCTAGAAGTAATTGTTGGAAGGCCTCCAATGGAATTTATTTCTCACTAATAGGTGAATTGACATCATATTCAAGTACAAACTTATGATTTCATCTCTCAAGTTGAATAAGATCTTTGGTAACGTTTCCTTCTTTCCTAAGACCTTGATCTGGATTGTAGCCCATTTCCTACATCATGGGAAGTGATTTTGAGTAGGGTGTCACCTCCTTGGGAGGAGGAGGAATGTGTACCTCATGGGTCTTATTCCCATCACCCTCACCACCATGTTGAATTCATGCCACTGGTATTACCTCTCCCATTCCCTCCTAGGGAATTAGGCCCATCATGGGGGTGTCTTCTTCATTGTCTTCGTGACACTCATAATAGATTTTTCAAATCCCCCACCGTCCATAATATTGAGGTATGGGGCCTTCCCTTTTCCAAGATACTTGTGAATTCTCCACCACGCTCCTC
Source organism: Pseudotsuga menziesii (assembly GCA_001517045.1). Classification (NCBI taxonomy): domain Eukaryota; kingdom Viridiplantae; phylum Streptophyta; class Pinopsida; order Pinales; family Pinaceae; genus Pseudotsuga; species Pseudotsuga menziesii. The sequence goes on from LPNX010172808.1 coordinate 581,246, forward strand.
TCTTATGTTTGCTAAAATGGTGTTGGGCCAACTCATCATATCTATTTTGTGTAGGAACTTGAAAAGCCTCTCTTCCTTTGTTACCACGACTCCCTTTGGCCTATAGAATGTATAATGTGGGGGGACATCTAAGGGATTTGGGGTTGGAGGGAAAATAATGACTAGATGCCTAAATAAGATCTGCCTCATGATATTGTGGGTTCGAAATCTTGTGGACTTGTGGTCTTGTGGGTTTGGATTCGTTTCTCCCTTCTCTTAGCCTATTAGCATATGAGGATCACATCTCCAAAGCCAATATAGGGGTAAATGCAATACTTTGAGTATCTATGTCACCTCATTTAAACCTCTATTGTCATTCATCTCATACCCTCCCATAGCTATTGGAAAGTTTGTCCTACCCTTCTTCCTTGATTTAAGAAAACTTATGTTATCTACCTCCATCATCTATCTTGTATATTAAAGCAAAAAAGTTATATGGGTGATAAATAGAGGTAACCAATGGGGTGTTTGCTCTATTTCATATATCCTAACTATAACGTAATTTGGTCTCAAAAAAATTTCTCCCCATTTAAGTTTTAATTTCCTCCCCTAACTGTAAACAACACCTAAGTTATTGAGGAATACTATCAATTATCCTCCCTATTATCAAAACAAATTCCCTATGCATCAAGTTTGATACAAATTGAAATCAAGAGGCCATACCTTTTCCCCTTTATTCACCCATGGGATGTAATTGAACACTATGTTTGGAACCCCCTCCTATCCTTTTAGAAGCCCGACGCTTCACATTACTAAGATTGGTAAAATATCAAAAGTTACACACGATAAGAGGGATATTTGAAAACCCATGTGGATGGAAATTTTGTCAACTAGGACCTCATCCCAGTGCCTACAAGTTCAATAAAATAAAATTGAGGAGCATAGAAGGAATTAAAAGTGTCAGCCAGGGATACCATATCTACATCAATTTCCTCATCTGATTCTCGAAACAAAATTAGTGTGAAGGTAGTGAACATTTCATGTGCCCAAATTAAGAAACCTTTAAACCTCTAGTGCATTTGTGGGACTTCCTCACCCTTTTTGTACTTGAGACAATCAAAACCCTTGGCATCAGTATCCCAGTTCCTTATATTATATAATGCTTCTTGAGCATCATGAGAGAGAATGTCTTTCTCGGGGTTGTTACCTATAATGTGGATGATGGATGATCCAATTTTATGAAATAGAATGGTAAGACCATCATTGGTAGTAATAGTAGCTATCGTAGGATTAAAATTCTATGTACACAGTTGGACAAATTCAAGGAACAAAATGTATCGGGGATTAAGTGTTGGGCTAGACCTAATGATCAAAGCTTAAATAGGGATTCTCCTAACAAGAATTTTCCTAATGAGACATGAATGATTTTTCTAGGGGTGCTTTAGGTGGTATTAGAAGTGGTTATTGGGGACCATTTGTCGATGAAGGATGGGGTCTGAGATGAGGAGACATCACTGGAATTGGATCTACTAGACGTATCTTAAGAAGAGGGCCTTCCAGAGACTACTTTTTTCTTGGTCATTTTGAATTTCATGGAAACAAATGTGAGGGTATTTTCAAAGGATTATGTGAAGGGAACATGGAATTGACAAGGAATATTCCTAATTTTTAACACAATGAGCCTAACAATTCACAAATTATTGTGCATTGATAGGGATGATTATCTTTTACTTAACTATTTCATTGCAGAGAGGATGGACCAAATTCCTTGAACAAGAATGGTGATCTAGAGATTGAGCTTCAATAGTCATTATCATCTTGCAGTTATAGTTTAGAGGTAATTTTCTGCATTAGTGGAACACTTTATGAAAAAATATCTAATGGATATACTTGGAGAATTTCATGCAATAAGTAACCATTTAATTTACCCTCCTGGAAACATTAACACCCCATTCATGATGATGGCGTCGCAAACCAGTTTGGATTAGAGGTATGAAGAATCTCTTATGTGACTATCAATTGAAACCTTAACAAGTATGTCTACAAGCTCGAGCTTTGTTTTCCACTATAAAAGTGGAGATATCAACAAGTTCTAGTAGTATTTTTTACAGTATCTTTCACTTCACGGTAAATATTTGGTACTCTAGTAAATCCATGGGAATCTTACTTGGTGATGAATTTGACCCCTAGTGTGAACATCCAGGATCGTTTGTCACGGATACAAGTAATTTCAATATTCATCGTTAGCATCGATGCCCTTTCATTTACCCCCCATGCATTTATGTGAGCATGTATGGTCTAGATGAGATGGTTGATCCAAATCTTGGGGGATGAGACCCAAAGGATTGGATGCTAAGAGAGGAGGAGAAGAGATAGCATAATGACTAGCTTTGAGAAAGACACATCAACGAGATCTAGGATGTAAATATCCTAGACAAAGAAACATGGAGTATATAGGCCACATGGAGGGGTGAGGCTCAAAGAAGGTTCTTCAAGCCTCACCTCTCAAACTATACTAAGAAAAGAACTCATAACCAATAACCTAATAACTAAATAGAATAAGAGAAATGTAGCATGCCAAAATCCTTGAATGCTTTATTGAGAAGGCATAGAGTTTTTTATAACATTATTACAATGTTCCTTGGGGCCATACCATGGAAAAAAACCATGGGCTACCAAATACCATGGATAATGTGACTTGCTACCATACCATGGAACAAAACCATTTGCTACCAAATACCATGGATGGGAGAGGGTGGCCTCTCCATTTAATGCGTTTACAACTTATACATATAAATTTAGATCATATGCCGCCTAAAATTCAGATCATTCCTCCCCCCTTAGAAAATTATGCCCCCCATCATTTCATGCTAAAAAGAGACCCATTATTACAATATGCTAGTTGTAAATGAAGGGAAGGGTTTTGTGTGGTTAACCCATAACTGTGTGTTTTTTGTGGTTGACCCATAACCATAACCATGAGTGTGGGTTTTGTGTGGTTGACCCATAAATATGAATTTTATGTGGTTGAACCATAACCATGGGTTTTGTGTGGCTAACCCATAGCCATAACCATGGCCATAGGTTTTGTGTGGTTGACCCCTAACCATGGGTTTTTTGTGGTTGAACCATAACTGTGATTACAATACAAAACAGTGAGTTTTGTGTGGTTGACCCATAACCGTGATTACAATAGGATTTAATAAAATTTCAAAAATTGAGAAATTCACGATCTTTGGTGCATTTGATGTCTTGTTGCAAATCCATTCATAGTTTTGGATACAGGTGATGAAATTGAATTCTATTGAAGATCCATTTTGGATCTCAACGAGATCTTTCCATCCATATAATATTATTTCTCAATGGTGTCCCAAGGAGTGAGAAATAATTGGTGAAGTTTAGGGGACACACACACACTATTTTTTAGACATACATTGCTTCAATCAATGATATATCTCAAACCAAGAAGTCAACTGGAAAACTGTGAAATACTCATTTTAGATGACAAAAAGACCTTTCCAATGAGTTATGGTCGAGCCTCTGATATGTTCTGTGGAGTTTGTGGCACTTTTAAAAAAAATTGAACGTAAGGCTACACTATGTATAGACATATGTTGCTTCAAACAAGCGTATAACATAAACTAGGAAGGAAAATGAAAAACCATGAATACCCATTTTAGCTGACAGAAACATATTTCCAATGAGCTATGGAAGAGCCTCTGATATCTTATGTGGAGTCTGTGAAACTTGTTTAAATTTTTTGTAGGTGAGGTCACATTGTGGATGGACATATGTTGTTGCAAACAAGCGTATCTCATAAACCAGGAAGGAAAATGAGATACTGTGAAATGCCCATTTTAGCTGACAAAAATATATTTACAATGAGATAAGGAGGAGCCTCTAAAACTCTTTATGCAAGTCTCAACATGTGTTTGAAGTATGTATAGATGTGTTGACCTCCATTTCATGTCTCAGTGAGCTTCTATAGCGGTCGTACAACAACAAATAGTTTGAGAAAGGGTTCAAATGAGGTCACCAAAGCTCTTATATTCCTACTAAAAGGCTTTTAATCCGATCCATGGCCATATGAGGATGAAATAATGCTTGACCTAAGCGTGTAAAGTTCCAAGAAGGATGCCAAGGGTTTGTAGAGCAGCTTGGGATATTGTTGAGGTTTCAAAACCTCCATGGGTAGTATGGACACCCTGCAAAATTAATGAAATTGTTGTATACCAATGAATGTAGTGGATCCATGTATGTATGTAGTGAATCCATGTATGTATGTAGTGAATCCATGGATGGATGTAGTGGATCCATGTATGTATGTAGTGAATCCATGCATGGATGTAGTGGATCCATCTATGGTTCTCCTTGTAATGGTTATCGAAGAGTCGAGGATAGAAAATTCTTGTAGTTCATGTCGATCAATTATGATGCCTACAGTGTATGGATCAATAAATGGATTTCAATAGTACCAAAAGGAGGTTGGTTTTTTCTACAAATATTGAACCCGTAGTATGCTTCAAACCCTTGTTCCAATGGAGAGGATACCTTCTCTAATACCACTGAGTTGAATCTTGGGGGCTGATACCTAGAGGCTTGGATGTTGAGAGAGGACGAGAAGAGATAGCATAATGGACCAGCTGTGAGAAAGACACATCAGGGAGAGCTAGGATGTGAATATCCTAGACAAAGAAACATAGAGTATATAGGCCACATGGTGGGGTGAGGCTCAAAGAGGGTTCATTGAGCCTCACCTCTTAAACTATACTAATAAAATCACTAAAAACCACTAACCCAATCTCTCAATAGAATAAGAGAAATGTACGATGCCAAAAATCCTTGAATGCTTTATTGAGAAGGCATAGAGCCTTTTTATTACATTATTACAATGTGCCTTGGGTCCATACCATGGAACAAAACCATGGGCTACCAAATATCATGGACAATGTGTCTTGCTACCATAGCATGGAACAAAACCATGTTCTACCAACTACCAAGGATGGGAGAGGGTGTCCTCTCCATTCAATTCTTTTATCATGAATAGAAGAGGGTGTCCTCTCCATTTAATGCTCTTACAACTTATACATCTGAATTTAGACCATATGCCCCCTAAAATTCGGATCATTGGTGGTAAAAATATCGGTTAATATCAATCATTCACTTGATAAATCCCCTCATTATACCTCATGTAAATATTTTGGAACAAATGGTTAGGATTAGAACCCTGCAAGATACAATATATATCTAAGACATTTGCACTCCCTTACCCCCTTTTATTCTGTGTTATGCTTTAGGGGAATAAATGGATGTAATCGAGTCTCATGAACTTGCATCTACCAATCTCATCCAGTCATTCTTTCATCTTCCATTATCTTTGTCTTTAGTCATAGGGATCTCCAACCCTTAAAATCATGTGAACCAAAAAGATTCAACTGCATAGTTTCTCTCTAGGTGACCTCTTCCAAACAAGGAAAGCGATGATACTTTATATTAAGAACAAAAACTCCTTCTATGGGATGATCCCTTTCTATGCAGGATCAAGAAACTATAACGATCTCTTGGGTAAGCAGACCAGTGCTGTATCCATTGGGACATCGAGTCAAAACCAGAGCTATAATGAAAATTTGATCTTGGACTGGGTAGAAAACAAAACAATGTTGATTGTGGACTTAGTTTATTTGCTCGACAGAATGGGGGTGGCTCATGTTGAGTCACTGTAGGGAATAAAATGGAAAATGAACAAAACATGAAACTATAATACATTATATTTACACATATTTTTAGGACTATAAGAATGGTTTTAAGTACCTACCAAAGATAGAGTAGTCTAGGGTGTGTCCTTCTAAATTTACAAGATAAAGTGTATTGGGTGGCATCCCTATGTTTTTCTCAATCACAAGAGGAACAAGACGTAAGTTGTCAAATTTACCATGGTTTCCAGGGTCCTCATGCCTCTTATCCCACATAAATAGTATATCTCCCTCTGTGAATTATCTATGTTAAGATTTTTTATCAAACAAATCCTTCATTTTGTTCTAATATTCCTTGAAACCTTAGTATATCGTGCCTCTTTGTTCATGAATTTTCACTAGTTGGTTTACTCTCCGCTTGAACTTATTAGGTTCTGCTATTAGGTCTTGTAACATCTTCATGGCTGGAAACTCTAGTTGTATATGTAGGAATTCTTTCAACCCATAGACCAACGAAAAATGGGCCTTACCTATGGATAATTTTGTGGATATTCTATCAACCCATAGAGCATACCTTAGTTGAGAATCTCACAACTTCTTATTCTTGTAAGATTTATTCTTATGATTTTCATGAGATTCTTGTTAGAAAAGCTTCGTTAAGAAATTTTAATATCTTATATATTTAAGCTTTAACTTCATAATGGATCATTTTGAAATTTATGTAATTTTGTTTTCACAGGGCAATACGTTCATAATATTTTCCATTTTTTTTTATACTTGATAAACATTTTATTTCCATTTATGTTTTCTTCAGCGTTATGTGTACTTTTAGTTTATATCATTATAAGAAATTTATCATTTGTTTTCCATTAGAACTTTGGTGTAAATAAAGATCCTCTACATAACATATGTAACCCTTCGGTCCAATATTTAGACCCAATATTACCAAATAAAACACCCCTCATACGGTTAATATTAACCCTTAGAAGAGTTACACTATGTTTAAATTCTAAACATGTTGTAATTTACTCCATTGATCTCAATATTTTTGTTACAAGTGTAAGGATTGTATTAATAAAGCTCATTTTTACCTATAATGCTTCGATGGATTTTGTTTTAATAGGTAATTACAATGCCAACTCCAGAAGAATCAACAGTGTTTGTTAAGTTAAAGAGGTGAATGACGACTATGGGAGATGGTAAATGCTATTTCCTTTGCCATGAATGCATGGGCTTTAATGGAAAAAGAATTTTATTGACAATAGTTGAAAGTGATTGTAAGGAGTATGGGCACGTTGAAGGGGGTATGAATATTCTCCCATGGTAAGTTGTTCATTATAGGTCTTTGTATATATTGATTTTTTTATAAATTTTCCTTTCGTTTTAATATCTATTATACACTCTAATTTTATTTGATTGCCTCTGTTACTTGTAAAGAGAAATCATCCTAGGTATGTGACACCACTTAGTACAACAATTATTTCTCAAAAATAAAATTGTACAAGTCGAGGAAGATGGTATGTATATTGAAGATCACGTTAATCCTATGGAATAATATGACATTAATAATATAGTTGAGTATGATGGGGCAAATAGATTGATCCAAGACTTATTTAATGCTCTCATGGATGAGGCTGATAAATTGAATGAGGACAACGATGATAAATATGCTTATGATGTACATATGCTTAATAGTGCCACAAAACCCCTTCATGAAAGCACAATTTTTTATTATTATATATGTTGTATTGTTGTTGGCGAACTTCAATGTATCGAATGGTTTGTCAAGCACGTGTCTCTCATTGAACTTACAATACACAATATAATTTGTACATATACGTAAATCTCACTTTCTTTTTACTCATTGTTAGTGTCAATTGATATGTAGATTAAGGATGCAATATTTATATTGATTACTATTGTTTACATTAACTAGCTATTTTTTATATTGTCGTAGTTTGATAGGTGATTTTTTCTTACAATCACCAAATAAGTTACCTTACACATATCGATAATTATTTGTCATTATGAGAAATATTGGAATGGATTATCGAGGTATTGATGCATGTGCCAATGATGTGGGCACATAGAGAAAAAGGGATTTGTTATAATTATAATGAGAAATCCACCCGTGTACATAGATGTGTTGAGAAAAAGCTCTATCTCTTGCATGTGGATTCTCCGCCTACACCTGAAATTTGTGAAGATGCTCAGGATACAGTAGAAGATCATGTTGACATTCAACAGCCACCTATTGACCCTCCTTCTCAAAACAACCACCCAAAGATATCTCTCCATGCATTAGTCGGAGTAACCACCCCACAAACCATGTGGGTCAATGGTTTCTTCAAGAATCTCCCTATTACAATACTCATTGATTTTGGTAGCACTCATAAATTCATTGATCCTCAGATCGCCAAACAGGTTTATTGTTTTGTCCATCCTTGCTCCAGCATTGAAGTCATGGTTACCAATTGGGGCACCTTACCTTGCAAGGTGATGTGTCGCTATGTGCATATATTTATTGGAGATTATAACTTGGGCTCTAACATGTTTGAATTTCCCTTAGGTAGATGTGATGTGGTTTTGAGCGCTCAATGGTATGCACACTTGGACCCATCTTATGGGATTTTGCTTAACTTTGGATGCAATTTTTAGTAAATGGTAAAAAACACACATTGAAGGGATTAAAACCAGGGTCTCTTAGCATCATCGGTTCACATCGCATGGAAAATATCCTTCAGAAGAATTCACATGGTGTCATCACTCATCTCTATTACATTTAGATGCAACCATCAACTATCTCCACTACTCCCTTAGATCTACAACAATTTTTTTTATCAATATGCATGTGCCTTTGTTGAACCAATGGGATTGCCACCTTCAAGACTAGAGGACCATCGTATTATTCTCCTTCCTGGAAGCATCCCTCCCGACATCAGGCCCTATCGCTATCATTTTCACCAAAAGGCAGAGATTGAGATGCTTGTTCAGGGCTTACTAAAGCAAGGTATTATTTGCCATAGTACTAGTTCCTTTTCTTCACTAGTTCTTCTTATCCGAAAAAAAATGGGTCATGGCACCTTTGCATTGAATTTCAACCACTTTGACAGATCACAATCAAGGATACATTTTCAATTCTTATTGTTGATGAGCTTCTTTATGAGCTTCATGGTGCTCATTTTTTCTCCAAGCTAGATCTTTGTTCTGGGTATCACCAAATTCAAGTTCATGAGGATGATATCCCTAAAACGACTTTTTGCACAAATGATGGCCACTTTGAGTTTTTTGCCATGCCCTTTGGCCTCAATAATGCTCCTTCCACATTCTAGACATTGATGAATAAAATATTCTATCGCTACTTGCAGAACTTCATTCCGGTCTTCTTTGATGATATCCTCATCTATAGTAAAACATGGGTTGAGCATCTCCAACATTTGGATCTTGTATTGCAACCTTTATGTGATTGTCATATTCATGCCAAACATTCTAAATGTGTTTTTTGGCAAGATGAAGTACAGTATCTCGGGCATATTGTTTCAGCACAAGGGGTTCGTGTGGATCCTACCCAAATATATGCCATGAAAAATTGGTTGCATCCTCATACACTCAAGAGCCTTCGTGGTTTTTTGGGACTGACTGGATGCCACCGCAAGTTTGTCAAGGATTATGGGAAGATTGCAACTCCATTAATAGATCTATTGAAAAATGATGCTTTTGCATGGATACATGTTGTTGAGTGTGCATTTGACAAATTGAAACAAGCTATGCTTACAACACCTGTTCTAGCTATGCTTGAGTTTTTCAAGACCTTCACTATTGAAAGTGTCACTTGAGACAATGGACTTGGTGTTGTTCTCCTTAAAGATGAACATCCCCTTGCGTTCACTAAAAAATCCCTTTCCCGTAAGAATTTAGTCACCTGTACATATAACAACGAAATGATGGTTATTCTGCATGCAGTACATAAGTGGCAACCATACCTATTAGGGAATCATTTATGCATTAAGAACGATCACCGGAGTTTGAAATATTTCTTGGAACAATGGGTATCATCCCCAACACAAAATAAATGGGTTAGAAATCTCATGGGTCATGACTATGAGATCACTTACAATAAGGGTAAGGACATTCTCGTGGTGGATGCTCTTTCTTGCACATTTGAGGACCACGTTTATCTTTCATGCCTATTCCAAATTGGTTGTAATATGTTCAGCAAGGCTATGCCAATGACTCTTCATTATCTGAAATCATCCAATGGTTGGCCAATAACCCTTCTTTTGTACCTCATTATTCTTGGGATGGTGCTTCTATGAGATACAAGGGTCATCGAGTACTTCCCAAGAGCACATATCTTTCATAGGTTATCTTCTGTGCACTCCATGCTTCTCCATCGGCAAGGAACTTGGGGTTCCTCAAAAGGTATGAGAGGGCACGACGTAACTTCTTTTGGAAGGGAATGAAAAGCGAAATTCAATAGATGGTGGTTGGATGTGATACCTGTCAGTGCCACAAGGGTGAAACGATACTCGTTTTGATATTTCTCAAACCCTTGCCCTTCCCTACATGTATTTGGGCAGATATTTTGATGGATTTCATTGAAGGGATCCCTAAATTTGGAGGGAAGACAAGGATTTGATTATGGTTTATCACCTCTACAAATATAGTCAATTTTGTGCCCTCGACCATACTTATACCGCATCCTCAGCCGCGCAAATTTTCATGGACCAGATCTTCCATCTTCATGGAATCCCTTCTTCCATTGTCTTAGATCGCGATGCAACTATCGCAAGTCATTTTTAGACATAACTATTTCGCCACAGTAGCACCAAACTGGAGATGAGTTCAGGGTATCACTCACAAACATATGGTCAGACTCAAGTTATCAATAAATGTTTGGAAACTTATCTTCGTTGCTTCACCTCTGAACAACAACATCAATGGGAAAAGCAGATCCCTCTCATTGAATGGCGGTATAATACCTCCTACCGCACTGCATCTAAAATGACTCCATATGAAGCAGTCTATGGTCAGGCACCACCACTGCTCCTTCCATACACCCCCAACAATTCACCAATTCAAGCAGTTGACACGGTTCTCTGAAACCGAGATCAGATTCTTCACATTTTGCAAGACAATCTTCACATGGAAAGAAACTGAATGAAACGACAATTCGATCAACACCATTATGAGCGTACTTTTTTAGTCGGTGATATGGTTTTTCTTTGTCTACAACCTTACAAGTAATCCTCCCTGAAACTCAATGGGCGTCATAAGTTGGATCCAAATTTCTATGGGCCATATAAGGCTCTTCAGAAGATTGGGTCCATTGCTTATAAATTGGAACTTCCTCCTCATTCTCGCGTCCACCCAGAATTTCATGTATATTGTCTTAAAAAACATATTGGCACCAGCATCATAGCACAATTTGTTTTAGCATAACTAGATAATGAAGGATCCATCATTTTGGAGCTAGATGGCCATCCTCAATAGGCGCACTCGTAAACTTCGTTCTCGATCCATCACAGAGGTATTAATTCAATGGCATAGTATGCAACTGGAGGATGCTACATGGGAACCACTCCTTCAGATTCAACAACAATTTCCACATGTAAAGCTTTGAGGACAGAGCTTTTCTAAGAGGGGGGGGATGTTAGGAACCCGTCTCAGCTCTTCTCTTTACTTTGTTAGTATATTTTTGTTGGACGTATATGCTTTGTAAGTCGTCCTGTGAGTATATTGTATTACTCTACATTCATGGGGAGTAATAGTTGTTTAGATTATAATTAGTATATAAGTACGTGTTGAGGCCAATGAAGACATCCATGAGTTATTTGTATTGAGCTTTCTCAAAGGAGGTTTCCCCCTTGAAGTGGCCTATGATCAATAAATTCCTTATGTGGTTTGTTATCTCTGTTATATCATGCATTTTCATTATTTATTTCAGGAGGTTTCTATCAAGAGTAGACTTGCAATATGCTCATGTTCAAAAGGAAACTAAGAACAATATTCAAGAATCTTGTGATGAATTCTTGAGATTAGAGGCGTGGCAGTCACCAAAGAATATTTTCTTCAATTAAGAAAAATATGTAGTAAAGTTACTAAAGAGGTTCAGGATGATGGACTGTAACTCCATGGCCAGACATATGAAGATAAAATTTGAAGTTGATAAATCTTATTTAGGTTTAGAGGATATCAAAGTCAATTGAGATGTATCTGGTTAGTTCAAGAACTAGGTGTGTGCCTTACAGTCAATACATATAAATGTACAACAAATCATGTGTTATAGTACCTACTTGGTACAAGTGTATGTGGACTTAGATATGTCTTAAGTAATGAAATAAAAGGATATATGGATTTTTACTAGTATAGTGATCGAGAAATATCACATCAGAGATGTTGCTCTAGTTAGAGGATATTGTGAAGCATTAAAGCCTTATGAGGTTTATAGTTAGTTATATCCGAGACATGGTACATATCCATAGATGACCATCATTTCCAGCATTCTTACTAAGCCTCTATCTAGGACAAGCTTGGTATAATTTAGAAAGACTCCTCCAATTTAAGAGGGAGTATTGATGTGTCTTCAAATGCAATAGCAGATAAAGTCCCCAAACTAGTTAAGTCATGGTACATGACTCAGATAGCCAGGGGTTGTGATATCTTGTGGACAAAATCCACATGAGTAGAAAATGGTCAAAGTCTCGGAGACTATTAGATACTCAAGAAGAGTTATAGTTAGGACTGTCAGAGAATAGATAACCCTCTTTAAGAGGTAGTTGGGGTGTTGCGATATTCAAGAAAAGAATATGAAATCACTATGAAAGTGATCATGCCTTGAAGAACATCACATAAAATGGCAAGGTCACAAAGGATTTCTTTAGATGGTATAATTTTTTAGATGTTGAAGATTTAAAGGAAAAATGAAACTTTCTTTTTACGAGTTGTTACACATTTAATGTGTTGTATGTGATGGATGTGAAATCCATGGTTTCTAGTTTAGAGAAACTACATTCTGGATCAAATCAAAATGATGCTACTATGTATAAGTAGATGGTTGGTCTTTAAAGGTACTTAGCACACCTGTTATATTTTATGCTTTCTACTAAGCATATGTCTGAGTACTCTTGAGGCACATTAGAATGGGTTCTTTATTGTAATTGATATATGGTGGACCTATTGTGATATCCATCTATTATTTTAGCCTGAGATAAGTGATGTATATTGCATCTAGTACTACAAAATCTAAGTATATTGCGGCTAGTACTATAGAAGCAAGATGTATGTCAAAGAGTACTACAAAATAAAATGTGTTTTGCAAATAGTACTACCAGCTGAGAAGTGGAGTAGCTGAAAAGGTTACTTATGATGGTTGAAGAGAGTGACCATACTCGTGCTGACTAGAGAGCGTGACCATACTTTGTATGTGCATCCATTCGAGTATGTGTATCCAATCGAGTTGTGTATCTAGTTGGATATGTGTTATGATAAAACACATTGGGATGAAGTTTTACTTCATTGAAGACATGGTCATGTAAAGTGAAATTTCAGTATATAGCTTTTGATGAGCAGATTGCAAATATGTGGAAAATCCACTGCTAGTGACGAAGTTGAGATACTTCTAAGATAAGCTTAGTATGGAAAAAAAATGCTTGGTAAAGCAGAGAATGTCTCCCTCGCTAAGAGAGAGTGTTGATTGTACAACAACGGGAGTCATTCGTTGGACTTATGTTGTATCAAGTCATATTTACATCCTCATGTGTTGGGGTGGGATGCTAGTACTGTAGTATTATTTGGTATCAATATTGGTCTTATGTTGTATAAATATTGTAGTATTATGTTGTATCAATTCAATGATTCCCATAGACGATACCCTATGAGATGGATCTCCAATTGTGGAGATGATCTTTTGTTGTATCGAGATTGAAGTATTGTGTTTATCAAGACTGTGGACCTCCATTTGTTGAGGTGGTTATACCATGTGATCTATTACTAGTCATGGTAATTGAGTGCTATAAGTATCCTCTAGGGATTAACTACCCCTAGAGTGAATTACTTTAGCATATGGTTGTATGACTCAGGGTGATATATATGATCATCAGTATGTGTGACGATTCTTTCGAGTATGACATGGTAAGATGGATAAATAAATAATACACATGTTGACAATGGAATAAATGATTAATGATAATGAGATAAGCATAGAGAAAGAGAAAGAGTTCAAATTTCCCATGTATTCCTCCAAGTGAACTTGAATTGTAAAGGCTTCAGTAAAGCCTCTATCGTAAATAAAGATTGTATCAGTTAAATAGGGAGTCTCTATGAGATCCATGCAAAGAGAAAAATAGTAAATAGAATGTTGCCTGGATGGCACTAAAAAGTGAAGCACTAATGACACTAAGAGTGAAGCACCATGACTCTCAGTCAGTCTCCTAAATCTGTGGTCATGCATTCAGTTGAAGATAGAGTTCACTTCAAAGCAAGTTAGCATTCAGTTAAAGCTATTATTGGAAGGTATGGAACATGGAGAAGAATCAAAGGACAATGACTTGGCACTAGAGCAATAACACAACTAATTTTTGCATGGAGAGCATCCCATGCACCAATGTTAATGCTCCTCCATTAAATTCAAAAATTGAAGTGAATGTGTGCACTAGTGTCAAGCAAACATTGCATGGCTAAGTTTTTTACTTATTACTAAAGTGTTGAACACTTGGAAAGTTCATTCCAAAGTTTTTGTGGATGTCTCTTCTCTACTAGTGAGGTGATATCTATTATTAGGCAATCTGCTATTGTGTTGTAACTTGTTCTCTACAAATCTATCAATCATACCCAAAGAATTGTTGGGTTTTCCATCCTCTATATTTGGAGGGTTTTCCCAGGGTGTATCTTGTCTCTTATGGATGAATGACTTATGTGGTTGATTTATTTATGAGATTCATATGTGCAGTAATTAATTAATAAAAGTTTTAAAGTTCAAGCATCTTCATATTTTGCTCAAAAATCGACATGATTAAACATTCCAAGTCAAAACTTGGGGTATTACACCACAATACCTACCCCACACTACACCCTTTTTGGATCAGGCATCCCCTTCACCAATCAATGGTTCCTGTGGGTGATCCATATTGTCAGCTGCTTACCAATGCATGCATATAAGGATTCCAACCTATTGTATGTTGTTGTATAACCTCATGTAGCATCAATTTATGGATCTTGAAGCATATATGAGTAGCAAAACTCAAAGGGTGACGATCCCTAACTTGCACAACCTTTATACTCACCTACAAACGTATCTTTTTACTTAAATTTGTAGCTCTATTTCTTAATTCTAATTTATGAGCAATGCACGGTCTCATATTTGGTAATGGAAATGGGATCAACAAGAAAAGCAAGAAAATTGTGTAGTCTCAAATCTGCTGTAAAAATATGCATAATGAAAAATGGATATTTGACTCACAAGATGAGAGAATGGTTTAAAATACAATTGACATAAATTCTAAATATATAAGAGGGTACTATTACAATATTCATAGAATTATATTCATCCCATGCTTCCATAACAACATTAGAAGACTTTCCTCACCAACCTCATACATGCATTCAATGATTGGGTTAAATAACAAAGAGGAAGTAATTGGCTCATTTAAGGGAAATGGTGTTACTTGGGTGGGTTTTAAGGTTGATACTTGGCAATGGAGGATCTACTCTCCCATAGACCCCCTTTCTTCTCCCCCTCTAGTGCAATCATAGCTCCTCTAGTGCTCTTTACAAAACCATTATTAGACCATTATATTATTTTCCAACATAATGATTACCTAGATTCACATCATCATAATAAACCAATCACATTGTCCATGTATAGATATTTACATTATACATGCCTATCCATTCACTAGTCGGGCCTTAGCCTTGAGATCTGTACTAGAAATCCATAGTAGCACATTGGCATTGTTAAGCCCTTAATGATGGCACATTACCC
Organism: Pseudotsuga menziesii; assembly: GCA_001517045.1. Taxonomy (NCBI): domain Eukaryota; kingdom Viridiplantae; phylum Streptophyta; class Pinopsida; order Pinales; family Pinaceae; genus Pseudotsuga; species Pseudotsuga menziesii. The sequence goes on from LPNX010172808.1 coordinate 596,900, forward strand.
CATATAGTGTGGCGCATTACTCCCTATATTGTGGTGAATTACATATTATTTATGTCATCTTGGGTCTATTATTTGTTATTGTACCCCTTTGTCTCCTATATATAGGAAGGATATATTATCATTTTAGTCATATAGTATCTTGTCTTGTCTTGTGTACTCAGTACATTGTGTAAGGAGGTTCCTCCCTCGAAGATGATTGATATTTATCTATGTTATTCATTGTTAAGGCATGGATTACTCTCTTATTGTCTACTTTGTCTCTTTTTATGTTATTTATGGGGCTTGGTTGCATAACATTTGGTATTAGAGCTCTTTCCTAAGGACTGGCTTCTGCAAAACGAGTCATCTTGGCACTTTCGCTCAAATTTTTTTTATAAAGGGATTCAAAGATTGAGGTTAAAAACCCACTTCTAAAACATGCTTAAATATCTCTAGTTTGAAATTCAGGTACTGATCCATTACAGTTTCGTAGATAATTGCAGAGGAATATAGGGTTTTTTGCTAGTCCTAAACCTAGTGTAAAACAAGTTTTCTTGGGAAAAAGGTCATATCTGAGGCATCCAAGATCAAAATTGAGTGAGAATAGTTGCATCTGAAAGAAGTCAGACTAGGGTATCTATGGTAGAAGTTTCAGCTACATAAACAAAATATTGGACACGTGGCATACTTTACAAGTGCAATCTTCTGGATAGGCAAAAAATAAGAAGCTTTTGGAGTTTTGCAATAACGTTTTATTGGCACATCCAAATTAGGTCAGACCTATGGCATTGGAAAGAGGACAAATTAGGGTGCCATAGGCCAAAGTTTCAGACCCGAAGGAGTCAATATTCAAATTTTACCTCAGTTACAATTCGACCCTAAAACAATCTTTCAATCAGGGTTTGAAAAAGGTACATCATTTTCAATTTGAATAGTTTTTAGTAGAAGGATTTATTTGTGGTAAACCCTAGGGTGTGATATATATTTATTGTTCAGAATTCCACCAAAAGGAAGTGGAAAGAATCACACTCCACTCAAACCCACAGAGGATTCATCCTTGACATACGATGAAATGGAAGACATGTCTTTTAGAGTGTCCAAGTTGGAAGATGTGATTAGTTGAAATGTGAAAATGGATGACTTAGTTAAAATGGAAAAGACGATGGCTAGTAAAGAGGATCTCAAAGGGATGGCTAGTAAATAGGATCTCAAAGGTATGGCTAGAAAAGAATATCTTCAAGACTTGAAGGAATTTATGAAGGATATAAAACATGACTTTATTCCTCATTAATCTACTCAAGAAGAGGATAACGAGGAAAATGTGACTTATTACAGTCACATATGGAGAAAATTGAAAAACAATTGGAGAGTAGAAAGTTGGAATCCTCAAAAGTTGATGATTCACTACAATATCATGGGTTCAATTCAGGTCCAAGAAACTACTTTATCCCCAAAATTAACATGAGAAAGTTTTATGGAAAGGATTCAATCACGTGGATTTTTCATATGGAGTAATTCTTTGACCTACACCACATGCCCACTATAGAAAAGGTAACTATTGCATCCTTGTATTTAGAACCTGATCAATTTGTATGGTACCAATGGGTTTGTGACCATAAAAAAGACTCTATTATCTCTTGGTCTATATTCATAGAAAAATTCATTGCACATTATGGGGATATAAATAACAACACCTTCTTCAGTCATTTGGTAAATCTTAAGCAAAAAGGTTCAGTTACAGTGCACATCAAGTTATTTCAACAACTAAGTCTCAAAGTGAAGAATATTTTAGAAGATAATTTGTTAGATCTATTTATTGGAACCTTGAAATATAACATTCAACATGAGGTACGTCTCTTTGAACCATCATCCCTAGAGAAGGCTTTCATGATGGCAAGGAAGGTTGAAAGTAAAAATATGGCAATGACTACTAGAAAAGCCTTCTCCAACACATATAGAGAAAATAATGTCCATTCTTCTAAACCACCACAAAGGTTGACACCCCAACAAATAGATGAAAGAAGAGCAAAAGGATTATGCTTTAGTTGTGACAATAAGTATAGTAAGGGACATAAGTCCAATGAGAAGAAATTATTCTACATGGATTGTGAAGAGGAAGAACCAAAAGAATAGGAAGCATCTCAAGAGGAGGTGACTTCAGAATAAATAGAAGAGGCTACTTCATAAGAAACTACCCCCACCATATATTGTCATGCATTGGCTGGAATTAGCACTCCTCAAACTATGAAGGTAGAAGTATACAGCAAAAAGAAGAAGGTTACAACGTTGATTGATTTTGGTAGTACTCATAATTTCATTCACTATAAATTAGCAAGTTCTTAATTGTTTTGTATATCCACCACCAGGATTTTCAAGTAATGTTTACAGATAAAGGAACTATAAATTGCTCAGGGAAATGCCATAATATCAATCTAGATATGGGGGAATAGGTATTGAATAGTCCAATGATTGTTATCCGAATGGGTGGTTTCGATGTGGTCTTAGGTGTCCAATGGATATAATCATTGGGAACAATGGCTTTTAATTTTCAAAAAAATTCATGGGAAGGAAAAGAATATGAGTTAAATGGTATCATAGGAAAACCGAGCAAGGTGATAATCTCTAATGGCATGGCAAAGTTGTTAAAAAGGGAAAATGAAGGTGTAATTGCACAATTATTCCCATTAGATATTCAAATCTCAAAGTTCCTTGTCTCCCTAGATCTCCAAAGGGTCATTAATAAGCATTCCAAGGAATTTGAAGATATTCCCAAAGGTCTTCCACCTATTTGTGACTTTGATCATGATACCCACTTAATTCCAAGCAATGTTCCTCCTAACATCAGACCTTACCGATATCCCTATATCCAAAAGAGTGAAATTGAGCTTATGGTTGCTAAAATGTTAGAGGTTGGCATACTTAGGCCTAGCCAAAGTTCTTACTCTACACCAGTGGTAATGGTACCAAATCCAGATGGATCATGGTGTATGTGTCTTGATTATAGAGAACTCAACGAGATCACCATTAAAGATAAATTTCCCATTCCCATCATTGATGAATTGTTAGATGAATTACATGGAGCAGTTGTCTTCACAAAGTTTGATCTTCGTTCCGAGTATCATCAGATTCGAATGAAGGATAAAGACATCCCCAAAATAACATTCAGAACTCATGAAGGTCACTATGAATTTTTGGTCGTGTCATTTGGTCTAACAAATGCGCCTTCCACATTTCAAGGTTTGATGAATTCTATTTTCAAGCCTTTCCTTAGAAAATTTGTGCGGGTACTATTTGACGATATACTAATTTATAACAAGTCTTGGGAAGAACACGTTCAACATGTTGATTGGGTACTACAACTACTAAAGGGGAAAGAATTGTATGCAAAACCCTCAAAATGTTTCTTTGGGATAAAGGAGGTAGAGTATTTGGGTCATATTGTATCTCATGAAGGTGTTAAGGTAGACCCTAAAAAAATTAAATCCATGATGGACTGGTCGATTCCCAAAACCCTAAAGAATCTTCAAGGATTCTTAGGTATGACAAGGTACTACCGCAAGTTTGTTTGGAACTATGGAAGAATAGCAGCTCCTCTAACAACATTATTGAAGAAAGATGCATTTTCTTGGACCCCAGAGGCAACTCAAGATTTTTAACAACTCAAAGAGGCCATGTGTAAAGCTCATGTTTTGGCAACACCAGACTTCACACAAACCTTTATTGTGGAATGTGATGCTTCAGGAAATGAAATTGGAGTTGTACTAATGCAAGAAGGACACCCTATTGCCTTCACAAGTCATCCAATCAAGGGGAAGAATTTACAAAATCCCATTTATGAGAAGGAAAAGTTGGCAATACTACATGCCTTGAAGCAATGGGGACCCTAACTTATAGGGAGCATTTCAAGGTTAAAATTGATCATGATAGCCTTAAATGCTTCTTGGAGCAAAGGTTATCTTCAGAAGAACAACAAAAATGGGTGACAAAGATGTTGGGATATGACTTTAAAATCATCTATGAAAAAGGGAAGCAAAATGTTGTTGCAGATGCACTCTCTTGGAGAGATAACGATGTGGAAGCATTACTCTATGTTATTTCAATCATCCAACCAGATTGGATTGCAGAAGCAATGGAAAAATGGAAAAATGACGAAAACAGATGGACATTTATTCAAAAGCTGTAGTAGGATCCCAATGTCTCTAATACATTTAGGTGGAAAGACGACTTGTTATTGTATAAGGATCGCTTATATATTGGTAAGAGTTCCCAACTCAAGCAAAAGGTACTTTTTGAATTCCACTCCTCACTGATAGGAGGGCACTCAGGTTTCTTAAAAACCTACCACAGGGTAAAGAAATATTTTTTTTTGGGATGGTCTTAAAAGTGATGTTCAAAAATTTGTGACAGAATGTTTGTTTTTTCAACAAAATAAAGTGGAAACAATTAAGACTCGTGGTCTCCTACAACCACTTTCCATTCCACGCCAAAGGTGGACAGAGGTCTCGATGGATTTTATTACAGGTTTACCAAAGTATGAAGGAAAGAGTGTCATCATGGTGGTTGTTTATAGACGTACTAAATATGCACACTTTTGTGCACTATCTCACCCCTTCAAAGCAAGCATAGTCGCCAATTATTTTATGGAGACAATACAAAAATTACATGGTACTCCAACTATTATAGTAAGTGTCAGGGATCCCATTTTTACTGGAAATTTTTGGACATAAATATTTTCTTGATTGGGTACTCAACGAGCTCATAAATCATCTTATCACCCTCAATCTGATGGACAAACATAGATAGTAAACAAATGTTTGAAAGGGTATCTTCGATCTTTTGCATTTGATAAAAAAATACAATGGGTCAAGTGCTTACCCTTGGAAGAATGGTGTTAAAACACTTCCTTCCATACATCATAAAAATGACCCTATTTATGGAACTTTATGGCTATCATCCACCATCCATCACATCTTCACTAAGAGACTCCTCAAATGTTCAAGCAGTGGAAGACCACATGAAGCATCAACAACAAGTTCTTCAACTCTTAAAATACAACTTGAATCTAGCACAAAATCGAATGAAACAACAACCATATCAACACCACAGTGAACAAAGCTTTAATGTGGGGGATTGGGTGTTTTTAAGACTACAACCATACAAACATATGTCCCTGAATAATAAATTATCACCTAAATACTATGGTCCCTACAAGGTGTTACAAAAGATTGGTAGTATGGCATACAAATTGGAACTAACTACATCTTCACGAGTCCATCCAGTTTTCCATGTTTCCTGTTTAAAGAAGGTAATCAGTGACAAGGTACTAGTTCAAATGATATTACCAAAACTTGACGAGGAAGGAAAAATCAGCTTGGAGCATGAAGAAATTAATGAAATAAGAACTAAACAACTTCGAAATCGGTAAATTCTAGAGTATCTCATTAAATGGAATAACTTACCCACATAAGATTCAATAGGGTAAGATGAGTCCTTTATACAACAACATACAAAACTACTTCAGCGTTGAGGACACCACTTTTTGAAGGGGAGGGACATGTTAAGCCCTTAATGATGGCACATTAACCCATATAGTGTGGCGCATTACTCCCTATATTGTGGTGCATTAAATATTATTTATGTCGGCTTGGGTCTATTAGTTGTTATTGTATGTCTTTGTCTCCTGTATATAGGAAGGAGATATTCTCATTTTAGTCATCATAGTATCTTATCTTCTCTTGTGTACTCAGTACATTGTGTAAGGAGGTTCCTCCCTCGAATATGATTGATTTTTATCTCTGTTATTCAATATTAAGGCGTGTTTTTCTCTCTTATTGACTATTTTGGCTCTTTTTATGTTATTTATGGGACTTGGTTGCATAACAGACATCATTTTACATTGTCTAATTCATTACATTACAAGGGTCAAACTAGGGGTAATACAATCCCTCCCCCCTTGGAATAATCGTCCTCAATGTTCTCTTAATTTTCAACAAGGTTCTATGTCCTTTTTAGCTGCATTTGAAATGCCTTTCCCTTCAGGGCCACATTATCTTGCTACTACATACTTTGGAAAACAATGCTCAATCATTCCTTTGGGATACCTTGGGGACACTCCAAGTCCTTTGGCATTTATTCAAATACCTATCAGAGTCATCAAAGGAAAAACATGCTTGTCATAGCCATTTTAAGCAGCACTTGATCCATTAAAAAATATTCAAGTTTCATAATTGCAACATTTAAATATTCATAACAAGAGCTAAAGTATGCAATAAGCCCAATGCTTATTTGTATGAACGTATCTTTGCTTTAGATGGCTACCATGGGCAAGAATCAACTTAAAATATTCTCTGACACAACCAAGTATCTACATATACCTATGATGCCTTCTTGACCCCAACTAGCACATAACACAAATATGCCACTTACATTCATTCAAGTTGCCTCTTCCTTACAATCACTCACCATTCAAGCTCAAGCATCCCCTTCAATGATCCATGATTCCCTTGGTTGATCCACCATATGCCCAATCTTTTTGCACAAGAAGATCACCAACTCACATGCCTTACTACTAGGGTGTCCCTCTAGAAACCCTTAACATATCATAGCTCATGGCGATCAAGCATATCATGGGGTTCCTGTAACACCCTAGTTTTGACCCCGTTTGCATTAAAAATGTATATGATGTATATATTGTAATTAATCATGGTGTGGAGCTAAAGGCCAAGGCCCCGCCATCGATTTGGTTTGAATATTTCGGAAATTAAAATTGATGTCGATGGTATTTCGTGCTAGCTGACACATTATAGTTTTGGACATCATGTAAATATGCAATTTAATTATATACCCACAACGAGGTATGTCAATGAAACATTAAAAGAGACAGGGCATGATTTCCTAAGGATAAGGGGGGGGGATATTCAAACCTTTAGGCCAATGGGGAAAAGCCAAATGTCAAAGGTAGAATCCATGAGACTGTCAACTACCCATTTTGTCTTTTGTGCCCAATCATTTATTTCTGCCAGAAATTGGTTGAGGTAGTTATTGCATGGGGATGGGAAGAGTATGGCAGTCCAAATTCGAATTGGAGAAGCCATCATTTTTTGGGAAACTCGATTTTGACTTTTGGGACAAGTTAACACCCAAAAATGCATGCCCATGTTGTTATTCACCCACGTCCTCCATTTTCTCATGCAGCGGAATCTTGGAGAACTCTATCCTTCATGTTTTTGTCTATTGTGTGTGTTTTCCCTCATGTGGGTAGTCATTTTCTTCATTTTACCCAGGCTCAAAAATCGTTTTTGGTAATGATCAGTGGTTGGGTTTCCTTCCCCATGATTTTGTTGCATTTCCTCATTGTTTTCAAAGCTGGAAATCCGTTTTTGGTAATGCCCAGTGAATTGGAGAGGAGACCACGATTTATGGGTGTTTGCTAAGGCCATTTTTTCCCAGGTGAAGGCCATAAATGTTCTGGAAATCAAATTGTTGTTACGGGGTTGTTTTTACCCATTTTGGAAATTCGTTTTGTTGCCAAAACCATTTTTTCCTCAACCCGAAATATTGTATCTTGTTGTGTGCATATTTTTCTTGACCTGAACTGGTTTTGAGTGGAATTGGGTCTAAACTGGCTTGATAAACCTATTGTATGAAGGAACCTCACAGGAAGATATAGAGGGGTTGGTTTTCTTCTTTTCACACCCTAAATAGCACCAGAATGGAAGACATAGAATGAGGGACTGTGTAGCAGACAAGGGGATGCTTCCTTGTGTTGGGTGTGTAGATGTTTTAGGAGCCAAGCCTGATCTAGTGCAGGAGTCCATAGCTTCGTGGTTGAGCTAACTAGCTTAGCATCTCAAGCTTTCCACCTCCCTAACAGCCTAATAAACCCAATTGTGTTTGGCTTGGCTGAATTTTGATATATCCTTGGTTATGTGTGAGTCTGCTAGTGTTCCCTTATTCCTTGTGGGAATCATGCCCATCTCGAGGGTGGCAGTGCTGCTGAGAGATTGATGAGCACACTGGCCTATGGTTGGGTGGAACGTTGCAGCGACGTTGCTGGTTGCAGGACAAGCTTCTTTCAATATAAGTATTCTTGTCTATTTTATCTCTGCAACTGTATATGTGTTTATGAATTGATATGAACATGTTAAACGCTTTAATGAAATGTAATTGCTTCCGCTATATATTGCATGTGTTTACAAATATGTGTATGTTTTTAAGTTCAATGCATTTTATATTACGTTATGGGGCTTAGATTGCCCGGATTAGATAGCATCATAGTGTATGAAGGAACCTCATAGGCAGATCTAGAGGGGTTGGTTTTCTTCTTTGCACACCCTAAATAGCACCGAAATGGAAGGCATAGCCTGAGGGACTGTGTAACAGAGAAGGGGATGCTTCCTTGTGTTAGGTGTGTAGATGTTTTAGGAGCCAAGCCTGATCTAGTGCAAGTGTCCATAGCTCTGTGGTTGAGATCACTAGCTTAGCAGTTCAAGCTTTCCACCTCCCTAGCATCCTAATAAACCCAATTGTGTTTGGCTTGGCTAAATTTTGATATATCCTTGGCTACGTGTGAGTCTTATAGTGTTCCCTTATTCCTTGTGGGAATCATGCCCAACTCGGGGGTGGCAGTGCTACTGAGAGATTGATGAGTGCACTGGCCTATGGTTGAGTGGAACGTTGCAGTGACGTAGCCGATTGCGGGACAAGCTTCTTTCAATATAAGTATTCTTGTCTATTTTATCTCTACAACTGTATATGTGTTTATGAATTAATATGAACATGTTAAATGCTTGAATGAAATGTAATTGCTTTCGCTATATATTGCATGTTTTACAAATCTGTGTATGTTTTTAAGTTCAATGCATTTTATAATACGTTATGGGGCTTAGATTGCCCGAATTAGATAGCATCATAGTCGCGTTCCCTCTTTGGTAGACGGGAGGGGACGTGACAGTTCCAGTGTCATTATAGTAGCAATCCCCCCTTTGCTTGCAATATTTCAACAATGAACATCTATCCTCACTAGACATGTCCACCATCTCACTTGTATTACACACATATAGTTACCATGAGATGTCATCATGATGATTTTAATTATAAATTTTCAAATCTGTTTCATACAAAAACCATATTTCCCAAACATGAGGTCCTCCTCATAAATTTCAATCATAAATGTTTCAAATCAGTTTCATACATAAACCAAATTTCCCAAACGTTAGGTCCTTCTCATGATGCTTAGCTCTTGAAGGCCATAACACATGGTCTTTCTGCAATGTGTCCTCCTAATACAACTCACAAACAACCAAACAATCGATAACATTAATAACCAAATTTAAATTCGACTTTACAATTTTGTATCCAACACAAATTACATTTATTTAGCCATGAGGTCATCCTCGTATTGTTTGGAACTTGTAAGTGGCTTATCACTATGTCCCTTATGTTTTACACTTGCTGCTACAACCTAGACATCCACTTGCAACATGTCCTCTTGACACAATTCTATATCAGCCAAAAAGTCATCAGCAATCATTGGCAAAAATTTCAAATATGAAATTTACAATTATGTTCCCTACATAAATCGTATATTTTTTAATTAACTACAGATCATAATTAGTCAAATTGTAGTGTTGTTAAGTGTTAGGAAGTCCAAGAAAAGGAAAAGTATACTTGGTTAGAGCTGCTCATATTGATCGGAGTAGTAAGGAAATGCAAATGAAGTGTAATGAAACTTGATGTAATGACAAGGAAAGCTACTGTAGGTTGACAAGACAACTATACCAGATATCATGGAATGATCTCCATAAGGAAACATTGACAAAGAGGGAAATTTCTCACCTTAAACTATTTGTGTTTATGGCATAAGAATTGCATGCTTGGAAAGTAGAAAGTGTAAATGTTATACATGTGTATATGTATTAAATTGCTACTTGGTGAGAAAATCATATGATCCCTTGTGCAATTGATAGTGAGGCCATGAATTGGATCAACTATGATGTGGAAGAGGAGTTCCATGTTTGATAAGGAGTTGGAAAGGGAGGGCTCATTAACTCTTCTCTTGATGTTGTATTTATATTTTTTGAGTTTTACACGTGAGAAATTATGCCATAGGAATGCAGGAAATGTAATAGTTAGATAGATGGAATGTATATGCACCAGTAGGCATATTAAGAGATAATGCATAGTGCATGTGAATATGCTTGTGCATACAAATGATGTTGCAAATTGATAAAAAGTAATATGATTTTTCACATGCAATGAACCACTAATGATTATTATTGTGGTTAATGATGATTGTCTGACCAAAGACAATAGAGACATGGCTAGAGATGTGGATGATGCTATTTCACATGACATGCAACCCTATGAAGAAAGGTAAGGGTAATAATTGTATGATCAAGAGGTTGGTGGAAGGATTGTGAAATCCTTTGTAAGAGACCAACTGATCAAGTAACATCAAGGGTATTGATGGCATCCATGCATGTAATGGTTTGTTTATGTTGATTGCTTAAGTACTAAAAAGGGGATAGGGTAAGAATCCCCTTAGCCATGCTTTAATCATCCTAATTTGGTATTCATGTGATATTGAATGCATTTAAGTGAGTGATATTCCACCAAGTATGGTGAGGTATTGGGTAGTAAGGGCAAGGATCCCTATACCATATAGTTTTTTAGAAATTTGAATGCATTCATATGAAAGAATAACATGCCATGTTTATGATGGTTATAAGTTAATGATCAATGCAAGTGTGGAATTATGGTATTGTCATGGTAGTAAATACCATGTGAGATAGTCATGGGCAAGGCCATAGTGTGGTTGGATATGGAAATGTTATAGTGCTACACAAGTGTCCAATGAAATTCCCATTTGTTTCGGTGTTATGGACTATAACCTTATTTTCAACACATAGAGACTGTTAGAGGGGGGAGGATTTCATGAGGGAGTCATGGAGTGGTGAAGGTACATACCTTCTAGTACACCCGAAGGACCATTGAGAGGAGAAGGGGTGTATCACGGTATTATGTGGAAAAAAGAAGAGGGTGTTCAGATTGTCATGCAAGTAATGGGGAGGTGGTTGGATGATGTGTTGAGGCATTGGCTATATCTTCCAATTCATCATGGTGGAATGCATGACATGACATTATGGTCTTGATGGATCAATGCAAGGGAGCATTGGTTGAACATAAATTGATAGATTATGTACTTCTTGTGGTTATGCATGCATATGTTTGGGTACATATGTTAAGATTTATTGCGTGAATGAATGTTTATGATACATATTTCACTGCAATTAGTTAATAGCCTAAATGCGAGAATTATTGGTAATTTTGAGATCATTTCATGAGTTGCCATGGATGCAGTGGAAGGCTTGCATGAAAAAGGTAGTCATATTTGATGGACTACCAGAATGATATGTTGGGAGGGCGGAGTTGCATGAAAGGATATGATGGTATAACCATGAGTATTGGAACATATAGTTGATTACATAAATAATGTGACTACATCTTGCAATTTTATTGTGATAACGATGCATGCAAATTCATCTCATTGCTTTTGAAATATTAACAACTGACAATGTTTGAATTATTGTGTGTTATAATTATGAGATCACTTCAATGATTGTTGTAAATGTTGCAATGAGAAGATTACATGCTTGAATACTCACAGTTGTTTGACTAATACTCATGGTTGTTTGACTAATTGACTGAATACACATAATAGGGATCATTCAACAACTTTCATATTTTTTATGCGATGCCCCAATCAATTTCTATAAATTAATGGAATTGAATACCTTTCACTTTTGCACTTTTTTCCAGACTTGGAAATTTTAGCAAAATTGGATATCTCCCAAACTAATACTCACGGTTGTTTGACTAATTGATTGAATACACACAATAGGGATGATTCAACAACTTTCATATTTTTTATGTGATGCCCCAATCAATTTCTATAAATTTATGGAATTGAATACCTTTCACTTTTGCTCTTTTTTCCAGACTTGGAAATTTTAGCAAAATTGGATATCTCCCAAACTAAGCATTTATGAAAACTTCCTCTAACCAAAGTTGTATGTTTTGATGAGTAAATAAAATGTCAAGTTCATAAATTTTTTATGGTTTCAACATTTAGGGTTACTTTTACCTCCTCCAAGCATTCTAAAATCCCTAAAAAGTGTTCCATAATAGTGAATTTGGACATTCTTTCACACCTTAGCTTCACACCTTTTGTAATTTGGTCACAAGCCTCTAGATTTATCTACATGCCTAGTCCATGAATGTACCATTGCAATTTTGTCCCAAGCAACTTCCCCATCGGGTCTTTGAACTTTGTTATTTAAAATTCATTATTTCAATTTTTTGTCAAATCAAAGCAGGATGGGATCGAGCCTCTTACTAACAGTTTTGTATTCTTCGTCAATGGCATCCAAACACCTAAGGTTTCATTGAATTACAAACTAATATACTCATATTATGGCCAAAACAATTTTTGGGTTGTAGACTCAATGACCTTCATCGAATCGTTTCTATCGAACTTGTCGTAGTAGACCTATTCCCAGTACCTTCGATGGTTGACAACTGGTATCTGACCCACCTCGACAAGATATTCCTCGAGATATGTTTTTTGCACTTTTTCCTAGACTTCTAATTTTTAGCAAAACCGACTATCCCCCAAATCAAGCATTTTTGGAAAACTTCCTCTAATCAAAGTTGTTTGTTTTCATGAGTAGATAAATTGTCGAATTCATCACTTTTTTTGGTTTCAACATCTAAAGTTAGTTTTACCTCCTCCAAAATTTACAACTAATTACTTACAATAAAGGCTTCCACAACCCCTTTATGCAATTCATATTGCACATTTTAAACATACAAAATGCATTGCATACATTATGGCTAATGAACCATCAATACCTTTTAGTTCATTTTCTCTATCACGAGTATTTATCAAATACAATCCACAACAATTTATTCTTATCCATTCTACATGGTTTCCAACCTATTAACATGAATTACCATAATACTCCCAATTGAGTATCCTTACTCATTAATGATACTGCCATGTTACCAAGCATCCAACCATACTTGGTTCAATTATTCATATTGCTAGCTAACAAACAATTTTACCATGCTTGCTTTTCCAAGTTTGCCTCCACTTTATTGTGAGAGCACCATTACCATGGTATGGGCATCAAAACATTTACTCAATTTTAATTCCTCTCACTCTGGTATATTCCTACACCGTCATATAAAAGTATTCTAAAATTTTGATTGTTTTGGAGATCACTCACATTGAAGGTTTCTTACCCAATCAATTCGAGAGGCTTTGTTCGCGATACTATTTCAAACATTTGGAAACATATTTAAAAATTAAATCCTCCTATTTGATTCTTCTATAGTTTAGCTTTCCAGTGACTATAACCAAGCTCATATATGATTTCAGAGTTGCTAGTTGTAGTATTCCAAAACTATTAATTTTTCCCACTTCTGCATTTTTTCTATAGGTGTAATCAGCTTTAGAGATCAACTTCAACCATATGTAGAAGAAAATCTAAAGAGAAATAGAAAACAATTTATACCGAGCGTTGATAATGAACATAAGAAGGATCACTCAAAAACTTTCAGAATTATGATAACAAATTTATCTAAATTTATGGAATTGACTACTTTTCACTTTTCCACTTTTTCCTAGACATGGAATTTTTAACAAAACTAGCTATCTCCCAAACCAAGCATTTATGGAAAAACTTCCTCTAATCAAAGTTGTCTATTTGATGAGTAGAAAAAATGTTGAGTTCATAAAATTGGTTGGTTTCAACATCTAGGGTTAATTTTACCTCTTCTAAGCTTTTCGTAATCTTGAGATTTGAACCAAGACTGAATAATAGAACTAAGAGGCTTTCTTAACAAATAAATCTTCATGGCATTTGACAAACACTGCCAAAGTATTATGACACATCCAAGAGTTGTAGGTAATCACTTCATGGCAATGGATTTCTTATTCAAAAGAAAATTGAAAAAATCTTTCGTTAGTGGTTGGATAACTATGCAAATCCATCCATGAGGGCCCTAGGGTTCCTTTGTTGAAGGCCTGTTCACAAGCCTTTAGTGGAATGCGACTCACAAAATACCCTAAGAGTGTGTATTTTTCAAATTATCATAAATGACAACATATTCATAATCTTAAATATCAACATGAATTTCATAATACCTTGGGATAAGCTTCCACTAAGCCTTGGCAAGAACCATTTTTTTTCACACCGAAAAAAACAATAACTTGTTTTTCCATAGAATCAAAGTTGCATCAAGCATTACATCTTCAATCTGAGAAAATTCTAGTCCAATATGTCGTCAACCAAAACCTCAAAACATTGTAGGATTACATCATCCACCAAACAACCACAAACAATCATCAAACCTCACATCACATACATACTGAATATAAACCATGTCATCTAACTCTTTGCATAATTGCCAAAATCACATTATCAAATTGCGAGATGACCACTTAAATGACCCCAATAACCTTATCCTTAACAAGATTCGTCCGACTGGAACTGTATCATAAACAAGATTCATCGTAAGCTTGAGGGATGGACGTCTCGGTGGATATCCCTGGGAGGTCGGATTACCCTCACTAAGGCAGTTCTGCAGAGTGTTCCTATATATTGGCTTTCCATGATGAGATTTTCGACTGGTGTCATCAATGGCATTCGAAGGACTATTTTCAATTATCTTTGGAGCGGAAATGATAGCAAGTATAAATACCATCTATCCACCTGGGAATATCTCTCTTATCCTTGCACTCTCGACGGTTGGGGAATCAAAGAATTTTCCCATTTCAACTCTTCACTCTATGCCAAGAGCCTCTAGCGGGCCTTACACGACAACGGGCTATGGGGAAAAGTCATTAGTTTCAAGTATCTCCGCAGGCTACCAATCGAAGTATGGCTTTGATCCGGCATTCTCCGACCTCGCAACTGTTCACTGATATGGCGTAGTCTGGCTGATACTCTCCCACTTATTGCTCCTAAAATATCATGGCTGGTCGGTCGAGGTTTGCAAATATTCATCGGCATAGACCCGATTGTAGGTGTGGACAATCATGTGTTGCCTGACAAGCTGATTAAACACCTTCATGACATGAATGTTCATGATCTCTCCTAGATTAATGTGCAGCACGAGTAGGGCAATCCCATGTGGAGTAGCGCGACATCACTTAGCATCAATGACCACTTCAAGAAGGACTGGGTCTCTTATACATCCTCTCTTATCGCTGCGAGCATTCAACTGAACCATGAGCCTGATCGCATCGTGTGGACTGGCAATCAGAGGACTAGACTCGTCATGGCCAAATCCATGTATGATAATTACATGTCTCTTCAGGAACCTCTGCCCTAGGCGAGTCTGCTCAATTGCATATGGAGCGACTGCATACCAACAAAGCTGAAATGCTTCACGTGGCTGTGTATCAGGCTGAAGATCCTCACCTGGGACGGTTTGCAGAAGCGTGGCCACTCTGGACCTGGCTAGTGCAGCTTATGTTCTAACAGTTCAGAGAGTATCAATCACATCTTCAGCGAGTGTATCTTCTTTCAAGCGGTATGGGCGCTCACATCTTCCTATTTGTCTCTTTCTATTAGCTGGGAGAAACTAAGCTTATATGATAATTATGTACACATCACAAAGAACAAGAACATCCCTATTGACTTCCCGACTGCCACCATATGGTCGATGTGGAGAATGTGGAACAACATCATCTCTTAGAATGGGTAGCCAGATTGCAACCTGGCGGGATCGAGTGCCATAAGGTGGCTTCTTTATTATGACTATATGGAAAAGCATTTGCTTATCAGGAGGACAATATCATTGCAGACGGAACAACAGGGCATTGTAGGTTTTTTTGATGGCGTTGAGTAGAGGGGTATCTGTGGAGCCAACATGCTAATCATGATCAATAAAGCATTGAACTATAGACTCAAGATGAGCATAGGCCCTGGAAAAAACACCAAAGTAGAGTTAATTGCGCTATGGGGTTTATTACATTTTACCAAAACCAAAAATATCCTGCCTGTCATGATATTTGGAGATTCTAAGGTTATTGTGGATTGGGCAAAAGGTTTCCACGATCTGCATATCATTCAACTTGATCATTGGATCTGAAGGACCAAAGAACTAATAGATTTCTTTCAGAATTCCTCCTTCAGCCATATTTACCAAGAATAGAACTCTGAAGCAAATATATTATCCAAACAAGCCATCGGTGACGGAATGGATTCCATCAATTGGGCCAAGCTCGAGGGGACATCTGTTATAGAGCAAGGATCATTAAATATTAGTTTAGCTGGATTGTGATTGTATGTATTGACAAGTCTTGGTTTTGTCTGTGATAACGAATCCAATGACTCGTCATATGGCTCTTCCCACGTCAAAGATTATAAGACGTCCGAAGAATTATGCGCATTTGTATATCATCACTTAGTCTGTAAGCCACAACTTTCAATAATATAAAGCTGTTCTTTTTGTGTTAAAAACAAAAACCTTATTGAAAAAATTTGCAAGCTCCACACAAAAAAAAAAATACTACATGAATGTGTAATAACTTTGGCCTTTAAACCAAAAGTTAACGTGAAATGCAATATTATCAAAATCCTAACCTTAGTGTGATTCTATTTTCCATAATCAATCGTTTCATGTTCTCTTTGTCGAGAGTTGGTTTGACTATGCATTTTTCATGCAATGTCGAATTTGATAGAGATATCTATCATTACCGAGATGAATTGATTTGTGGTGTGCAATCCTAGGCCTTTGGTAAAATTCTTGTTACACTGTAAGGCTTTTTTTTTTCCAGCCGTAGGATGCTTTCATCCGATGATTGGATTAATCTGTTTCGTTGAATTTGATCTGCTGGCTGCTGATCTAGCGATATGGCACCTACTCCTCCTTAAATGCACATCGCATCAGGGATGTTATCCTTTCATGTTCATGGCATCAGGGATTTGCCAAACAACAGACTAAACAAATAGAAAATACTCTCCTCTCCTAACGGTATGAGGATTTGCAGGCATTTTTGGTGTGGGGATTCGCTCAATGCCCTTGGCGCTGTTGGCTCCGCACCAGGCCTGGATTAGGCGACGCAGTGTATGATTGGGGATAAGCTCCTTGGTGACCAGGGGTAGCAGTGTGGCCGGACAGGTGTTGTTCTTGTCGTCTATCCATTTTTCGATGCTCGCTCAATCATATGTTACTCCCGTGCACGTGCTCACTGGATCCTTCATCAATTCAAAGGAGATTGGGCATGTAAAGAACGGGGGAATCGAAATCTCGAGGTCTCTTCTATTTCTCACCATTGCAATTTCTCAAATCTGGGTATGGGTCTGGAAATTATCAGAAATAAGAGACGGCCAAGCTTCCTCTGCCATGGTAGGCCGGGCATAAAAAATACTCAGCTCTGCTTTCAAAAGCCGACACCACTAGTGTGGATCAGCCAACCCTCAAAACATACCAACGATGAAGTCCGAGTTTTGAACACACGAATCTACCTGCAACATGTTTAACTAAGACAATAACAACAGCTTCTAGTAAATCTCTCACCAATCCCTCTATAGCAACAAGTGCTTTACCGAAACAACACCCCATCTCTGAATCACCAAACCAATCGAGTCTTCGCCATGCACAAACTTTAATACTGCAAACACAAACACAGGTAGGAGGGAAATAAATTGAAGTGTAGATACAACACAAATCATTAAAGTTACAGGTATTCATTGAGGGCATATTCAACAATCTTTGCATCAGTCGACCAGTAGAAATCAATTACCTAATTTGGCGTTAAAAATTGGAGACAGTTAAAAATTGGTTTGTAATTCCCTCTGGCTTCAAGAACAAGACATTCGAGCACCGCGGGCTGTATCAGGCCGTGAAGATATAGAGCGAAATCCTGAACACTAGAAGCATGCAGTCGTAAACATGAAATAGTCATTGAAGGAAAAAAAATTAAGATACCTCGATCAAATACAAATACAGAGAAGTTGAAGGCGGTTATTCAAGGCAAGTTACCCACCGTCTTCCATAGTCCGAGTTTCGAACACGGCCGCTTCTCGTGATCTCCATTATGGTTCTACTTATGCTTTCTTCCAGTTTAGCCATGATCTCCGTTCTGGTTCTGCTTACTCTTTCTTCCAGTTCAGCCATTAACGATGATGCCAGGATCCTGCTTGAGCTCCTCTTGCCAGAGTGGATCCTTTAGCGATACAACATAGTCCAATGTTGAACTTTTCCCATCAAGACGTCCTTGCCATATGATGGTATGTTTTACTTTCTGAGAGCCTGGAGGAATGACTAAACTTTGCCCCGCGCCGGTGAGGGCTAGCATGTTTTGGAAGAACAGGTACTGGTCGCCTGGTTGCATGCTTGCCCACACGTGGTGTGCATGCAGCCCAGGCTCATGTGGAATCCCTTGGGCAGCTGGGCGATGGCCTGCCTGCGTAGAAGGAGAATGGTAGGGAGATTGGGGGGAGGTAGGACATGTCCATGCGTGAAGGAGGTAGGGACAGTGAAGGGATAGAAGAGAAGGACTGTGGGAGGAGTTGGCAGGTGGAAAGGGTGTGGAAAACAAGAGCAGGGAGTCTCACCTGCATGAATGCCTTCACGACTTTGACTCACGTGGCCTTCAAAAGACTCCCCTTAAGAAAAGATGGACAACCACTTGAGAGGAAGTGAGCAGGTTTTTTCATGATAAATAGAGATTATGTAGAATTTAGTATGGCCGGTGCACGGCTGGGCCTTTGTTTAAGCGTAAAACTATTCTACGATATCAACGAATGATTTCAAATGCACGCTGTGAAGCTACCAACCAATGGAAATGTGTCTAAATCTTTACAGCTAAGTCTCATTGAAACTTTCCATCACAACAATATGAATTTTATAGTACATAGCTTCTTGTCACGAACTGTGAGCAACTAAGCTGTAATTAATCACCTATATGTTGTAACTGGTCTTGCAAACATTGGAAGTGCATCTCACATGTAACCCTTTCTTTAACCATTATTGTCAGTTTTAGTAGAGCTGGGGATTTTTGCTATTAATGGACCTTCTGATCACATTAGTGGAAAAATGAACAATCGTTGTAATTTCTTCTTAACAGTATTTTTAAGTCGTCCCTCCAAATGAAGATTTCAAGTTCAATGCAATTCGTCTTGTCCTGGATGACTGGATTTAGTTAGGATTATCAATTACATGTTTGACGTTCTATTTGCATATGTTCGTCTATACTGTCTTCCCTCTAAACGCCACTTTTGTGTACTCTCTTCGTTGTTTCTTCCACCCAGAGTTTTCTTTCTGCGTTTATCACAAGCGGTTTTCTTTCCTCTGGGTGGGTATCAGCTAGATTAAAATCTAGTTGTATCAGTTGTTTTAAACAATCTCAACCACCATCTTCTCAAGGCTCAAGCTTTTGAGTTGTGTTAAGCAAGGGTATGGGTAAGTTAGGGTAATTTGAATTCATGATATTGTTAAACACAATTTCAATATAAATGCAGTCTACATCTCGTTGAAAACTAAGTTAAAAGCCTTTTTATTGGGGTGATTTGAACTCTAACCTTTATTTACAAAGTGTGATTTCATAAAAATTAATGGCTAATGAACTACCCCTCTTGGAGGCTTTTGACTCTTCTATATTATGTTGTGTGTGATGGTCAATTAAAGAGATGGATTGTAGTTGAAAGTTTGGATAGTGTTACCCCTCTTGGAGGCTTTTGACTCTTCTATATTATGCTATGTGTGATGGTCAGTTAAAGAGATGGATTGTAGTTGAAAGGTTGGATAGTGTTGAACACAATTTCAATCTATGTGCGAAATGCAGCCTGCAGCGCCTTAGACAAAGTTGAGGACTTTCTGTGGGGTGTAGATGTAAAGTGGAGTCTAGTAACCATGTACACACTGTGTTGGGCTAACTCGTGTGGTCTGGCGGATTATTCCTCTTTAAAGATCCAATATGGTACAATGATTCAGAAGCGGCGGATGAAAAAAATCGGACGGCAAATATATATGGATCGACGGCCACAAGAACTTCTCCTTCCGCAACGTCAGGGCTCACAAGAACTCCTCTTTCCACAATATCGGGCAGCAAAACCTCTAGTCTGTCCGCGGGGATATCGCAGTCTGCAACGACGGGCACAATCTTGATCGGAAGGATAACGCTTCCGGCAGCTGCAATGGCGGATAGATAAAGGATATCGCAGTCCGTAACGACGGGCATAATCTTGATCGGAAGAATAACCCTTTCGGCAGCCGCAACGGCGGAAGCCCAAGACTTACAGAGCGGCGCACATCGCGACACGAGGTTTGAAAAGTCAAGGCGAAAATCGGAAGACTTTGCCATCTGCCGTCCGCAACTGCGAAAAACAAAGTAACAATACGTCCGACTCGAAAACCAACCAACAACCGATTGAGACAGAGATCATCGGAGTAAAATATCGGAGCCCGTTGCGTATGACTCTTCCGCAACGGCGGAAGCACAGATAACTAAAACTTCCGACTCAAACACTGCAATGCGTTCGCGTGGGGACATTTTCAAAACGGTTTTTACACAGTTTGGAGGCAACGTTTCAGGGGATGGAACCGACGCATTGGTAACATTTTCTTGTGGTTCTTTGGTTCAGTTAAGGAGATGAACAGCCTGTTGGCATTTGGTAGGAGGATGTGAACAGTCGCATTTTCTTTTACGTTTTGGCTCCTTTGTAACGGTGAAGAGGAGATATAAAGGAGGGGAAGGACTCAGTTCAAGAGGAGGGTAGTGCAACGTTTCTCTATTATGAGAAGCTTGGAGAGAGCATTTTGTGATAAAGCTATCCATATGCTGTTCCTTTTGAAGTCGACTATTCTTAGTTATAACCTGGCTTCTTTTGTCTGTTGAAGTCCAGTTTTGTAACTTTCAGAGAGGAGGTCTTGAAGACTTTACTGTTAATGTCCAGTTGCTGTGATTGTAAAGAGTCGACTGTCTTCTCTGTTTTATTAGGTTTTTCTTTGCTCTTGAAAGCCCATTTGTATTATTCCAGAGAAGAGGTCTTGCAGAATTTTGTCCATACTGCTGAAATTGATTTGCAGAGTCCAGAACCATTTGTACCATTTTAAAGCCATTAATGGGCTCGGTTCCCATTGGAGAGGGACTCGGAGACGTAGCCCAGTGGAGGGGGTGAACTCCGTTATCAACTTCTGTTTTGTGACTCTCTGCTTCTGTGTTTTCTTCCTTGTATATGTCTATCAGTGTTGTGGTTTTCATTCCCATTCTGAGCATTTAATTTTTGTTAATGCTATTGCACGCATTCTTTTACAACAAACTTTTAAATGCACACAAGTTGAGGTCCTACGGATCATATTTTTGGTATCAGAGCTAGTTGACTGTTGTGCAAGTTTGTGAATGCTTACCAGGTCCAGGTCAAAGGTTGGTGAAGGAGAATTAGTTGAAGGAAATCCTGAGATTGGCTCCAGGAGAACATTCTCAAGAACCATGTCTTCTCCACGAGGGGAAGAAGAAGGACATACAGAACGAGAAAAACCTGTCATTTCTGAAATTGAGTTTCTAGTGGATTTTATGAGCATGAAAGCCATGATGGAAATTCTACTCGATGAGTGAGCAGAAAGGAAGAAGAAGGAAGATGCAGAAGTGAAGCCGGAAGAAAAGGGTAAAGGAGTAAGAGGTGATGGTGATCCTCCAAACACTAATCAGACTTTTTCTTCTTCTCATACTTCTCATTCGAATATGCTTTATTTCAAATTGGATGTAAAATTTGAATTACCTATTTATAATGGAGATGTAGATGCTGAAAAATTAGACAATTGGATCAAGCAGCTTGAAGTATATTGCAGGGTGCAGGGCATTAATGATGACCCTTCCATGATTCAATTGGGCACTTTGAGAATGAGTGGAATGGCTCTTACTTGGTGGGAGAGCAAGATTCAACAAGATCTTCGAAAGAATGGTAAAATTATTTCAGTTTGGAATGAATTCATCGAAGTATTAAGAAAGCAATTTTATCCTTTAGGTCACATGCAGCAATTAACCATGAATTGGCAAATGTTTAGACAAGCTAAAGGACAAAGCATTCAAGATTATACTCATGAATTCAGAAAGAGGGCTATTGCATTGAATGTTTCATTAGATACACATGAAACCCTTCTTAAGTACATTGGGGGCATGCATTCTTATTTGAAGCATTTAATGTTTAATCCCAATAATTTGGATGATGTATGTGTTCAAGCTACCCATTTAGAAGCCAAGGGTAATCATGCTAATGATACTTTTGTGAAGAAACCATTTAAATTTGACAGCAAATCGAAAGGTAAAGATAAGGGGAAAAAGAAGATGGCTACTGTTAAGAAAGAGGGTGAAAAGCCTACGTGTTCGCATTGTCAGAAGGGACATGATGTCTCTAAGTGTTGGAAACTTCATCCGGAGTTAAGGCCAAAGAAGTACGGAGGAAACAAAGATAAAGGAAAAGCAAAAGCTACTACAGCAGTTATTCAAGACTTGGGATCCGACTCAGGTGATGAAACAAAGGTTACAGCTGTCGGAATCCAAGGTAAAGATAAAAGTATCTCACTTCCCATTGATGCACAATCCAGTTCTAGTGCAAGTACAAGTCTGCCATCTACTTCAAAGCAAAATGATAAAGATAGAAGTGCATTGTTTCATGTTCGTGTCATTGCAAATCACACAAAGATTGATACATTGTTTGATAGTGGTTCACAAGTAAATCTGATATCAGAAGAAGTGGTTAAGAAATTGCATTTAGTTACTGTGCCTCATGAAAAGCCCTATCCTCTAGGTTGGGTTACTAATGATACACGATTGCAAGTTACAAGGAAATGTATATTAAAATTTGCAATCACTGAAAAGTTTAGGCATGAGGTAGAATTGGATGTAGTACCACTTGACATTTGTGGAATTGTACTTGGGAGTCCATATTTGTATGACCGGAAAGCAGTCTTTTATAGAGAGCATAATAAGTATCATCTTTTTAAAGAAGGTATGGAATATATTGTACGAGCACATAAGATAAAAACCAATCTAGCAATAGTCTCTGCAGGACAAATGAAGAGGTTGGTAAATGCTAGTAAGAATTTTGTGTTGATGATGGCTAAGATGAAAAATGATGATGTCTCTAAATCTTTTGAAGAATGTGACCCTAAGCATAAATCTGAACTGATTGACATCATTTCTGAGTGTGATGATTTGTTTCAAGATCCGAAGGGGTTACCACCGAAGAGAGAGATTCAGCATGAGATACATTTGCAGCAGGATGTGCCACTCCCGAACATCGCCATGTACTGGATGTCTGTAATGCAGAACGAGGAAATCAAGAAGCAGGTTCAGGAGCTGATTGAGAAGGGCGTCATCCGGCCCAACACTTCTCCTTGCGGCTCTCCTATAGTCTTGGTTCCGAAGAAGGATGGGTCGTGGAGGATGTGTATCGACTATAGGGCCCTTAACAAAATCACCATTAAAAACAGGTATCCTCTTCCTCGTATTGATGATTTGCTTGATCAGTTGAAACATGCAACTTATTTTACAAAATTTGATCTGCGTAGTGGGTATCATCAAATCCATGTTGCTGAGCATGATGCTTGGAAAACAACTTTTAAAACGAAACAGGGTTTGTATGAATGGCTTGTAATGCCTTTCGGGCTATGTAACGCACCTGCTACTTTCATGCGGGTCATGAATGATGTCTTTCATTCATTCATTGATAATTTTGTAATTGTGTATCTAGATGATATCCTCGTGTTTAGCAAAACTTGGGAAGAGCACATTGTACATGTGAAGAAAGTTTTAGATGTACTGAGGAAGGAAAAGCTTTATGTAAAGATGTCTAAATGTGAATTTGCTAAAACTTCTTTAGTATATCTAGGCCATATTATTGGTGGAGGCCACCTGCGAGTGGACCCAGCCAAGGTTGCCGTCATTGTAAACTAGCCACGGCCTAACACTATTACTGAAATCAGAAGTTTTCTGGGTGCGGTTCAGTATTGGAGGAAATTCATTTCTGGGTTTTCTTCCATTGCTGCTCCATTACATGCATTAACAAGTGTTAAAGAAATTTTCCAGTGGGGAGGCAAGCATCAGAGGGCCTTCGACACTTTGAAGGAAAAGATTAGCACAGCACTAGTTCTGACATTGCCAGATTTGCAGCAGCCATTTGAGATCGAAACCGATGCCAGCGGGTTTGCCATGGGAGCAGTCTTGATGCAAGGAAGGAAGCCAGTCTGTTACCATTCAGAAACATTCTCTACTGCGGTAAGTAACTATCCAACCTATGACAAAGAATTGTATGCTTTAGTACAGAGTGTGAAGAAGTGGAAACATTATATCATGGGAAAAGAGACAGTCATACATACTGATCATCAGCCACTTCAATACTTACAATCTCAAAAATAAATACAACAAAGTAGGCATTTAAGATGGATGGGGTTCTTACAACAGTTTCATCTCGTAATTAAGTACAAAAAGGGAATTCATAATAAAGTAGCAGACATGTTATCAAGGCCACCTATGAATGCTTCAATCATTCTTCAGAACAGTTCATTAACACATGAAAGTTATATTGAACAGTATGCAGAAGATAAAGATTTTAAGAAAGTATATGCATCACTAATACATGGTAAACAGGAAGAGAACTATTATGTGCATAATCAACTCTTGCATCATCTTGGTAAACTTTGTATTCCAGAGAAAGAAAGAGTGCATATGATTCGAGAAGCACATAATTCATTGATTGCATGACATTTTGGTGTAAGTAAAACCTTGTATGTATTACAGAATCACTGTTATTGGCCTCAAATGCAAGAAACTGTAGCTAAGTATATAAGAGGTTGTGTTATGTGTGAAACAAGTAAGCCTAGCAATAGGAAATTAGGTTTGTACACTCCTCTTCCAGTTTCTTCTCGTCCTTGGGAAAGTATTTCTATGGACTTTGTAGGGGGACTACCTATGTCTAGAAAAGGGCATGATTACCTATATGTTGTTGTGGATAGGTTCAGCAAAATGTGTATCTTAATGCCATGTAACAAGCAGATCACTGCTGAACAAACAACTCATCTATTCTTTCAGAATGTTTGGGTACATTTTGGGCTACCCATGTCTATTGTATCTGATCGGGATTCCCGGTTCTTGGGAAAATTCTGGTCAACTTTATGGGAGCTTATGGATACTAAACTTAAGAAAAGTACAACTTTTCATCCACAGACCGACGGACAAACAGAGGTAGTAAACAAAACAGTGATTCAGCTGCTCAGGGGATATTGTAGTAAACATCCTAAACTTTGGGATGAGCAGTTGTAGTATATATAGCATGCTTACAATCATGCAGTTCATTCTTCCACGAAAATATCTCCTTTTGAAACTTGTTTTGGTTATCTGCCAAAAACACCGATGGACTTCTCTTTTGGCAAAGATGCAGTGGATGGACATCATGATGCAGATAAAGCCTTAAAGTTCATTCAGAGAATCCAAGCAGTGCAGCAGGCAGTTCAAGAACAGTTGGAGAAGAGCCAGGCAAAGTACAAGGCCAGGCATGACAAGCATCGAGTTGATCATCAATTTCAGGTTGGTGACCGAGTTTGGCTACATATCACCAAAGAAAGGATGAAAGGTGAAGGTAAAAAGCTTAAGCCTATCAGGTATGGTCCTTTTGAGATCTTGGAAAAGAGCGGTACTAATTCTTTTCGCTTGAATTTACCTCCATACATGCAAATTTATTCAATTGTCAATGTTGAGAATCTTAAATTGTATGAGCCTCCTATGATCATGGATGAGGAAACTAACCTACATATTCCTTCAATTGATGATTTGGCACCTGAATATATGAGAGAGTTGCAGGATGATGTTATTCTTGACAGAAATGTAAGAACTTCACGAAGGGGGAATGCTGAGTACCTTCGAGTGGGGCTGAAAGGGATGCATCCTAGCAAAGCAAGATGGATGGAGATTGGGAAAGTGAGGGAGCTGTACCCTCACTTACTTGCAGAATAATTCAGGCTTTTGGTGGTCCAAAATCTCTCCAATGGGGAGGATGGATCCGGCGGATTATTCCTCTTTAAAGATCCAATATGGTACAATGGTTCAGAAGCGGCGGATGAAAAAAATCGGACGGCAAATATATATGGATCGGCAGCCACAAGAACTTCTCCTTCCGCAACGTCGGGGCTCACAAGAACTCCTCTTTCCACAATATTGGGCAGCAAAACCTTTAGTCTGTCCGCGGGGATATCGCAGTCCGCAACGATGGGCACAATCTTGATCGGAAGGACAACGCTTCCAGCAGCCGCAACGACGGATAGATAAAGGATATCGCAGTTCACAACGACGGGCATAATCTTGATCGAAAGAATAACCCTTTCGGCAGCCGCAACGGCGGAAGCCCAAGACTTACGGAGTGGCGCACACAGCGACGCAAGGTTTGAAAAGTCAAGGTGAAAATCGGAAGACTTTGCCATCTGTCGTCCGCAACTGCGGAAAACAAAGTAACAATACGTCCGACTCAAAAACCAACCGACAACCGATTGAGACAGAGATCATCGGAGTAAACTATCGGAGCTCGTTGCGTATGACTCTTCCGCAATGGTGGAAGCACAGATAACTAAAACTTTCGACTCAAACACTACAATGCGTTCACGCGGGGACATTTTCAAAACGGTTTTTACACAGTTTGGAGGCAACGTTTCAGGGGATGGAACTGACGCATTGGTAACGTTTTCTTGTGGTTCTTTGGTTCAGTTAAGGAGATGAACAGCCTATTGGCATTTGGTAGGAGGATGTGAACAGTTGCATTTTCTTTTACGTTTTGGCTCCTTTGTAACGGTGAAGAGGAGATATAAAGGAGGGGAAGGACTCAGTTCGAGAGGAGGGCAGTGCAACATTTCTCTATTATGAGAAGCTTGGAGAGAGCATTTTGCGGTAAAGCTATCCATATGTTGTTCCTTTTGAAGTCGACTATTCTTAGTTATAACCTAGCTTCTTTCGTCTGTTGAAGTCCAGTTTTGTAACTTTCAGAGAGGAGGTCTTGAAGACTTTACTGTTAATGTCCAGTTGCTGTGATTGTAAAGAGTCGACTGTCTTCTCTGTTTTATTGGGTTTTTCTTTGCTCTTGAAAGCCCATTTGTATTATTCCAGAGAAGAGGTCTTGCAGACTTTTGTCCATACTGTTGAAATTGATTTGCAGAGTCCAGAACCATTTGTACCATTTTAAAGCCATTAATGGGATCGGTTCCCATTGGAGAGGGACCCGGAGACGTAGCCCAGTGGAGGGGGTGAACTCCATTATCAACTTCTGTTTTGTGACTCTCTGCTTCTGTGTTTTCTTCTTTGTATCTGTCTATCAGTGTTGTGGTTTTCATTCCCATTCTGAGCATTTAATTTCTGTTAATGCTGTTGCACGCATTCTTTTACAACAAACTTTTAAATGCACACAAGTTGAGGTCCTATGGATCATCGTGGTCCCAGTCGGATCTTGAAGACTAAATCGAAGAGTTAATCTGAAGTGTTTGGCAGACTTAGGTCGATGTGCTTATTATGTAATGACTTATCATCGTATACATGCTGTTGTTTTTACAGCCTAGCTTGTTGGAGGAGATGGTCACATATGATTGTAATTGTTTTTACAGCTAAGTTTGATGAAGGAGCGTTGTCACAAATTATTCTAAAAATCATCACTATATAAATAGTTGTATATCGTATTTATGTAAAAAAACTAAAAATATTTTTAATTTAAAAATTAAATATTGTTATATATAAACTTGATATTAATAAGTTAATTGATTTTTTTTAGCAGTTTCTTAAATTGAGGTAGTTTTTATAAAACAAACTATGATTTTTTTATTACCGCAAAAGTATAAAAATACATTTTTTACAGTGATGTAAGTTTACAGAAATTTGTTAAAACTTGATATCTCGCAATGTCTCCTCATGTTTCCAAATATTCGCCAAAAAAACATAGTGTTCGTCTGCTTAGCTTTTATCAGGTAGAGCTTATATCTTAATGGTTATCCTTCCTCAGGTTTCCTAATATACTGAAAAAAACATATTGTTTGTTTCCTTCCTTCCTCATGTTTCCTAATATACAACAAAAAAACATATTGTATGTCTCCAACTTATATCTTACAAGTTATCCTTGTACATTTATCAGGTAGAGCTTATATCTTACAAGTTGTATATTTATCAGGTAGAGCTTATATTTTACAAGTTATCTTTGTAGTATTGTACATTTATCAGGTAGAAAGCTTTTATATTGGAGAATGTTGTTGAAGGATGGTAATTACAAGAAGTTGTTAGCTTTGTGTGAGTCCTAATCAGTTTATGAATAATAAAAACATAATGAAGTGTTGTTCGCTTCTACCGTGTATTTTCACAGGCTAAACTTTTTCATTAAAAAACATTGTATCATATCAAAGGCAAAACTTTTTAGGAAAAGGAAAGGCAGAGAGAAGAGATCTGCCACTCGGAATTCATAGCTAAACTTTTTAGGAAAACACTGTATCATATCAAGGGAAAAACCTTTTAGAAAACGGAAAAGAGATCTGTCACTCAAAATTCACTGGCCAAACTTCTTTGAAAAACATTGTATCATATCAAAGACAAAACCTTTCAGAAAAAGGAAAAACAAAGAGAAGAGATCTGCCACTCAAAAGAAGTTGTGCTAAGAGATATTCGAAGATAAGCTAGCTAGATAAGATATCTGAAATTGTGACAGTTTAAATAGAGAAACTTATGAAAGATGCATAAAAGCTTGGCTTTAACTAGGGTGATTTTCAATAATTCTTAGTTTTGGGTTTAGCTCAGCTTTAGGTTTAGGTGCTTCTGCCATGAAGTCTTTACAAGTGGGGAAAACCTGTAATGACCCAATTTGAAAATTCCCACCAAAGGTAGAATTTGGGGAAAAAATGCCTTGATTAGTCTTGACTCTAGGGGATTCGAATGGCACAAGAGGGTCTTGAATTGGTTAGGGACTAATGTGGGGAGTCTTAGGACCACTTAATGTACTCTCTAATAACTTTATGACAAGTTATAGACATCTGCAACTTGATTTGGGGACATTGGTAAAAATGTAACATTACTAGTAATTTATGGTACAATTCCCCTAGGGTATGGGCAGAAATGACTCTCCAACTCTTATGCAACCCTCCCAACTTGTCAAACAGAGTATAGGGACTGTTATTAGACTTCATTTATTGTCATTTGATATGGTTAAGAGTTTTGCCACAGAGGTTTAAAGCTTCGAATATTCATATTCGAATGCATAAATTTAGTGGTATTTGCTTAAGAGAAATGACATGTAAATGCTTAACTTTGAATCACAAATGGTGTAAATAATGGTTCCGAATAGAGCACAATGAATATAGACCATTAACAACATGGATAGGAGTGACAAGTGGAAGAAGCTAGGAGGTAGGGTAGATGGTCAGCTGAGGTAGGTGCTACCCTGTGGAGGTCCGTGTGGGATAAGGGGGAAGGTGGGGCTATGTTGTGGACGCCGAAGAGGAGTGGGTTGTGGTGTGAGGAGTAGTGAGCAGCTAACAAATATGCCCATGTGAAATGATCGATGGCTCTCGCTTTCCATGAGCCTTTAGATTATGGTCTTACCATCAAAGGTTTCCATGGTTACACCCGATAGGTGGACAAACACAAGCCTTCTTTTTCATCATAACCATAGACTGCATGTTCAATTATAACGGAAAATCACTTACTTCACCTTTGACTGCAAGCAGCTTTTATCAAAATCAATTATCCTAATTTGTGCAAAGTTAATCTTGAAATAATATTTTACTCCCTAACCTTTATCAATAATGATTTATTTTTATTTATTTAGTAGATAGATCCATAAAATTTGTGCATCTACAATGAACTACAAAAACTAACAATTCATTGTCATTTCGATGAGAGGAAAATAATTTTCATGATTACTTTTGAAATTCCGATAATGTAATGGCCAATTATGTGAAGAATATAATGTTTTAAATTATTGTATCAACCATAAGATTTTATTTACTAAAATTTGTGGTTTAACATTTCAAATTGTCTTTCTTGTTGTATATATCCACATCTCCTTGCTTAGCTTACAACACGGCGTTCTTTTATTGGACCCCTAGGTACAATTGCTAGTTTAGTCAAAAGTAAATGTTTTTCAATTGGCATAAGGATCCTTTTCGTGCGACATTGATCAATAAAAAGTTGATTTCGGTAATATGTGTATAGATAGCTCAATACAACGCAATTCAGGTTCGATATATATATATTATCGACAGAACGCAACTCCAGAGTGTCTTCGATTCGAGGCCGGGGAAGGACACGGGACACTTATTTGGCGGGTATAGATCTCATGATGCCTTTCTCTCTGCAAAATTCTAATTTGAATTTCTTCGCAACGATCGAATCATTTTAAAATCGCATCGGAAAACCAAGTGGGTCCTGGCGGGCTCTCTCACTGGCCCAGCCCCCCACTATCTGCACAAACTTCAACCTGGTCCATCTCTTCTAACCCCATTCAACAGACAATGAATTAGCGCAAGGGCTACGGCCAAGTGTTGTGAGATTGCTGTACTTCGAGGAGCTCGGCATCAAAGGTTTCAATGGCGGTCACATGGTGTTCAGTGCTGAGGGTAGTCATTTTGCTGCTTGTATCATGCGTCATAGCCATTGGCTTCTTTACTCTTCCTATCGAGAAGGTATGCATTTTTCTGCATGTGCAATTTGTTAAATTTTCCCGTTTTTGTTTGTGTTTAGTCAGATTTTTCATGTGGGTGGCAACAATCTGGGGTAATTTAGTATTGGAATGCATGTTATGAGATTATCGTTAGGTATCAAACATAGTAGGGTGATCTGAGTTTTGTTTTTTCTGATTACACTTCAGCACATGATAGGATATAATAATAGATCAGAGGATTCAGGATATTGGATTTCTGATAATAGTGGACTTCTTTTTGCTCACTGTGAATGGAACTTGGGATGCCCAGTTGAGGATTTCAAAAACTTGCCATTTCATTACATTGACAATGAGAATGGACACTGAAAAGTAGGGCAAGGAAACGGAATAGCCCTGAGAAGGAAACCAAATACAATTACCAATAAACCTAACAGTTTATAGTAAGTTGTCAAGCCGCTGAGTATTTTTCAATTGTTGGCCAGCACAGGTCAGGGTTTAAACATACTCTGTGCTTATTAGGCACCCACAATCTCAATTGGCTTAAGACGTCCTTACCAGTCTCTGAGTATACACAGAAGCATTATTCATGGTGCAATTACATACAATGAGACAAATGAGCTGGTCATTGGCTACGTGATAATGGGAAGGGTGTTTCATTTCTTTGTAAGGAAGGTGCTTTAATGTATCTGTTTTTTTCAATATTTAGAGCAGCTATGGTACCCAAAATGGCACTGGGACTGATACAAGCAAAGCTGCAGTATTGGGAAATAAAAATTGCATGCCTGTTAAATGGAAAATCTGTTTGTTGTTTTCATTTAAAGAGCAAATTAAATGGAACCCTTCTATGAGAAGTAGACTATAAAATGTGGTTTGAATGGTATTTATGTCTTCATACTGGTATCCGAGGATGGTATAGTGGGTTTGACCTAATCACTGAATAGAATTGGTAGGTTGCTTTCCACTAGAGCACTGGTCTCCCTTACGAGGTAATAATATAACCTATTTGAGAAGAATGGTGGATCCCTTCTCTATTGACGATGCATCGCTAATGGTTAGCACCATGCCATTTGTGAGCTATTTTAAATTTTAATTGTTTCCTTTAACTGCTGTCAATTTTATTTTCCAGTTTATGCATATTTTCTACCTACATGTAACTGTAATGGAAAGATAGAGCTTCTTAAGGTGGTAAAGTTTACACCATTAGATTGACCACAGAAATACTTTTACCTACAGGTGTGCACTGTGAATAATGTCAAAAGAACCCAGTGAAAATCTTCAGGTTGTAGCTTATACACTCCAGGGACCACAGTATTTATTCGAGGCATTTTGTTGCAAAATGAGCTCACAATGAACCTTATTCATGGAAAGTTCTTATGCCTGAGCACGCCCCTGCCACTATATTTCTTGGATGTTTGGAATATTTTATTGTGAATGATGTTTGTTGGTAACCTCGTCCATGTACTATTCCGAACATGAATTTCATAATACCTTAAATATCAACATGAATTTCATAATACCTAGCTCCTAGATGTCTATTTTTGAAGATTCTCTTCAATATTAGAAAAACTCTAAACCAGTGCTGTACAGGGACATATACTCAACATCTAGGGGTGTCATACAAGTTATTTTTATGAAAACCCTAAAACAAATTAATAACATTTTCATGAGTGGGAGTATTTTCGTCAGTGGAAAGCCATTTGTCAACAATGGAGAGTTTTCCATTTATGGTAAGCATCTTTCAGTAGTGGTAAGCAGAATTTTTTTACTTGTGAACAAGTATTGTTTATATATGGATTCTGGAATAATATCTGAAGCATATTCATCAGTGGCCGACAGAGTATTGTAATGCATGCTATGAAATGAGGGTCATAGATCAAACTCGGTATGGTATGGTGATCTGAGTTAAGGTATTTCTGAAGTTAATATTACATAGGTTGGACATTACAGCTTAGGATATTATATAACAGGAGATGAGAAGTATTCATTACACTGGATTCTGACAATAGTGGATCCAGTTTTGTTTACTGAGAATGGAACTTGTGATGCCAGGTCGAGGATTCAACAACTTGCCATTTGATTGCATTGGCAACGAGAATGGATATAAAGTAAGGCGAGGAAACTTAAAGGCCTTGAGAAGTCAACATAATACAATTCACAATTAAAGCCAACAGTTTATATGAAATATTCAATCTACCAAGTAATTACATAATATCAAATGAATGAGCTGCTCATTGGCTGTGTGATAATTGGGAGGGTATTTCTTCTCTCTGGAGTGTGCTTTTAATATGATTGTCTTTTGCGATATTGAGAGCAGTTTATTGTTCCCATAATGCCACTAGGACTGATAAAAGCAAGCTGCAATATTGGAAAATAAAAATTGTGTACTTGTTACATGGAAAATCTGTTCGTGGGATTGAGATCGATTCTTGCAGAAGTTAAACATTGTTGGATACTTCCGGAATATCTGTTATTCTAGCTATAATAGTCAACAATTTGGGCCCTTCTAGTTGGGGCTCATTGTCACGACAAAACATGTCCATCAGCAAAATGTTTATGCCATCAATTAACAAAGGTAGAATGCTGGAATTGACACTCTATCTATGACAATGGACAAGAAGAGAAACTTGGCTGACTTGACGGAAATGTAGCTATGTATATAGGTAGCTAGTTCATAAGAGTTTGGGAACCAAAGGATGAAAAAGCTGGCTATTCCCTTAGATAGGATAGAATTGAATACAATTTTGTATGAATCGTTGGTCCAAATGGCTCTAGATAGAACCTATAACAGGGTCTCAAAAAATAAGTAATTTCTTTTGTGCTTGTATCCTTTAGTCAGCACATCAAGGTTCTAAATTACTTCAGGGTGGCTCATTTTTCATTAGTGTACTTTTGATAGCTGGGAGCCATGTCCGACTAATCAGCAACCCATCATCATGGTTCATGCAATTTGAATTCTTTTTTCTTTTCAAAAGAAAAGTCTAGTAATTTCATTGATCAAAAAGCTGCTATGAAAAGCTATTACAGTAGATTCGGCAGCCGGCTCTAGAGAGCATGGCCAAGGTTACATGAACCATGGGTGCGATCGGAATTGGCTGAAGGATCGGATATGGTTTTGACACTCATCCCAAAATTAGGAATTGGGGATTTAGAACCCCAACCCTAATCAATGAACTCCTTCTGACATTACTTCAACTTTGTTGGTACAGAAATCGCAAGAGCATAAAACAACTCCCAAACAAGGAAAAAGTCGGGTAGTAATTGTGTCGACAATCGATAAAAGCTCTCAATGGGCTTTTTTTGACGGCGCAAGTCAAGGAGACTTGCCCATTGGAGGTGCAGGTGGTGTCCTTTATCATTCTGATCATAACAAAACAACCTTCAAATTTGCTTTGGGACATGCAACAAATAGCAAAGCTGAACTCTCAACTTTATGGTCAGTTTTGAGGATTGCCAAGGACAAACAACTACCAAGAATATAGATCTATGGTGACTTGAAAACAGTGATCGATTGGGCGAATGGTAAAAACAATATCAGAGCTTTACATCTACATAACCTGTTAAAGGAAATTTAAGCTCTGCAGCCTTCCTTTGAAGTAGTAACTTTCTCTCATATTTACAGAGAACTCAATTCAGAAGCAGACACTTTGTCAAAGCTGGCTTTAGCAATACAACCAGGAATAATTGAAGG
The DNA here is from genome assembly GCA_001517045.1 of Pseudotsuga menziesii. Lineage (NCBI taxonomy): Eukaryota > Viridiplantae > Streptophyta > Pinopsida > Pinales > Pinaceae > Pseudotsuga > Pseudotsuga menziesii. The sequence continues at coordinate 631,262 of LPNX010172808.1, forward strand.
AGAGGATTTCAATAACGGCAAAGCCACAAATTTTTTCATCCAACCTTAACACAAAACAGAACCTGCAAGGAGTCTTTTTAGCAGAAGTCAACAAACACACTCCATTTGATCAAGTGACGCAGGAGCAACTCTGAGTGGTGCTGGACCGCAGCGATTCGTGCATGCAGAAGACACCAGTGATGTTTGATCCCAGGACGGAGATGGCAAATTTATTTTTTTTGTACACATTGAAAGGTCACAGGCCGAACTGTTTGAAGAACTGATGTAAGTCCTTATGGACAGCCCAAGTTATTCTAATGAATAAAATGATTTTTTTCTATGGAAATATATATATATATATATATTAGAATTAAAATTAAAATTATATTTTATAATTTTATAAAAACTTACAAATTTAAAATCATATACTTCATAGTTTCATGAATGATCATCGATTCAATGATCAATGATATTGATCATACAAGTAACATTTACATCATACATTCATCATACGACTCCTCTACATAGGGTTTAGTCTAATTCCACAACTATTTTCATCTATCTCTTTTCTCCATCGCTAGACATTCGTTTCATATCTCCGTTTACTCTAGTCTCTTCCATTGTCATTTTACCTACTCTAGACAACCTCTGCTCTCCACACTTCTGACCATTATACTTAACATCGCGACCATTTCTTTCTATAGTCTTAGTCGCTATCTAAAATGGTTGCCTTGTTCCCTCATTCCTTAGCCATTTTCTTTTTCTGCAGCCGCTTACTTCACATCTTGGCCTCTAAAATCTCTCGAACACTCCTCTATCCATCACAAGGTTCAACCCCACATTTTCATTCAACAAAACAAGCTTCAGATCATCTTCAACGCCTTAGGATTGAGCTAGACATGCGTTTGCTGATTGGACTACAAATATTTCAAAGTTGTAGGACCAAATCTTAGTAGGTTTTGAGCCTTAAAACAACCGATTCTTAGGGGATTTGAGTCATTTTGTCGGAATTTCAGTCACAACAAGGGTATTTAATTGAAACCTTGACGAAAATTGGTGCCTTGGCGATGTCTCAGAGTATATTTTGACATTTTGGATTTGGCCTTTTTCGAGCTACTAGTGTATTTTGCGAGTTACCAATGTATCATGCGTGACAACCGATTCCAAGCTAATCCAATACTGAATCCTTGATTGGGAAACGAATCCAAGGTCACCCGAAATGGATCCAAAGCTGGATACAGATTCTCCACAAAATAACATCGAATCTTGAAGAGTCAGATCTGGATCCTCTATTCCATGGTCCCCTGAAGATTTTGATACAGATTCGGACCCTAGGTGGCCGAATCCGGTAACGTTGAGCATGACAATTCTTCAAACTTATTTACTTTGAATGCTTCAACGATAATATAGGGAAACACTCCAGACAACACAACTCATGAAAAATACTTGATACAAAAGTCTCTAAAGAGCTAATATGTTAATAAATAGACAAAAGCCACAGACCTTCAGCTAGTAACAAAGCTGAGTCACTTACAAATATCAAAGAGACTTCATCAAAATCTCCTTTTGAAAATTCACGATAGTGAGTTACCAAAAAAGCCAAGTTCATTTTCAGAAGCAATGGAACAACACGCTGATCCATGCACTGAAACCAAAATGAAAGGCCCTCATCCAAGGGACTTGGGACTCTTGACTGAAAAAACCTGACTTCTACCTCTCCTTCAAGCTCTTAGACAAACTTCTAATACAAGAGCTGTTTGGAGGAGAAGAAGAAAGAGTGGAAGGATCTAGTACCAGTTTCAAAAGCTTACCTTGAAGATTTGGAGCAACAAAGTGTAAATTCGGAGAAGAGGCAACACCTAGCAAACAACAACCTCATGGTCGACCCTCCTCCACACCAACTAAAAGATTTGGAAACATCAATTTGATGTCCTTATAAGAAAGTAGCAAAAAAGGCCTAGCATTCTCAATGATGAGAAAATTCCTTGATCAAAGGATTGACATGGGGATCCACACCTAATCTTAGTAAGGCAAACATGTCCATGGAAGGGCCAAAACCCATGAAAGAGCTAAGAACCCTCGCATCCATGCTCAAAACATTTTGCCGAATGAGACTCAAAGGATGTAGGAGAAACCCTAATCATTGAAGTGCCAAGGAGAGAGTTTGAATCTATCACTTCAGATGATTTTTCTACTTTTGACTCGTAGGAAATAGATCTATCTCGTTTTGTTCAGTAGGGATCAAATCTCACCTTTCTGATTTGTCGACACCAAGTTCTTCATCTTCTACATCTCATCACATTGACTTCCTAATCATAGTGATCAAAGGAATTCTTGCTCTCCATCTAGGGATTAATGCTTTGATTGCCATACTCATTGGTATGATTGTTGCTCTTTTTATAAATCGAAAGCGAAGTGGTGTAAATGTATATTCTTGGATTGGTACCCACCATTAGGACTTACTATGGCCGGCTGGATCATTGTTTGGTCATGGCAACATTTGAGCACTTGTTTGAGGACTGCCTATTGACTTGTGTTGTTTGTACAACCGTACAATCCTCATCAATCTTTTTGATTGATTGACCTAACAATGGCCTCTACATTTGGCAATTTATTGTTGGCAACCATTCTTTGTTCCATTTTTGCATACATGTGGGTGGAAGATGCTTCTAAGACGAAAATACCATCTTGTTGTATGCGGTGTTTAGACCATTTGTTGAGCCTTTTGATCGTCATGAGTGTGTGGTCAAGTTCTGGGTTTGCTTGCTTGGAGCAGTCGTGTCGATCTTCTTACTTCTGCATAACTAGCATTTTTGTCAAATCATCTTCAACTTTGACACACTCGATGCAATCTTCTATGTCATGTTTGGAGATTGTATAGTTTGACAACATTGTGAGGTTTGAATTCCTTGCTTTGGTTGTTCATGCATATGCTCTTTAATGTTTGGACTAGAGTTTTTTTGTGTTTGCTACACTGGTTTGGAAGAGGTTTGCATGAAAGTGGTTTTTTTGGAGGCATACTTTTGAAGCATGAATTTTTTGCCTTGTTAGCCCCAAAGAGGTTTGTGGGAGGTTTTTGGGAGGCCACAGTTTTGCATTTAGGATTGCTTGCACCTTGTTATAGTGAAGAGGTTGTCATCATTATTGATCATTGTATTGCTTACCTAATTAAACATTAAGGGCGGATTATTAATGTTTATTTAGTTATTTGGTTTATCGCATTTAGCTATGCTGGAGCCTGGGATGCAATATTTACTTGATCAAATATCCTTTATGCCAACATTCCTTATTTTTATCCTAATGTCAATCTTAAGGGGGGACGTGAAGATATAATGGCTAACATTGACTTGTCGCTCTAATGACCCTGAAAAGTTATTTTTTATACATGCTTAGTAGTCTGCTTTGGATTGTTGAGGTGTTAGTGGGTGACCCTAGGGGATATCACACCTCTAGTTAGCATCCACATCATATGTGACCTTAACACCTATTTATAAAGAGAGCTAAGCCCCATTTTCGCTTGACTCTTTTGAGCAATTGTATCATTATTGACATTATCTTTAGGTCACTAATTATACGCATGGAAAATTCTTGTGTACTTAGGTTATCTTGCTCTTATGACATGTGGCCATTAGCAAATTGGGTTTAGTTTGTTGATCACACATTAATTAGTGATGCCAAACTATTTCTAATAGATTTGAAGTTGATATATGATATTTATTGCTTACAATCTAAAGAGGCATGTGATTTCAATAGACAGATAAGATAAGATGAGATGATTTTATCAATGTCCAACAAATGACCACAAAAGTAGATCAATGGGATTGCTGAGTACATAGATGTTATTACAAAGCGAGAGTACCAAACGACCTCCTATAAGAAGCAAAAGGCAACAAAGGAAAGTAAAATAGATTGGAGCCTGAAATCAATTCTAGGTCATGGAAAACATAAGGAACTCTCGAACTTGGATATGGGAGGTTGCACAGGGGTGGAGATGTACAAGAGTAAAGGATCAAGGAGCAAGAAGATCTAGTAGTAATGTAGTAGGTCTATTATGGAATAGACCCATCTCTCCTAACATCCGAGGCCAAATGAAACGCAAAATAGTATGTTGTTTAGAGGAAGAGCTAGTGGAAGACATGTTTCGCCCACTGTGCTACTATCGAGTGGGGGTAGCACATCATTGAGGCTTGCGGGGTTTTGTCTGTCTTAGGGGGAAGGGTGGTCTGGTTCTGTCATGTTGCTGAGATACTGAGGGATGGAGGGTCTTGCAGTTCCGCACTACTCTGGAAGTTATAGTTGTGATGCTATCAGGCTGTCTCTTTGTGCCTCTTCCTAAGGCTATCATTGTGAAGTAGGAAATGATCCACTTGGTTGAATTTGTTAAGTTTTCATATGCTAGACTAGATTCCAATAGTATTCAATTCAAAATCACAGCAACATATCAAGAATCACTGATAGAAACACAATCACAAGATAGACACAACATTTATTTTGGGAAACCCTCAAGGGGAAGAAAACCCAGCAAAAACTTTCTCTGTATAAGATGTATAAAAGACAACCCCGAAAACAGTTGTTCTCCTCCTTCTATTCAGCCTCTCTCTCTCTCTCCTATGCGCTACACAAGTGAGTGAGTCTGTTGTTCAAATAAGAACCCAGCTCCTCTATTTATACTAATTGTCAATTGAGTTTTTGCACTAGACAAGTCGGCCCCAATAAACTGTCTGGGCCGACTTCACCTAGGAATAATCAAAACAGTATATTATATTATTAATTGGGGTACTAAAGGCCCGACACAAGAGGAGGCTTTACCTCATGACTCTATGATGATCAAATACAATAGTAACACCCCGTCGGAGGAATAATAACATCTCCCTTGGGTCACATCAGGAAAATACATTTCGAATATCCTTTGAAATTACAATATTTCAACACTTCCCCTTAACGAGAAGGTTATTCTACTGACAACATCATCATAGACTATAGGAGACTAGAGAGACGATTACAACAGTTCATTGAGGAGATACATCTATACGTCACATGAAGTTCTTCACAATTAGTAACTTGGAACAGTTACTCTTCATCTTTTGCATCACATGATCACTTGATCCTTTCTTTGCAACAACGCATCGATCTTTCGATTCTTTGCAGCAGCACTTCGATCTTTCGATCCTTTGCAGCAGCACTTTGATGTTTTGATCCTTTGCAGTGGAGCTTCGATCTTCTCGATCCTTTGCAGTAGCACTTCGATCTTATCGATCCTTTGCAGCAACACTTTGATCTTTCGATCCTTTTGCAGCAACACTTCGATCCTTTTTACAGTAGCACTTCAATCCTTTCGATCCTTTGCCACCACGCTACCTGCAGTACACATGATCTATTTGCGGGATGATCAATCTTGATCACTTTAGGACATAAGCCCAAGGACGATGCAGTCCTCCATCAGCATGATCCATGAAATCAATCAGCTGAATCGTCTACAACTAAATGTAGATCTCGACCGCACCCAGTGCCGGCCCTATCGTCCGTGAGAACTCATCGTTGCCCATCCATACCATGTAGGTTAGGACCACTCACAAGTGAGTGTTATACTATGGTATCTACACTCATGTGTAGGTATACTCTACCATTCCTTGGAAAAGGTATACTCTACCATGTAAGAGTATTGTCTGCAGAGCAGATCTCGACCGCATACACAATGTCGGCCCATCGTCTGTGAGGACTCATTGTAGACCATCCATACCTCACAGGTTAGGACCACTCCCAAGTGAGTGTTATACTACGACATCTACACTCACGTGTAGGTATACTCTACTAAGTAAGAGTATTGTCTGCAGAGCATATCTCGACTGCATACAGAATGTCGGCCCATCGTTCGTGAGGACTCATTGTAGACCATCCATACCGCACAGGTTAAGACCACTCCCAAGTGAGTGTTATACTACGGCATCTACACTCACGTGTAGGTATACCCTACTAAGTAAGAGTATTGACTGCAGAGCAGATCTCGATCGCATACACAATGTCGGTCCATCGTCCGTGAGGACTCATCGTAGACCATCCATACCGCACAGGTTAGGACCACTCCCAAGTGAGTGTTATACTACAACATCTACATATGAATGTAGGCATACTCTCCATACAAGAGTATCATCAGCAGGGCCATCCTTAGCTAGTAAGGACCACTCTCATGAACAGAGTGTTATACCTGCTATCCTCAAGAGAGGATACTATCGTCCACAAACAAATGTTGGACCATCATCACTATCATCCATCATCGATGTCAGTCTCATCATTACTCCCCCTTTCCTGGGAAGTTTCATATCTCCAACCCGATCTTCCCTTTTTTTGAAGAGGGTCCATTATTTGTAGTTCCATCACTTTTCCTCCTTGCAAGGAATGTCCTTCCGAACTACACCAAGCTTATCGCGGAAATACTCGAACTTCATTCGAGATAGAGGCTTGGTCAATATATCAGCAACTTGCTTATCGGTACCCACATAATGGAGCTTGATAGCTCTTTTTTGTACCATATCCCTTATATAGAAATATCAGATTTCTATATGCTTCGATTTGTTGTGGAACACCAGATTCTTTGTCATTTTTATACAACTTTGGTTGTCATAGAGAATTACTGTGGTGTCCACTTCCATATAAAATATTCCTGACATCAACTTTCGAAGCCATATCGCTTCACAACAAGCGGAGCAAGCTGCAATATACTTTGCTTCAGCCGTGCTGAGAGCAACACTGGACTGTTTCTTACTAAACCATGAGATCATGGCGGATCCCAGACAATAACATCCATTTGATGTGCTTTTTTTTGTCTGCGACACTTCTTGCCCAATTTGAATTTGTATACCCATGCAAGTTGTAGTCATGATCTCTGTTGTCGCCCGAAAATGGCACGCGAGTGCCGAAAGCCCAAACTGCGGGCGTGCCGACCCGACGACAACCTCTCTCTCGAGAGGCCAATGTCACCACACCTTCTCTCTCCTCGCTTCAGGTTGGCTCTTCTCTAGCTCTAGGGGGGTTTCCCTAAGTTCAGATCTCTAAGGCAGGTGCAGCTGAGGGCAAGATGATCTGAAGAGGCTGCCTTAGAGAAACCCAGGTAGCAAAAAGGAAAATAATTCGGATTGATGGGCAGGAAGGGAAGGGAGGATCAGTCCTCGAGGGAAGGCCAGTGCCGGTACCAGAAGGGTAAATGGAGTTAGAAGGGGACTCAGAAGAGCTTTGTGTTTCGCGGAAGTGAGACTAAGTTGGTTCGTTCCATAACCAAAGGCCGGGAGAATGGGAGTATAACTGACTACTTTTCATTACTCCCGGACCTCTAAGAACCTAACGGCAACAAACAACTTGGCAGCCGTAAATGCTTGCCCAATGTGCTAGATTATAGCCCTCTATGCTGGCTTAGTCTATCACTTAATGAAAACCTGAAGCTACGACAGAAAAACCCAACATATCCCAAATACTCAAAATGATATTTTTCTTTATTAGCTTTGGGGAAAAATCCTCCCAGCCCAAAAACTTCCCTCTTTACAATGGAGAATGCAAGTCTTTTAATAGACCCAAAGCCATTCTCTTTTTCAAAAAGCAATAATAAAATAATAATTAAAATGAGGAAAGGTAGATGAAGTTTAGATGCACTTTTTCGTCCACTAATGTCGAAGGAAACCATTACATAACTAAAGTGTAACTAAGATGATCCTTGTTAAGTGAACCTGCCTTTTTGACTAAAAGTTAAAACACCCACTTAACCAAAGGCATCAACCCACTATCGTGAATCGAATCCTGTGAGACCGATTCTCATGCAATCTGCGGTTTAATGAAGATGTGGGTCACCGGGTAGGTAGGTGTTGCCTCAAAACTCCACGTTAGCATGACAGATATCCCCAACAGTTACCTAAATCACTCAACGTGGACATCCATCAGTTCTGGCAGATCCTATCGAAAGGGAAATCCAAGCAGTCGGCAGTCAAAGAAAAGTCACGGGTAACTCCACCACTCCTGTTGCTAAAGGAACTGAGTAGAGCAGATACTCTCGGTTGTAAGAGGAAACGAACTCCAAGTCACCATGAATCACACGCTTTCAGAGAAAATGGAGGGTGGACATTTCGTCGGTTGCTCCAAAGCTCCAAAGCTCCACGTAGATGGCGTGATACACACCCAAACAGATCATGTGATCATAAATAACTCATAATCATCCGCCCAATGAAAAATATACAACAAAAATCGGTTCGGCTGTCAAAGGATGGATTCGAGCCAGAGATTCCGGGTTCCAAAACTCAAACATTAGCGAGTTAATTTGCAATCTGTGGAGAAAAAGCGACACGCAAGTCAACTTGAGTTCCAAACCTCAACTTGAAATCGGCAACCACTAACGGCACCAGCGATCCCTGCAATTGTAATTAGCTGCAAAATGAAATTGTGGATTGCTTCGTGACTCGACCCATGAGCTGTTTTAAGTCGTGGTTATCAAATACTTATCAGTGCATGATTCTTCTTTAAAAAGCTGTCAGTCAGATGGTACGTGGGTTGGTTTAGAAGCTCATAGCCGTGAACCCGTGTTCTCCACCAGTAACTTGACCTCTGCGATCAATAACCCAACAACCATTTGAAATTTGTTTGTTGCGTATTTGTAGAGACCCAAGCTTTGGCTTCAATCAACAGATCGACTCACCCAACGCTGCGACTGACTGCCAAATAAACATATACTAAGATCAAGAGTTTTGACATGATAGCTGCCCCAACACCCATCGTGGAAAATGATACATCACATGAATGCCAACTCACGGAACTTCATCTATAACCAGCTGTGTGTAACGATTTACCATAGGTAACTCTTGCCAAGCTGAAAATTCATAAAAAGAAATCGCGCTTGGCTGCCAATGAAAGTGTCGGTTTGATCCAATTTTATTTTTGGCAGAGCATTTGATTATGGATTAAAACTCTGAAATTTTGTTTTGTGCCTTCAAACTTTTAAACTTCTTGAATCCGGTCTCCATAACCTAGTCTTTTCATTGTAGCTATGAATAGTGAGTGGAGCGATAGCTTCTTCGAAGTGGCTAATGAGAGAGGCCCAATATTCATAAAAATGTAACAAATTAGAAACAACTTGTATCCCTTCTAGAATTCATCAACAAAAGGCGCCCAGATAGCACAGATTTCAGCTTTCAGTCCAAAAACATTTCATCACTCTGACAGTAGACATCTTTGCTTGAGACTCTCCACTGTCCGCTGCACCTTTCTCATTTTCATCTCCAACACTCTTACATTCATTTCCTTCATGCTCATTAGCATTATTCATACTGCTGTTGTAAACAGTGTCTTAATCACTCAAAAGGAAGACACATTTGAGGGGTAACAATCTCTTCCATTGTACAGTCCCAAATCAATTGTACCTTTTAGGTACCTCATCACATGCTTTGCAGCTTTCAAGTGAACCTATCTGGCTTTAACTAGATACTGACTCAAGGTGTTCACAACAAAGTATATATTTGGCCTTGTGTTTGTCAGATACATCAACGACCTAGCTAGCTTCTTCTTCAGCTAGCTTCTTCTTGCAATCCTTGATCTGTTTCTCATTTTCAGTCAGAAATAGATCATCTACATATACTAATAGTATGACTGGTTCATCATCCATAATCTTCATATAAAGATTAGGATCAACTTTACTCTTGGTAAAGCCCATGCTTGTCAAGAAGCTATCTATTTTGCCATACCAAGCCCTGGGAGCTTGTTTCAGTCCATACAGAGCCTTTTTCAACTTGCATACATGAGTTGCTTTGTCTTCGACTTCAAATCCTTGTGGCTGTTTGATGTAAACCTCTTCCTCAATCACACCATTAAGGAAGGCTGTCTTTACATCCATTTGGTGCAATTCCCATTTCATCATGGAGGCAAGTGCCATGATAGTTTTGATGGAAGTGTATGTTACTACTGGAGCAAATGTCTCTTCATAATCGATTCCTTCTTTCTGAGAAAATCCTCTAGCCACAAATCTCGCTTTGTACTTTTCAATAGTTCCATCCGCAACAAGTTTTATCTTGTAGATCCATTTCGAAGAAACCACACTCTTGTTTTCTGGTTTGAGAACTATATCTTAAACACCATTCTTCATGATCGACTGGTATTCTTCTGTCATTGCTTCAACCCATTCTTTCTTCTGTGCAGCTTCTTCATAGCTGTTGGGTACTTGGACACGTGGCATTCACTGCAGCAACAGGTACATTACAATACACGTGGCAACAACAATAAGCTTGCTAGGGCTTATTTGGTTTTGGAAAATTTTATGAACATCCATCGCAAAATTATGAGTAAAACTTTTCTCTTTTCATGTACAAACTCAGTCATTTCATTTAGAGGATGAATTACTAATGCTTTGGGGTTTTTGTCCTTAAAAGGTTTCCCCGTGAAAAATCGTGTGTCCAATTGTGTGATACTTGGTTGACTACTGTACTTGTCTTACTGCTGTTAATATTTCAAGTTCTATCTCTATTATAGTTTGCAAGTTTTAAGAATGTCATGCACATGTTTAAATTCAACAATGCTCAACATTGAAGGCCATCTTAGGTTGTAACTTGCCTCGAGGGTTAACTCGAGTAATCTTCATAAACTACCTGTAAATGCCATCTTTGATTATCTTGTTCTTTTCCTGTCTAGTAAGTAGGAGGTGCTCAGGTGCGTCCAAAGAATATCTTAAAGGAGGGAGTCAGTCCATCTGAATGCCCTCATAATCCAAGAGAATTGAGACCTCTGCAAACCAACTTCGGGCACGTCTTGGAGGACTAGATGAGGCAATAGTCTATGAGGAGCAATAGGCCAAGTACGGGTATTGGTCTCGTCCTATCGCAGAGTTGGAAAAACTTTAGAGGCGGTGCATAAAAGAGACCAAGCTAAACTTTGTCTCAAGTCGGAAAGTTTGTTTGCACCTAATGATGCGTCGAAGGAGAAGAGTCTATACTCTCTCGACTGAGGCCCAATCAAAATCCAAAATACTAGCCCCCCAATCTCAAAGCCATAAAGAACAGTGGGTCGGATAAGAGAGTCCACGAGCGTCATGTTGGACGAGATGTCCCGAAAGTGGTGTCAAAAGCATTGTTTCTCAAGGAGGGCTAAGGATCCATAACCCTTATTGACTCAAGGTTGAAGTGCATCTCGCAAACTGAAGTAGGGTCCCAAAAATTGCACCCCCAAGTATGTATAGGAGCTAGTGATCTTGATCTCCTCCTCTTTGAAGATGAAGTAAAGGTTTGATAAAGTCTTCGTCTTATTGAAGATCATAACCTTGGTTTTGCCCAGGTTGACTGTCTAGTGTCAACTGTTGAAGGCTGCAGAAAAGAGCTAAAGCATCCAGCTGTCTTTGCAACTCCTTTGGAGATGAGGCCAAGAGTACTACATCGTTAGCAAAAAGAAAAATAGATATAAGAACTTGGTGGAGAAGGCACTCGTCTCCATCCTAGATTTGCTCATGTAGGAAGGTATCCAACACCTCAATATAGTTCCAAATAGGGTGGGGGACAAGGGGCATCCCTGGTTAACCCCAATGATACTCTAGATGAAATTTAATACCTTGTGAACTGTGCGAAGATGACCAAGGACCAACTCATTGTTAGAGTTTACACTTTAATTCAAATATATTAGATCTTTAATCTAATGCTCTAGGATCACTAAAATATAGACAAGCACAACATAAAAGAAAGACACAGAATTTTATCTTGGGAAACCACAAGGGAGAAAACCCAACAACTTCTTTTGTATATATTCATTACTTAGTACCATGTCAGGCCAAGATAGAAAACCCAAAGATAAGATAACTTCTGCAGCTTCTTCTTCTTCTCCTCTAGCAAACTTGTCTTTCTCTCTCTTGGATCAAACTTGCTTGTGATTGCTGTGTGTCCGAATGAGGGAGAGTGCCTCCCTATTTATATTCTTCAGTTGTGTGACCTACAACCCCAACAGGGTCGACTTCTCTACTTCACTGGGTTGACTTCTCCTAGGGAGACTCAAAAATACATTTTACACTTGTTCTTTTGGGGACTATTGCCTCGACTTACAACGAAGGTTTTACCTCGACTCTTACATGACCACTTACATCAGTGACATTTTTGATTGGAAGAGAAAACATCTTTGAAAGGAGGAATAACAAAAGTACATAATAATAATAATAATAATAATACAAAGAATATCTTCCAAAGTTACATTCTCAACAACACTCCCTCTTAACAAAGGAGGTATTATTTTGACTCGGTCATCACCACAATTGGACACAATATTTGGACATAATCATCATCGCTGGATCATCATCACTGTTGTAGCAATTCTTCATCTCGTCGACCATTGGCTAGTGACATCTCTCGAATCTATATGTCCTCATAAGTTCTATAGAGCCAACCCTTTTTCATGCTGGATGTAGGCCTAGATCCCATCTAATACTTCGTCATCATCTCTACGAGCAAGCCATCAAATAGGTACAACCTAGGTCCTCATTTTACATTGTCGAAGCAATAACCTGTGTCTCCTACTGTCATCTTGTTGTATTCAAATAATCTCATCATCTCATGGAGAACAACTCGTATGCCTATATTACATCCCAACGGATAACCTACTTCTTCCACCCAGTGGAGATCATCCCAGGACCATACATGTATTTCGTCATGTGGAGAGCAACCCAAGTGGATAAAACCCATATTTATTATGTCTCTCTCTCACTCAACCTGCGTCTTCCACCCAATGGATACAACCTAGGAACATCTGCGTTTTCCACCCAGTGGATACAACCTAGGAACATCTGTGTTTTCCACCCAGTGGATACAACCGATATGTATTACGACTCTCTCTCGATCAACCTGCATCTTCTGACATGTGGATATAGCCCAGGAGCATCCCAGATGCATTACGTCCTTTTGGACCACTTGCGTCTTCCTCCTTGTGGATACAACCCAGGCCATCCTAGATGCTTTATGACCTGTGGACCACCAACGTCTTCAGACATGTAGATACAACCCATGAGCATCCCAGATGCATTACTTCCTTTCGGACCACCTGCGTCTTTCTCCATGTAGATACAACCCTGGTGCACCTGCGTCTTCCTCCATGTAGATACAACCCTGGTGCACCTGCGTCTTTCGGACATGTTACATCACTCCCTCTTTCGAGGAACATCGATTTGGATAACACCAAGCTTCTCTCTGAAGTACTCAAACTTCACTCTTTCTAACAACTTGGTCAACACATCGGTTGTCTGCTAGTTTGTCGCCACATACTAGAGCTTCATTGCTCCTCTTTGCACCATATCCCAGATATAGTGATATTTGATCTCAATATGCTTCGACTTGTCGTGGAACACCGGGTTCTCGAACAACTTCACACAACTTTGGTTGTCACAGAAGACATACAAGTCGCCTCTAACTTGAGATCAAACAAATCTGACAATAGCTTTTTGAGCCATACTGCCTCACAGCTAGCTGAACAGGCTGCAATGTACTTTGCCTCGACTGTACTCAGTGCCACACTCGACTGCTTCCTGCTAAACCATGAGATCATACTAGATCCCAAACTGAAGCAACGTTTTGAAGTGCTTTTCTTATTCGCGGCACTGCCTTCCCAATCCGAATCAACATAACCGTATAGGTTAATCCTTTGATCCGTCGCATACTTGAGCCCATTCTCAATTGTACCTTTCAGGTACCTCAATACATGCTTTGCAACAATTAGGTGAACACGTCTTGGATCTGTCTGAAACTAGCTCAATGTGTTCATGGCAAAGCAAATGTCTAGCCTCGTGTTCGTCAAGTCCATTAACAAACCAATCATCTGCCTATACATCGTGGCATCAACTGTCTCTGAAGAAGCATCACCCAGTAGCTTCAAGTTTGATGCCATGGGTGTGGCAATAACCTTGCAGTCCATCATTCTGAACCTCTTCAAAATCTCCACTGCATACTTTTCTTGACCAAGGAATATCCCATTTGATCTCTACCACACCTCTAGACCTAAGAAGTAGTGCATCATCCCCAGGTCCTTCATCTCAAACTCTATGACAAGTCTCCTCTTTGTATCTGCAATGAGCTCATCTTCACTTGTTAGAAACAAATCATCTACATACAATAATAGTATTACTGGTCTTCCTTCCTCAACCTTGAAGTAGAGGTTGGAATCTGCTTTACTCTTGGTAAAGCCTGAGTTCATCAGAAAACCGTCCATCCTGCTGTACCATGTCCTGGGTGCCTGCTTCAAACTGTACAAGGTTCCTTTTCTGCAGCTTCCTCATAGTTGGAAGGTTCTTCATCAATGATGTCACAAAGTAGCGCCACATAGTTGGAGTATGGTCTTGGTCTTTTGTTCTCTCTGGAAGTCTCATCTGGAGCACCATATCTCTCTGCATCTTGGATTGCTTCCCATGCCTATGCTGGTCTTCTCTTGTAGGAGTTATGCTCACGACATGGGTTTATAGGTCTCTGTGGTTCTGTCAAATCATGGTCTTCATGTTCTTCTGAAGTCTCCTCTTCTACAACTATGCCTCTGGCTCTGGGAGCTTTAGGTTCTTCTTTATGTGCTTTATTTGAGAAAATTTGCTTTGAGTGTTATCGTTGAACTGTCGTCACTTGTTCTTCAGAACAACCCTCATCATTTTTCTCTTGTAGGTGATTGCATACGTTCCTTTCTACAAGTAAAATTTTGTTGCATGATTAGAAACATTTCATAGTTTATAGAACATGTTAATAGTGACAAATTCTTATAAGACATATGCCACATAGTCATGCAACTATCTTAGCCAATGCTTCAACAACATTCATCCTGTATACATCCAGTAACTTTCTAGATGCCATCCGTCTCTACTAGAACATTATTAAGAGTGTGCACTACTCCCAATATGTTCGCAAGGAGGTTTCATTCTAGATAAGTAGTAATGGAATGTTGTATAGCACCATAGGCCACTTACCCATCACATGCATAGTAGTATATTGTTCATGAATGCAAACATTCTGACATGCATAGTACATTTCCTAAATCTAGGAACATAAATATGTACATAACTGAATAATATTATTTAAGCAACTAGGTAAATAGGAAATAATAATTTAAACACTTTTCTTTGTTTGTTTGGTGGACTCCCTCTTGATCTCTGTCTCCTTGCAGGAATTACTAGAGTCTTTGACAATGTGCTCTACTCCATTGTTTGATTTTGAGGACCTGTGTTTGTCTTGCTCATGATCGACATTGTTGAGCAAGTCTTCTACACCATAGATCACATGGGACTCTGTACTAGTTCTGAACCTGAGTGTCCCTTCTTCTTCATTCATAACTGAATCCCTTCTTATCCAAATATTGAGATGGATAAGAGGTTCTTCTTCATCATGGGATGAATCCTTCTGGATCAAAGTACATATTCCTCATCACTTGAGGAATCTTCCTTTGTTCTCTTCCTTTCTGGTTCATCTTCTTCAACAATGTAAGCATGATGCCTCTTCTTGTTTGTTTTGGTGGATCCTTTATTTTTGGGGCAATCATTTGCAAGTGGCCTTTCTCATCACATGTATAACATTTGAGATTGGAGAAGTCACGTTTAGATCTATGGTTCTTTTGGAATCTTTTAGGCCTTTTGTGAGGGTGATTCTCCCTTTTGCTTCTATCCTTCTTTGTATGAACTGTTAGGGCTTGATCATCATCAACTCCCATCTTCTCTTCTCTTGATACTAATCGAGCTTCTTCTTGGGTGCATCCCCCCCATAATCTGTTGAACTTGATAAGTTTATTTCTGGCGCATATTCCACAAATGAAAGAGTCCCATGATTTCAGAAGGCCATTTAATGTGGTCATTACTATCTCTCCTTCAATATTCTCTTCAATGGCATCAAGTTGCTCCTTGATTTGAGAGACCCTGGAGAAGTAAGATTTGATGGTCTTTGTGTCTTGGATCTTCACGTTCTTGAGTTGGTTTCTCAAGGTCATCTTCCAGTTGATATTCTTCCCTTCATATAGCTTGGTCAAAGCATCGAACATCTTCTTGGGAGTCTTCAATGAAGAGACATGAGGGATGAGATGATCTTTGATGGAGTCTGCAATAATCCTCTTGGCTCTTATCAAATTCTTCTTGTGAGTAGCCTTGGCCTCATCTCCCTTTGGTTTTGGAACCTCCTCAGTGACATACTTGTCCAAGTCATTTTCTTCTAGAATAAGCTTCCATGCTTGGAAGTTGTCAGCCTCTTCAAGCTTATCCTCAAGCTTTGTATGATTCAATATCTTGATATGAGAACCTGAAATGGAAATAACATGGAAATAAATCTTACCAGTTTGAGATGCCCAAACTGTTTCTTGACCTGGCTGACCTGGGGTTTGACAGAGAAACTCTAATTTTTCAAACTTGGAATCTTTAAATTTTGCCTGGATAGAAAGATGCGCCTCCTTCATGCGAGTTGTCTAGTGGTGTCCTTTTCCTAGATTGGTGGATGGAAGCTCCAAAAATCTGATGTTGTAGTTTCTCTTGGTAGTAGTGATGAGGTAAAAAATGAAACTTCTTCAAACTGAAATTTTTCTCCACCAAAAGATGCACCTCCTTGAGGCGAGTTAGCCTAGCCTTCTTTTCTGGAAAGTTTGTGGAGAAAAGTGTTGGATCTTGGAAGCCCTAGTTTCTGCAGTTGTACGTGCCTTCTTTCAGGGTGGCTCTGATACTATGTAGAGTTACAATTTAATTCAAATATATTAGATCATTAATCTTATGCACTAGGATCATTGAAAGATAGACAAGCACAACATAAAAGAAAGACAAATAATTTTATCCTGGAAAACCACAAGGGAGAAAACTATCAACTTCTTCCGTATAGATTCGTCAGTTAGTACAATGTTAGGCCAAGATAGAAAACCCAAAGATAAGATGACGTCTGCAACTTCTTCTTCTTCTCCTCTAGCGAACTTGTCTTTTTCCCTCTTCCAAATGAGGGAGAGCGCCTCCCTATTTATATTGTTCAATTGTGTGATCTAAGACCCCAAGAAGGCCGGCTTCTCTACTTGACTGGGCTGACTTCATTTAGGGAGACTCAAAAATACATTTTACACTTGTTCTTTTGGGGACTATTGCCCCGACTTACAACAGAGGTTTTATATCGACTCCTACATGACCAATTACATCAATGACATCTCCGATCGGAGGGAAAACATCTCCAAAAGGAGGAATAACACAAGTACATAATAATAATAATAATAATAATAATAGAAAGAATATCTTTTGAAGTTACATTTTTAACAATACTCATAAAGGCGCATGACGTCGATCAATAGGGTCTTGGAGATGCTAATGTCTCTAAGCCTTTGGAATATGGCCTCTCGAGGAACATAGTCAAAAGCTTTTCAAAAATCTACAAAGTAGCAGTAGACTTTCGAAGAGCGATGCCGTGCCTCCTTGATGATAGCCCAGAGGGTAAAGATGTGGTCAATGGTGTGATGTGCTGGTTGGAAACTTGCCTGTCCTCTAGATCTAAGTTGTGTCCTGTCAAGCTTTCCTGAAAGTTTCATATAGTGAACCTAATGAAGCTAACATAGCTTCTAATTAGGGAAATTGTTGCATATAGTTGTTGATTAATCATATTTTTATTCAAAATAAAAATCATATTTTGATGGGTTTAAGTAGAAAATATCTTGTTTTCTGTCATTTGATTTGTAAACTCCATTTTTCAATTATCAATTTTGATATATTTTTTTAATCTTTTAGTGCTGTGTATATTGAAAAGTTTATCTTCAATATTGCAGATATTAAAGACTTTCCTGGTTTGGATTGATACAAATTTAGGTCGTTGGGGACCTGTTGTCCTGTAAGTATCGTGACATTTGTTTTAGGCTATTGAGGGAAAATATATTAGAGGATCTTTTAAATCAGTAAACTTATTTTTGAAATATTAAATTCTGTCCATTATGCATATGTGGCATCTTGTAGATTTAATCTAGTTCTTGACTTCCTATGAGTGATTCCTTTTTTAATTTTGAAACATTGAGGTTTTTATACATGGTAACAGATGTTCTACACCAATTCCTTGTCACTCATCATCCTACAGTAGTTCATGCTTAACTGGGCAGGTTAATAACATAAGCGAACAATTTGAATAGTTTGGATGAATCTAGAAGAACTAAGATCAGATCCGTTATTCTTTCCATGTTTCTATTAAGTTGAAGTGTGCTTGCTTGTTTTCCTGTGGACTTTAATCCACTTGGATTCTTTTGTGAATTCATAGAGGTGCTGCATTATTGGAGAAGTTCATTATAAATCCTTTATGGTAAATTGCTCAATTACAAAAGTCTCCCAAACTCATGGACACTTGTTTTTGATTTTCATTCTCTTACTAAGCCTAACCTTTTCATGTCTACACAAATTACTTGAGTGTTACCTGCACATAATATTTCTTTCTGTAAGAACTGCCTAACAATTTTTTGCCAATTCCATTTCAGCATTTCTATAAAACATTTTTGCCCGCCACTTTTCCTTTCCTTTTTATTTAGGGAAAGAGTTCAAAACTTCCATATGTACATATGTTTATTATTAATGTTCATCAACCTCATAAAAGATGTACAGGCATTGAAAATAAAGGATGCCACTCAGATTTCATGGTGGGCACGTAAGTTGAAGTTTCCAAGAATATTAATCCTGCTCTGTTTGTATATATTTTGACAATGTATAAACATAAATTCCCTCCAAACAACGATGAAATATCCTTTACCGGAGCCCTTGGTAGGTGAGTAAATGATAATTAGTTAATGTCTTGTATTGTTTGTTGTTACCATGTTACAAACTTATATTTAAAAATATTGTAGCTTTTCCATTCTCTAGGAGGTTAATTAGTGCAAGACACCTATCTCTGGTTTTACCTTCAAATATCAACAACACTTGAGTTTTGATTGAGGATTTAGATTCGAGATTATCATTGAATATAACCTTTATTGAACGGTTTGGTGATGTGCTTTTGTACATTACTCCCTTTCCTTGATGGAGTATATAGCAGTCAAATCTAGGCCTTGCTTCATCTATGGGTCAAGTTTTTTTATTAGCTTGTCTTTGTATCTTTGCTCCTATTTGTTGACAGCGTGATCCTCTTCGCATCCTCCTTTTAGGGGCTCCAAAGATAGATAGATTCCTTGTCCAATTTTTATGATCTTAGACATTTGGTGGTTAACCTCAGTAAAACTAAGGTCACGATATTCAACATGTCCAAGAGCTCTTTATTAGATTACCAATTCTACTTCTAGGGAGTAAGATTGAGATCACCATAACATACACATATTTGGGGTTGTAGTTCTCAAGCCCGCATTTTAGTTTGAATCATGCCTTTTAGCCTTGGCTCAACAAGGGATACAATTCACTTTTCTTTCCTGAGAGATTGTCTTTTTAGTTACACTTTCAAGGCATCTTTTCCAAGATGCACTTGTTGGAGATGATCATCAGAGCCCATGTCCGTTATGGATTCGAGATCTGGGGTCCTAACTTGTTGTTGTCTAACTAGGTAGGATCGAGAGAGTCTAGAATCCCCTGTTACAATGTATTATTCATTGCAAACAATTGGTTCCTCCGGGCTTGAGTTTGGGCTCTATCCTTTGCTCTTCAATACTATCTTTGGACTTGTCTCCTTCCCTAACTAGCTATTTTGTCTTTAGAGAAAATTGCTTTTCTAGGCCGCTTGGGGTGAAGTCATTATTGGTTCTTGGAGGCCTTCTTGTTACTTCAAAGTTCAATCTATTGGCATCTCAATTGCTGCCTCTCCACTTTTAGGTACTCCTTAAACGGTCTTGGCCTCCTTGTACCTACCAAATAGGAGTTGGCCAAGGTGATCTGAAAGTATATTTATAAGCAATACATATTGGCCCTTGGATCCCCCCCACTTGAGTGCCTCAACCTGAAGATGGCCTTCTACTTCAAGCATCTCATGTAATCGAGTGACGATCTTAGTATAAGACGTGTGTATACGTAGAGACATCAGATGCATAGCCTTAGGATCTTTCGTGGTTAGTTCAAAGTGTGCTCTCACTAACTTTAGATTGAGATAGATCATCACATCTTGCGGTCAAAGATGATTTGTAGACTATGTCACCCTAAGTCACAAGGTTTGGGTTCGAGTTTGGGTTCAACAACCATTAAGTTTGATTTGGGTTCTAATTTTCTGATGAGGTTTGGATGAGGTTTGCCATTAGGTTTGTCTATATACGTTTTGCAATATATATATATATATATATATATATATATATGTTCTCTAAAATGAAATATATTATAAAACCATTAGAAATCAACATCAATAAATATATGAGTAGGAATCATGATTGATAAACATACATGACTTAATCATGATAAAATCCAATCATCAATGCCCTTATTAAAACTTTAAACATACGGTGCAACTGCAAATTGCAAAAAGTAGCAGAACATATTCTTCAAACTCCAAAATTTGCAAGGATTTCCATAGTGTGAAATAATTTATAATCCCTAAAAAGTTCACAAAATTTAAAACATGATCAAAATTTGAACACATAATGCATCATGCAATTGAAAATTACAAAACAAAGTAGAACATAGTCTTCAAATTTCAAAATTTAAATGAAATTCATATTGTCAAATTGTTATAATCCCTGAAATTGTTTCACAAAAGTTAAAACATGGTCATAATTTCTTTTCTTGTGGCCTACTTGTAACATCATAAAGCTCTAAATCATCAAGAGCATATGGAGTAGTAAAGGCACTAGAATTGTGATCATCATATTCATCAATAAGTGGAACTCTATCATCATTAGGCTCATCACAAATGTCACCATTAGCACCAAGATCATCTTCTTTTGCACTTGAAACAGGTGTAAACCATGGGTAAGAGGAATTAGATGAATCTTTCACTACACTACTTGCAAACATAAGCAAGGTCTTCCAACCATGCAGATAATAATGTTTCTTTTCTTTTCTTGAATATGTTTTTTAACTCGACAGGGTTAGATTTTTTACTCCATACATTTTTAAACTCTCTAAAAACTGATATACACACACACACACACACACACACACATATATATATATTATTTAAAAAAATGAAATTCGCCCTTCAAGTTCGCTTGGGGTTCGAATTTGCTTAAGGTTCGGAATGAGGTTTGCATATCAGGTTTGACGAACTTCATCGAATTTCAATTTTTTTCCAGGTATGCTGAACTTCTAACGTCGTGACTTAGGTATCACCTACACAAGATTGAGTTAGAGGAGCACCTCATCTTCAGATGTCTTATTTACGATGAGATCATAGGGAGGTTCCATTTTCTTTATTGGGACTTGAGGAGTTTCGTCACTACATTCTTTCTATATTTAGACCAAAGATACCTAGGTCTTTTTATGGGGCAGGTGTATCTAGACTTAGATTTCATCAAGCAAATCACTTCTGTTTTTCCTTTTGTCTCATCTATCGGTGGCAACAAGTGGCATGTTGTGACCAATGCTACTTTTGATGCTAGATTAGTGAGACCACAACCTTATTCTTGTTCTTTAGGTGGTAGACTTGTCCCCATGAGAATTTTGAGTAGTTTTCCCTCTCAATCTAAGTTAATATCTCACATCAACTTTTCACATAGATTAATTACGTCATCCCCCTTCTAGACACTAGTCTTCCATTATGAGGTTCTTTCACACAACTGTAGTGTTATGAGCATCTTGAGGTATCATTCTCGACTTCCTCCTAGGATTCTGTAGTTCGACCCTCTCAAACCTAGTCTCCTACTTGAGGACATCATTAGAGAGTGTAGCGACTCCTCTGCTTTCAATGGTTCAAAGGGGATGTTGTCTTCTTCCTCCTCCTTTACTTCGACCTCCGTCTCAGTTTCTGATGTTGGTGTCGAGTCTTCCTTCTCGTCCCCTCCATTTCTTCACTTTTTTTGATTTTGTGTAGCCTATTCATCTATCATATCTAGGGCTATGATTTAGTTCATTGTATTTAGGATTTATACTTTACCTTTTAGCTTTTAGGAGATGTGTTGGCACTCCTTCTGTATGTCTGAACTCTCAACATCATATTTAAGTGGGCATTGATGAGATTCTCAAGAAAGTTATAAAATTCTTTTGGTGCCTAGGTAATGTGAGGTTCTGCAATCCATTTATTCTCCCATGTATTTGTGACCTTCCATGTCCTTGTGACCTCACTACTCGACTTGCACCTCACCATCCACCCTAACTCGGCGTACCTCTCCATTGCCGCCCTTGAGCATGTTCGTCGACTCTTGCTTAAGCTTTGCACCCTTCTTTGACCCTGCACTCTCACCTTCTTCCCTTTCATCTCCCTCACTAGCTTGTGATTCCTTCCTTGCCTACCAAATCCCATACTCCAATCAATGTTCCCCTCTCTTTCCTACCCACAGACTCTCTCTCTTCTACACTTGTGCCTCTCATACTTGTGACCCTTTTGCAGGTTCCCCTAAGTCTGCAAACCCTTCCCCATATCTTTTTGCAGGTTACCCTATGCTTGCAAATCCTCTTCCTTTCATCTCTATTTTTGTAGCACAACATAACATGACTTGGATAGGAAACCAACAGAGATAGGTGATGCATTTAACAGGTTTGATGGAAGACTCTCATGCACGTTTAAAGATTGGTGACACAATAGCGATATGCCATATGGATAGTCCAAAGTAGCATGTCTCTTACAACATGGTTATTCTCTCTACATACCCAATTTTGTTGACAGCCCACCTCCATAATTTTACTATATTAATGGAACAACTAGATGCAAATGTACATTCCCTTTCAAGCAGAGTCTTGAAGGTGGATTTCAAGAATCTAATTCTCAAGCAAATGTTGGCTGAAAACAAAGTGCAGGAACTCTTCATGCATTGAATGATGCCTTACATGCATAAATTCTAGACCTTAAAAACAAGCAAGAGGAGATTTAATCTCAACAGATAATCTTTAAACAAGAAATGAAGCGCATATTAATTGATCCGAACATGTTGTTCGGGGAGGGGGCCAAGCTTTCCCCATTTCCATGGTTGAGGAGGTTTTGTAAGCTAATTTCATAGAGGAGTGCACTAGGTGGGTCCAAGAGTTGACTTCAAAAGAGAGGTGAATCCCACAGAAGCAAGCAAGCAACCTCCCGAACAAGCAAGCAACCTCCATGTGCATGCCTCATGAAGAATGTCATCAAGCCACATAGGTATCCAACCTCCCAAGGAAGTGTTCCACTTAAGCTGCAAGTCTAAGTATGGCAATCCATGAGTAAGCTATCTTCGTTGTGTATGTCCATCACAATACAACCAGGTTTAATCAACACAGTATACACCCCACTTCACATGAAGAACTCTTAAGCATGTTGAAACACTTTCAGAGTAACACCAAAAGTAATAGTCCTTATTTATGAGGAAAATATTTCCACAACCACTCGTGTGTTGCCTCTACATCTCAACCAAACTTACCATCCACAGATTTGAACCTGCTATACTATTGGAATCAATGACTGTGCCTTAGAAAGGTATTACCCCTCCAATGCTTGCATGTGTAAGTTAAAGCCCAATACAGACAAACTAGCCCAAGGAGAACTCAAGAGGGAAAGGCCACTATCACTACACCCTTTCACGTCACACTTCTGGTTGGCTCTTCTCCAACTCAAGGGGGGATTTCCTAAGGTAGGATCACTAAGGCAGATGTAAGAAGGGGCTAGGTGAACTCAAGAGGCTGCCTTAGCAAAATGGTTGCAGTATAGAAAGTAGATTGAACAGGGGATGAGAAGGAAGGGAAAATCAATCCTAAAGGAGACTAGTGGCATAATAACTAGGGGAAAATGGAGTCCAAAATGAACAACTCGGCCTTGTACAAATGTTTACTAAAGGAGAGAAGGTTGCATGATTGAGCAAAACCCTCGCTTAGTAGATTGAAGGTGAACCAGGGTTTACAAGGGAAGGGATTAAATGAAATATCCACTTCCTTTCCAGCTCTATAGGGTGCACCTTATAGATAAAGGTCTATGGCTACACAATCCGAATCAGGGCAAAGATACAACACATTATCTTGTATAAATAAGCATACAAGAAAGGACAAAATAGAGGTTAACTTAAAATATCCTTCTTCAACGAGGTATCGATACCCTTCTAATGGCCCGAGCCAAGCATAAAAATGACTGTGTAAAACACCTAAAACAACTTACAACCATGTGTTAGTTTTTATAACTTAGTTGGTTCTTCCCCATGATTTTGATGTCACATGGGGGGACATAAATTGTATTTTTCCTAGTGAACTTTTTAATAGGTCAGTTAGCTATACTCCCTAGGCCTGTTATTTACCTTAGACCTTTTATCCTTGGATTTATTTTCCCTTTTTCCTAAAAGTTTAGACTGCTTTGATTTCATTTTTGAATATTCTATGCATTTACAAATATTTTAGTTTTTAAACCTAAGCTCCTATAGATTAATTAAAGTCTTTTCATAATTCATGCAAAGTTAAGATTTAATAAAGCATTTCCTATGTTTAACATAGGCTGGCAGCGCATTTCATTTATTCAAATGCATGTACGCTGTCAGCTCGCCGAAGTTAGGTTTTTGTGCAGGTATAATCATCAAGCGATTAGGTTTTGAAGTTTGTTCTTGTTTGAGGGCCGATAGTTGGCTTCGATTCGTACTGAGCAGAACACCTGTACCGTTCCACAATTTAACATCATTTTGAACCTAACAGCCTTTACTCTGTCAGCTTGGGATAATATGGTGTTTGATCTGCAAGAGGGGTTTTCTCAAGGCTCTATCTCAAGTGCTGCATCTACAGTCTTTGTTTCGACCATGGAAATGGATAGGAAACCTCGTCCTAGTGGTCACTTGCTCAGGATCAAACCCCACAGTGTGGAATGGATGTAGAAAATCCCATTAGCCGTTGAAAAAGTGAAAGAAGCTGGTTGGTTTGCCATGTTTGAAAGAATCGGAGAATATCACATAGGGGTTACAAGGTCTTTTTGTCAAAGTTTTGATGGATCAATAGTGAAGATTGGAGGTCTTGAGTTTGCAGTGACGGAAGAATCTATTGCATAGGCCATTGGTGTTATTCCTTAAGGAGAGAAATGGTATAAAAGGCAGTCTATTAATGAGGATTACAGTCAGTTCCTTCTTCCCGCGAATAAAAACCCTGATTGGAGTCAAGGGATCCAAAGGGTTCTTTTGCTTGAAGAGTGGTGAGATGTTTTACACATCATTCAAAGATATGTCACCTATGAAAGAAGGTTTACAACTGTCTATCTCTACCACATGAGGTTCTTGCAGCATATATCGGGTACAAAGAAATTAAACCCACCTTTTCTACTTGTTGAAGACTCTGGGCAAAATGGCTATTAGGGTTTGTAATCACCCCAATTCTTTTAGCAATAACATCTTTCATCATGGTCTAATCAAATTGTTAATTGCTCGAGAGTTAGAGAAAGATGAAAAATCTTGGTTTCATTTCCTATTCTGGTCGTGTTTCAAAATTAAGTTTAAAGAAGTGAAAAAGGGTAAAAGAAAACAAAACCTTTCTTAGAAAAAGACCATGGAGATTCCTGTAAGTACAGAGGTAGAAGCCTTGTCTGAAAATGAAGCCGAAGACCGCCAAATGGACTTGGTTAGTAAGTCAAACGAGGCCTGTTGATCCTAGGGGGATTAGTATATCTAGCTAGGCTTGTTTGGACCGAAAGGGTTAGTAAGCCAGACAAGGCTTGTTTGGTCCCCAAGGAGATCCATCTATCTGACTAGGCTTGTGGCTCGAAAGGGTTAGTATCTCAGACAAAATGCTCGGGTGGATCTACCAGAGAACCCACCGTGATGTTGCTCCAGAAGGCTAAAGAGAAAGAAGTGGTTTGAGTATTCCTATACTGATGAGGTAGGTTCAGTATTCTCACACTGATGTTCAAGAGGTGGTTTCGATATTTCTATACTGATGAGGTAGGTTCAGTATTCTCATATTGATGTTCATGAGGCAGGTTCAGTGTTCTCATACTGATGTTGATGAGGCAGATTCAATATTCTCATACTGACGTTGATGCGGTAGAGTCAGTATTTTCATATTGATGATTGATGCGGTAGATTCAGTATTCTCATACTGATGATGACAAGGTAGTTTCAGTATTTTCATACTGATGTTGATGAGGCAGGTTCAGTATTCCCATACTGATGATGATGAGGTAGTTTCAGTATTCCCATACTAATGATGATGATGAGGTAGTTTCGGTATTTCTATACTGATGTTGTTGAGGTTTGCTTCAATATTTCTTTACTGATTTTACAAATAATGATTTAGCATTTATTTGTTGATGATGAGGTTTTAGCACTAACATGCTAATGATGTTGTTGTTGTCACTTTAGTATTCATATATTGATGCTGCAGGTAGATGCTTCACTATTCACATTCTAATATGGCAGAAGATGATTCAGTATTCACATACTGATACAACAAAAGATGATTGATTACTCACAAACTGATATGGCAGAAGATGCTTCAGTATTCACATACTGATGTGGAAGGAGATTGTTATCACTCGCCTTGTAGTTGCCTGTGTGAGGTGGATCCAGGATGGATGGTAGAGGGGCAAGCAACTAAGGGGTGGAACCACGACTGCCTAGACTCCCAAATGGATGGTTGTCACGTCAATCAAGGCAGCCTTCACTTTATGTTATCCTAGTCCAAGACAACAATGGGGGAGACCCAGATCTGCTCTCGACAGGAGAGATCGGACTTAGACACCAGAAGAAGATCAGATGGGGCTTCAAGGTACTTAAGGTGCAAGGTAAATGGAAACCCTAGCTCTAGGGTTAAGGTACTAGCAATTGATGGAGATGACCACTGTCTTGGGAAACGTAACTGTGACAGGGTGAGCAAGAACAGAGTTGGGACTGCCTAGTACCAAGGGGACAATCTCAGTGAAAGATAGGTGACTTGAGTTATCAGTGGGTGTTGGCAAAAGGAATAGGAGTGAGGTCAAGTTGGGGCTAGCGCTAGCTAGGAGATCAATGCCTTGTGTGTATTGGGCAATGGAGTCAGCAACAACCCAACGTTTCAGTGAACCCACCTTGGAGATACCTTGATCTACGAACCCAAAAAGTATTTGGTCCGAAAAAGCTAAGGTACAGGAAACCCAGCTCAATGGATGGCTAGCGCTAGGGCTTAGGAGGACAGATCTGCAGTTCTAGGGTTACCTGGAGGCTAATGGCTCAGCGTTGAAGGAGAGAAAAGCTCAGGGTGACCTGATCTACAAGCCCAAATAAGAAAATCAGCAGAAAAATCAGATCTGGAAAAGTCAGAATTTGATGAGGGGGGCTAGGAGGCTGAAAACCAAATTTTTAGATCTAGGGCAAACCGAAGAGAACTAGCTCAGCGTTGGGGGTGTTCTGGAATGCTCGGGACTCGATCTATCTGCTATCTTGTCAGATTTCAAAAAAACTCACTTTCGAAAAAAGTCTAATTTTCAGTGAGGGCGCTAGGGAAGTTTTAGTCAATTTTTCAGATCTAGGTCACATGGTCAAGCAATTGGACAGCGTTGGGGTTGATTTAGGCTGTGTGGGACCCGATCTATCCGTTCGTGAAGTCAAAATTCAGAAAAACTCAAAACCCTAGCAGGTCAATTTTTTAGTGGGGGGTTATGCAGTTTTTTGCTTAAAAATCAGATCTAGGACAAACTGTGAGGAATTTGACTAGCGTTTCAGTTGATTTGATGAAGGGGAGGTTCGATCTATGAAACCCAGAAATGGTTTGGCAAAAGATCAGACTATTCCTAAGTTTATTATTTTTAAGGGTTTTTAGTGCTTTAGGAGTTTTCAGAAATAGTTGAAGAAAAACAAGGTACAATGGAATAAGATCTGAAAAAAAAAGATACTTACCTGCTGGATCTTACCTGGAAATGCTTGTAGAAGTCTGTAATAGGGACGATCTTTGCTATCCTGATCAATTTTGGAAGATCCCCATGATTTCTATGGCATATGCAAGCTCCAAGCCACCAATGCGCCCCCTACCCTGCATGAACAAACGTCAACCATATCAGATTTGCTAATACAAGATAAAGAAACTGAATGCTACAAGACAGTAAAATGAAGTAATCATAGATTATAATGAAACTAATGAAAACCCCCTGATCCAAGACGAAGAGAACCGAGTGAGTTGAGGTCCCCCTACAAAAACGCTCCAGCCAAAACGCCCCCCTGTAGACAAAACAATGATAGCCACGAAAAATATAGATCTCACGAGAATTTCCACAATGCTAGGAAACTGAAGACTAGCTAATCACCATTTGAGCACATCAGATGCAAAGCAGATTCAGAAAAATTTTCACAAAAAAGTTTTTCTATTATTCAGATCCAAGAGCCAAAGACCCCTTACAAATGAGAAGCTCTCTCCTTTAAATAGAAATGAGAGAACCTCAATCATAACTAAATCGTAACCACTTTCAAAACGAGTGGCTAAGATTAAAAGATGAAATGTTCTGATCAATGGTTGAGATGAGCTCAACATACAATACATGGATCAATATAACCATAATTTATCAAAGTGGACTAACCCACCCAGAAAAGGTAACCCACTCAATAAGAAATAAAGGAAAGCACATGGTGGGTCCAAGGAGTGTTTGACTAACTCCCTTTGGGTGTCCCCATGGCACAATAAATAATATAATAATTTAATTCTTTGACTTTTGTGCCTCCTTGAGGAAATCGTGAGCCTCCAAAAAGAGCTCCAGAAAATAATAAAAAATGCCCAAAAAATAGGTGTGGGCCCAATCAGGAGCTGCAACTGTTGGAGAAGGTGTGGAGGACATCACTCTCATCATCATGATTCATCCCATGTCATTTCCTTGCCTCAGTAGCCCAAATCGATTTCTTCAATAGCCATTTAATCATTTTTTAATCTGCCTCGGGAAACGTGAACCTGCCAAAACAGCCTCCTAGGGTGCCTGCGTTGCCAAACTGAGCCCACCAGGCTCTCTGGGATGGGGTTACTATGGTACAAACAAGTGGCTACACCCCTATGTTCCATACAACGCCCTAGGAGATCCAACTAAAACATCTCCCTACTCGGACATATAAACATGTGAAGAAAAACTGCATCAGAAAGGGAGAATGAGCCTGGTCATATTTGCAAGTGCCCGGAACTGGAAATAAACTGTCTCATTAGACTCAGAGAGTCCAAATCCATCTAAGGTGTATACTCATACCCCTCATAGGTCTCTATCTGATCATCAACCATATTCAATAAACAATATAACCCTTTGTAAGTGATCAGACACCAATAATAACTCAGATTATCATCCATCTGCTGCAAGTGTTAAAAGGCTAAGACATACTCTACAACTCATTCAAGCAACAATCACAAGTAGCAATCATTTCACTGGCAATACATCAACAAATACATATATAAGGCTTTATTTATTATTACTTAGACTTAGACTTTCATGACTATACTCACTTCATAGCTGTAGTCATTTTGCTAGTGAAGGGTGAAGGATGAAATTGACATGGCTAAGGCAAAGGATGACTTCCTACTCAACATCATGACACTTTGGATATGGAAAGGGAATACTCACTATAACCAATGTCGGACATTCAACAACACAAGGAATGGCAGTGCCTCACAAATGGGTGAGTTGTTTAGAGAG
Source organism: Pseudotsuga menziesii (assembly GCA_001517045.1). NCBI lineage: Eukaryota > Viridiplantae > Streptophyta > Pinopsida > Pinales > Pinaceae > Pseudotsuga > Pseudotsuga menziesii. Next base: position 660,832 of record LPNX010172808.1, read on the forward strand.
TGCTTATTCAACTTAGGCATCATGTCTACATGATCAAAGTTCATTAGGATCATCATTTTTATTCCATGGCCTTTTTGGCCTATATGACCCTTTTGGGACTTCACCAGTGCTTAAAAGCACAGCTAATCACAGCTTTCATCTGGGACATATTTTATAAGGTCAGCGTATTTTTTATCATTGCTTTTTGGACCTTTTCTTATACTCTTCAAGGAGTATTTTAGCACTTCATTGCTCTTGCCCTCTTTACATATGTTAAGAAACAAAGTTTTATAATTTTCATTTTCCATGGGCGCATATTCAATATTTCCAATATAAGCAGTACATGAGCTTTCAGTTTTAGCCAACAACATCTCAAGTGACTAGGGGGAGTTCTGCACAATGCCAAACATCGGGACAACCGACCAGAATGATTTAGGCATACAATCCAACTTACCAAAGGCAAGTTCTGTCACCAACTCAGAGTCGAGACACAATATAAACAGGGAGGCTTGTCCAACAAAAGTTCTAGCGGGGAAAAAGGTCCTCCATGCCATAAGTCAAGAAGTCAGTTGGGTTGAAACTAAAATTGAAGGTAATGGATGGGTGAAGACAATGAATGATGGAGCCAACACTAGCAAGCCAAAACAATGTCGGGAATGACTACCTCTATTCCCCCTAAGGAGGGTAAAACCAATGAGTATAGATTAAGAACTTCCAAGTCTAAGTAAGGACATCAATACATAGTACAATATACAACCAAGTCCATATAATTCTGACTGTCAGATCATGATACCACAAGTTAATACATGTCACAAGAATCAATATAAGAGCAATAATAACCATAACACAATATAAAATGCTGAGTCATAACCATGCAATATAATCCTATCTAAGACACCATTTGTCTAATGAGAAAGAACTGATATAAAACTGGGCATCAATGACTGCTCTGAAATGACATAAATGGCTACATCGGTCATCAAATCTGAGTGTCCTGAGACTCAGTCGTGACATGGGAGAGTACAATAGTCCACTAACATAATAATGATCCATCAAAACTGCTCATCTCAGCATCTCACATGTAAGAGATTTGGCCGAAAAATGTACTGTGTCTGAAAAATAGAATATGGTAGCCTGGCTACTATATATGTGATAATAGAGATGATTCAGTACTCACATACTGATATGGCAGAAGATGATTTAGTATCCACATAGTGATATTGTAGAGGAAGACCCAGTATCCACATATTGATATTGCAGAAGAAGACTCACTATCTACATATTGATATTGTAGAAGAAGACTCAGTGTCCACATACTGACATTGCAAAAAAAGACTCAGTATCCACATACTGACATTGAAGAAGAAAGACTCAGTATCCACATACTTATATTGCAGAAGAAGACTTAGTATCATAGAAGAGGGAATCGACGAAAAATCGCCGAAGTCACGAAAAATCGCGATTTTTTGAGACCGACGATTTTTTCCAACGATAAAGTCGCGATTTTTTGAACACATCGAACAACGCGATTTTTTGGCAAAAATTGCGCCACAATAGGTAACCACGGCTCGTTGACTGCTGGCGGATTCGGGCAAGATAAAAACGATTTTTGGGTTTTTTTTTTATTTACCAGTTGTTGGCTGTCGTGTGGGTCGTGATCGAGGACGCCGTGGGCCGTGAGCATTGAGCACCCTTCGAGTTCGAGCTTGCTAGCAGGAACCGGCTAGAGGACGTCGACGACCGTGGCCCGTGAGCACCGAGTACCCTTTGACGTTCGTGACTGAGCTTGTTGGAGGGAGCCGTGAGCTCGTGACTGTCCAGTGTTAAGTTTCAATTTGCTGTGAGTCGTGTGGGAGCAGTGAGGGACCGAGGGTTTGAACTTTGCTATAGTGTGCAGTGTGCACTGTGTTGTGAGCAGTGGGGGTTTGCAAGTTTGCAACTGTCATCAAACTTCAAAGTTCCTATTCCAAGTTTCCAACACTTCCAAGTTCCAGGCATGTAGACTTCAATTAAATCTGATTCCTGAGTATTATATTAGTTTAGCAGCTAGCTACTGTGGGATAATCATAATATATATGTGTTGACAGTTGAATATAGAGACATTTTAAGATTGTAAACAAAACAAGGTTCTTGATGAGGCATGGATGCTCCTTCTCTATAAACTTTAAAGGGCCCTTTGCTATTGAAATTTTCAATAGCAGAACTTAGAAGCATACATATTACAGACAAAAGATTTTAGTATTTTACCATCTCAAAATTTTTAATTTTTACAATTTTAACAATCAATTTATTACATATTTTACAATCTTAAAATTTTTAATTTTTACAATTTTAATTTTTAACAATCAATTTATTTTTTTGCTGTTGATGATTTTATCATATGTGGAAGGCCTAGAGCTACTAGCCTTGTGCTTTGGTTTGTTCTTTCGGTTTAATGTTTTTTTTTTGTTTTTTTGCAGTCATAGGTTTGAGTTTTGCTGCTATACATTTCCATTGCAAGAATGCCAAAGGCATTGGACCCTTTTTGGCAATACGCTGACCCTGAAGATGGAACAAACTGACAACGATTGAATTGCAAATTGTGTGGACAACATATGATAGGAGGTATTAGCAGGTTGAACTACCATTTGGCAAAACTCCCTGGCCATGATGTGGGGCTTTGTAGTGCAGTTACCCCCGAGATTATGAGAATGGCCCATGATGCAATTCACTCGAAGGATAGAAAAAGGGAAGAGTCAGCTGCAAATAGAGCTGAACTTGCTGCAGGTGGAGTGGCTAGGACTTCAGGGACATATAATTATGATCATCCGGATCCCACTGAGGGTAGTGTTTGGGGCTCCACGGCCATGGGTTCAACTTCCGTAGGGGCTGTTGCCTCTTCTTTCTTTGTTCCACGGAATAGCATCAAGTCCATGGTTAAAAAAAGGGAGAAGGAAGAAGCAGATAGGGTTATCGGGAGGATGTTTTTCTGGAGTGACTTGCCTCTTACAATAACAAGAAACAATCCTTTTTTTCAGCCTATGTGTGATGCCATTGCTATTGTTGGCCCAGGGTACAAGTGCCCTACATATGAGGAGATTTAAGGCCCAATTCTTCAAGCAGAGAAGAAAGACATCAACACTAGATTGGAAGAATTCAAACAGTCATTGGAGATTTCTAGATGCACATTGATGTCTGATGGTTGGTTAGATGCGAAAGGTAGGACCCTTCTCAATTTCTTGGTACAATTCCCTAAAGGTACCATGTTTATCAAATCCGTTAATGCATCGACACAGGTAAAAGAAGCAACATTGTTATGTGAGTTGTTGGATGGGGTCGTTCAGGAGATTGGTGTGGACAATGTGGTGCAGATCATAACAGATAATGCGACCAATAATGTGGTTGTTGGTAGATTGCTTATGGAGAGGCACCCCTCACTATTTTGGATTCCATGCGCTGCACATTGTATTGATTTGATGCTGGAGGATGTGGGGAAAATTCCCTTCATCAAGGAGGTTGTTGATCAGGCTAGGAGTATCACCAAATTCATATAAAACCATGCTTGGGTTCTTAGCCTCATGAGGAGATGCATGAGAAACAAGGAATTGTTGCGCCCTGGAATCACACGATTTGCCACCAACTTCATTTCTCTTCAGTCTTTGCTTCAAGTTCAATTTGAGCTGAAGCAAATGTTTGTATGTGATGAGTGGCGAGATTGCACATATAGCAGGAGAGAGGATGGGAAAGCCATCGCTAGATTGGTTTACACCGACTCCTTTTGGGAAGGAGTGGAGGAAGTCTGCTCAATCAGTGAACCTTTGGTAAAGGTTTTGAGATTAGTTAACTGTGACAAGCTCGCTATGGTTTGGATAAGAGTCTGTTTTGTCTTATTATGTGGGAAGGGTACCCCTGGATACAATAGACACGTGATGCTATGGGAGTTGATTTATACACGGTGGACCGGGATGCTCCATTGACCTATTCATGCAGCTGCACTTTTCCTCAACCCTGCCTTTTCCTACAAGTGTAAGATTGATTTTGATGAAGAGGCTTTGGAAGGGCTTATCGAATGTATGAATAGGATGGTACCTAATTTTGAGACTCGGGAGAGTATCACTCGTGAGATGGAGATGTCGAGAGGCTACTGGACTATTTGGCTATGCCGATGCTGTTCATGCAAGGAACAATTTGACTCCAAGTAAGTGATTGCAAATTAGAATTTATTTGTATTTTGAACTTCAAATTCTTAAATTTTAATTGTGTTTTATGATTCATCATTTTATTTGAAATTTGAAATTTGAATTATATAATCCGATTCTCTTTCTTTCTTGTTTATTGTAGGTGTTTGGTGGAGGACATATGGTGCAAGGGCACCAAATTTAAAAATATTTGCCATCCGAGTCCTCAGCCAAACCTGTAGCTCTTCTGGATGTGAGCGTAATTGGAGTGTCTTTGATAAAATACACTCAAAGAAATGCACCAGGTAAGAACTTTATCAAAGCAATTAAATTCATTGTAATTTAAGATCCTTTTTCATATTGTTTTCCTCTGGCCTCAAGACTCAAGACTCATTAAATCTTTTTATCACCCTCTTATAGGTTGGATTTCCCACGCCTGAATGACTTGGTGTTTGTCCACTACAATCTTCAACTGTGGATGAAGTAGGTGGAGAAATCACCCGATTTGGATGCCATTTGCTTGGACAATATTAATGTATTGTTCAAGTGGAGGGTGGAGGTTGAGTTACCTATCATGGAGGAGGCACCTGCATGGTTAGATGAGGAGCAACAGCATCGGGGGCAAGAGGATGAGGAGGAGCAAGAGGAGGAACAAGAGGAGGAGGCGGAGCGCTTTGACCCAGAGGACTTCATGGAGGGTGATGTGGCTTCATCAGCACTACCTTCTACATTGGTCGATGCATTTACTCCCTCATTGGCACTGAGTCCATCATTGGCATCAAGTCCCTCATTGACACCGACTACAGGGCCAAGACCTTCTATTGTCAGGGGACGGCCTGGAAAACAACCCATGATCTTTTCTCGTAAAAGGGGAGGAGGGCATTGATTTATATTTCAGAGACAGATAGTTAGCTACTAGTTTTGTGATTTTGTATTGGACCATTGATTTCCCACTTTTGAGTACTATTGGACAACTATATTTAGACTTTCAGTATCAACTTTTATGTCTCATATTATAATTGCAATGCCTACATGATATATATCAGTGTTTTTTCTATATTTATGTGCCAATGTATTTATTTGATGTTATTTTTGCTTTATATGCTTAAAATTATTGAAAAAATGAATATATTTTGTGTTTTTCAATATTTGCCGCGGTTTGCTGATTTTTGCCAATTTTTTTCGCCGATGTTGCTGAGAAGATGTTTTTTTGACCCTTGCCGATTTTTTGCCGATGTCGATGTTTTCTTCTATGCTTAGTATCCACATACCGATATTGCAGAAGAAGATTTAGTATCCACATACTGATGTTGAAGAAGAGGATTCAATATCCACATATTGATGTTGAAGAAGATGATTCAATATTCACATACTGATGTTGCAAAAGATGAGGATGTCTCAGTATTCACATACTGATGATGATGTAGTTCCAAATTGATGATGAAGGAGAATGGTGTTGTTCCAAAACTTCTTATGACATAGAGATTCACCAATCAGATGTACAGTGGTGGTAGGGGTTGTTGATGTGTAATATCTTCCTAGTTAAGAGGGTGTTAAAATATTGTAACTTTGGAAGATATTCTAGTTGTGCTAATTGTATTTCTCCTTTGGAGTTGTCACTGATGTAATTGGTCACGTAAAAGTCATGAGGTAAAACCTCCATTGTAAGTCGGGGCAATAGTACCCACAAAAGTATTTTATAAATGTTATTTGAAGTCTCCCTAGGTAGGTCGGCCCTAATTAGAGAACCTGGCTGACCTAGTTAGTTATTTGAGTCACTCACCCGATGAATATAAATAGGTGAGGCGCCTCTCTCATTCTTATACACTTTCACTCGAGCATTGTGCAAGAGAGAGAAAGAGAGAGAGTATACTGTAGAAGAGGAGCTGCTATTCTTGTAATTGGGGTGTTGCACTATACTGTTGGACATTGGGTTCAACGCTCACTGTGAGTTTCGTGACATGGACTAATTGCCTCCCGAGATCCTAACTCTGGGGATTGTGGCAGAGATTAACACCTGCGGGTTTTGGTCTAACAACAATCACGATTCCAACAAATGGTGTCAGAGCAACAAGTCAAGGGTTCAAAACTCACCCGGCTCGCGTTGGGGGGGAGATTGTTGGACATTGGGTTCAACGCTCCCCGTGAGTTTCGTGACATTGTCTAATCGCGCCCCAAGATCCTAACTCTGGCAATTGTGGTGGAGATTAACACCTGCGGGTTTTGGTCTAACGACAATTGTGATTCCAACATTGACTTGGTCGAATTCTATATAGAGGAAGTTTTTCTAGGTTTTCTTCCCCAAGAGGGTTTCCTAGATCTCTACTGCATACTTCCCTCTTCCAATGAAGAAGAAACCATCTCTCTGCCAAACCTCCAAGCCTAGGGAAGTAATGCATCAACCCAAGGTCTTTCATCTCAAACTCAACTGCAAGGTTGGACTTGCAGTCATCAATCAACCTCTCATCTCTTGTAAGAAAGAGATCATCTACTCACAAGACCAGTATGAGAGCTACCTCACCTGACAAGAGGTACAAGTTGTGGTTTTCCTCACTCCGTTGGAATCCCATCTCCCGTAGATAGCTATCCATCCTCGAGTACCATGCCCGAGGTGCTTGCTTGAGCCCTTAAAGATCTCTTTGCAACCTGTATACATGCGACTCCTTGTTCTCCACGTTGAACCCCTCGGGCTGCTCAATGAATACCTCCTCCTCTATACCTCCTTCGAGGAAGGCAGTCTTTACGTCCATTTGATGAACGTGCCAACCAATCTCTGCTGCTAATAAGATAATAGTTCGAATAGAAGAATATCTGGCGACAGGGGCGAAGGTCTCCTCATACTCAATACCTTCCTTCTGTGAAAATTCCTTTACCACGAAGCATGCCTTGTACTTCTCCACGTTTCCGTCTGCTGCATGCTTTACCTTGTAGATCCATCTAGATCCTACCACCCGTTTTCTTTTTGGCCTTGGCACAACCTCTCACACCTGGTTTTTCATGATGGAGTCATAGTCCTCAACCGTAGCCTCCCGCCACACATCATGTTGTGCATCGTCCTCGAAACTAAAAGGTTCAGAGTTAATCAACTCCATCATTAGTGCCATATAGCTAAGTCTATCTGGTGGTTTGCTCCTCCCCATGGAGCTCTGTGGAAGAGTCACCTGCTTGGAATCCTGAATTGTGGACCTAAACCACTTAGGCCGTGGCCTAATGTCTACCTGCTGCGGCTGCTGGAAATCCTCCTCTTGCTGTGGCTCATCCTCCAATTCAATGACCAAAGAATCCTATCCACCTGATTTCCTCTAATTTTCTCTGACCTACGAATTCAGATTCTAATTATAGATAGTCGTCATTACATTGGGTCAGAGGGGATAACATTATTATATTGCCCAGTTTCATGCAGTATTAATTTTTTCTTGAGAATGCTACTTCCATTAACTGAAAAGCTTATCCAATACATTTTCATAGCCTTCAACACCCTTTTGACAGAAATGGGATAATCACATGCTAGCCAATTCTAGGGACCAGTCATATTCTTGATATCCTAAACCACTTGTCTGCTGGGTCATTAAAAGCAAACAAAACTAGCCCAATGAAAAACATATTCACAACAAGAAGAGCAAAACACGAGGGGCTAAGCATGGAGTTCAAAGTCACTGTTACAGTCCAAATTTAAGTCCTTAATGGGTAGACATCAATGTTGAAATAGCCAGAAAGTCATTTAAAAGATACATTAGAGCCTGCCCTCTTACCATCCAGTGACTCTGCACCTCACCTTACTTGGATGGATTTCCTCCCAATTTGGGAGATTAATTCAATATCATTACTGCTATTGAAACTCAAGGCCTATTGCAAAAGGAGCTACAATTTGTAAAGCTATTGTACTGGTTCATACCATAGTAGCAAGACTCGACTGTATTGAGAGTTTGTGTACGAAAATTCACACAGAATTCGAAATTCGGCAAATATTCGACATAGTATAGATACAGTAAAGTTAACTAAATGCTTAAATATATTTACAAATTATAACTTTTTAAAAATTCACAGAATGTTACTATTAAAATTTAATTGTTACCATAAAAGTGGAATTTCAACTAGAGTATGGAGTCTGGACACACATTGCATGATCTTTCAAATGAAAATTGAAGCTACACATTATTTAATCAACATTAAAAAACATACGTACATTGATGTCAGGAAGCCATAATCACCTTTAAACTCTATTTTCACGTATATTTTAAAATTTTCTAAAATTTAAAAAATGCATAGCTTTGTATTTATAAGATGTCTACTTCCATATTTTAGTTGTACTAGATTTTTTTTAATGTATTTATTCTGTATTTAATCATATTCTTATTCATATTGGTACTTGAATACTACTACTATGGTTCATACTACAGTTGTAGATTCATCTTCTATTTAGTATATATTTATTCATTTATATTTTCATTCCTGTGATACTGGTCTCTTATTTTCTTGCTTGTTATACAATTGAAAAAAAATGTTGCTTTTGTTTTTTTACCTGCAGAAAGCTGATGTGGAAAATTTTGATGTGATAACTATCTATATCCATGTCAATAGATAACCAACAGCCTCTTGGTAGTCTCCTCAGGAGAGGAACTTCAGAGAAGTTTAGTAGAAAAGCTGAAATTCAAATAACATTTATTTTATAATTTTATCTTACCGATGACAACATCTGTTTGATTGGTTGAGAAAATATGCAGGGCTCTGGCTTATATTCCATTGACAGTTCTGGCAGTCCCAGCTTCTATACTTACAGTAAGTATGGAAATGATTCTTGTACTTTTTCCTCATTTAAAATAAATACAGCATATATATTCATTAAAAATCAGTTAACATGTACATAAAGTTCAAAATATGCTGAAGCTTATAATTTCTACTTGCTGTATAATTTTTCTCCTTTGTACTTGCATAATTTGCATCCTGTGGATTTGATTATCTGCTTCCAATAGGGTGTTCTGTTTAAGTTATTTGCAGAAGGATACAATGCTGCATCCTGTCACCACCCAAACCCTAACTTTAGGTGATAAAGTCCTAAAGCACAAGTAAGACTTTCGAGAAACTAAAAGGGGCTACCCACTGTTACCGCAATAGCTTCCTCTCTCACTTTAGGCAAGCTCTCTTCCAGCACAAAGGGGTTTTCATTGGGAAAATGTATGATTAACTTTAGAAGCAGATTGATGGGTGGATCAAAATTAGTGCCAAATTGCCAATCATTATTGGGCATATGGAGTAGTAAGGATAAAACTTGGAGGGTTGTTTTCTTATGAGACAAGGACAAAATGAACCTGGGACAAACAAACTATAGCTGTCCTATGTTGCTGCCCACAAATGCAGAAAAATACTTTGAGGAACCCTACTGAGGGAGTACCTCCAAACATGCATGAAGTTGTGCCTATCAATGGACAATGTAAATTTACACCAAACTCTATTTAAGAAGGAAGATATATCTTTGACATATCCAGCGAGAAACACAAAGATATTAAGAGGGAAATAACTGTAGATTTTCAGATATCCTCTGAAATCTCAGATCCCCACTTGGTCTCAAGTCTCACTAAGACACATGCATGTACTAATTCCGAAATCTCATTCCCAGAGAAAGTATCAGCTTATACAATAACTTATAACTTGGACCACATGAGATCTATCTACAGCTTTACACAATATAGCAAACACACCTGAAACTACACAATGTTTTCGATCAATTGACCCTGGAAAAACCCGTGCGGGAAAACCAGTGAGAGAGATAGAAGCTTTTATATCATAAACAATATAGAACAAGTACAATCAAAGATATCCAACACAAACTTATCTCAAGTTTGCTAACTGATGGAAATATTGGGAATATCTGGAAATAGCTGGGAATGCGCCCCTCTGCCCAGAATGTGCCTCTTTGCCTCCTGACTGTGCCCCCCTCTGATCCTTGCTCTCTAATCCAGGCCTCTCACCCCTCAGCCTCTGCCCCACTATCTCCGTAAATGCTCTCTCTCAGATCTGGATGAACCCTCTCTCAGAGTTCGCCTTCCTCCATTTAAATGCACCCCCTCTGCTTAAGAATGCACCCTCCTCTGTTTGATTAGTCTCTGATCTCACTACTGAAGAATCCGATCAATTACCGAAGCAATATTTGCCTCCTAATGGATCCTCCTCAAGTGCGCTCCCTCTCTCAAGAATGTGCCCCTCCTTTCTGTCACTGGATCAATGAATACTCTGCAGCTGGTTCACTGCCCTAGAAGCAATCTCTGCCTCTGATATAATCTCCCTCAGCTATGGATCAAGTGTGCTTGATCATTGCTCAGATCAACACACTCACTCGTCATAGAATGCGACCCTCCTCACAAGAATATGCCCCTCCTTCATGCATTGATTCACCCTCTTTGTGTAGACGAACTCACTGCACAAAAATATGTCTCATTTACCTTTTCCATGCCTTTTCTAACTCATTAGTAAGATTAGAGTTCCAAAACCCTAATTTCATTCCCATGCAAAAATCACACTTCCCCATTAAAAAATGGTGCATTAAAAGATGCATGCATGTATTTACCGCATGCAACTGGCAAAAGTAATTGAAACTTTCGCATGTCTCCACCACTGGAGCCATGACACCTGGTAGAGTGTTTCTCACCTTCTACACTGATGCCTATATTGATAGTGTACCTTCATGCTAGGCATCACCACATGAAGGACATCCCGAGATACACATATCTCTAACTCTCGCTCTTATCGAGGGAAGTCCTACTGTTACCTGGATCCATCAAATCCCCTCCCGCCGCAACTACTCCCTCTGAACTTGATGCCACTGCTGCACTTTAATTTGATAATTCATGATCCTCCTCCATTAATGTCATCTTGAGAGAAGCCTCTCGCTCTATCTTTGTCACTGGTACTGATCCATGATCCACACTCCCTCTGAATATTTGCTGCAAACTCCCTCTGAAGCTAATCTCTAGCGGATCCACTAGACTGTACCTGACTCTCTTGCTTCGATATATCTCATCTTGATCCTAAGCACTATCTAACTAGTCACCTTGTACCAACTCAATCTTTGGCCAGTACTGGTATGAGCTTCTTGCTCATTTCTGTTATTTTTTATAACTCGGTTGGTCTTTCCCCATGATTTTGATGTCACATGGGGGGGACATAAGTTGTATTTTCCTAGGCAAGTTTTTTTAATGTAAAGTGACTTTATATTTTAAAAGTGAGTTTGTACTTTATCATTAAAGTGAGATTTAAGTTGTGGGCCCCAAATATTTAATGTGCACTTTATTAAATAAAAGTGAGTTCATATTGTGCAATTAATGAGAATCCTAGGATCTAATCAATCTCATCCTTTGATTAGATAGTTATGGTAGTTAGGATTAGGGTTTCAATAGATAAAGTATAAAAGAGGGTTTAGGGAAAAGAGAGACACATCAGAAGAAAGAGAAGAAAGTGAGGAGAGAAATTAAATCTTGAAGGAGATTTCTGATTTGTGAGAGACTGATCATCAAGACAAATTGAAGTCACGATTCCCAAGAAAATTCTGTAGCATTTATTGGACCGTACAACTAGACCGTCCAATCATTATTGCAGGCCGTATAACCACATAAATCGAGGCAAATTGCATGCACAAATTTTGAGACATTTTTTTCTTCTGCATTTAATGTTGGGAAGAAACCGTACAGTTCGTACCTGGCACAAATCCCGAGAAACCTGTTGTGTACAGTTCGCACTTGTGAGTATATTTGGCACATTTTCTAATGCAGATTTACAGATGAATGAGGGTTTCTGAAATTGTTTTGGTGCTGTAGAAGAAATTTTGAGTTGTTGAATTTCTAATTTTATCTCTCATAAATAAAATTCTTTCTCTGGGTTTTCCTCAGGTGAGGGTTTACCCTGGGCTTGGCCCTAAATTTTTGCGTTGTCACACTTATCTTCAGATTGGGATTGAGTACATTGGTGTTTATGCTTAAACTATCAGACAAATTCATTTTATGAATTAATAGTTCAGAAAAGTAATAAATCAGATTTGCAGTTAAAGTGTTTGATAAAAGTCCAATAAAAGGTTTTGTGATTGTTTATCAAATTTCTTCATGTTATCAGAGCGTGATTGTTGAAGAAGGCGTGTTAATTTTTGTTGATACAGAATAGAAGAGGTTCAAGTCAGGGTTAGCTAAAAATTATCTGTAGAAGTCATGACCTCGACAGGATTGCGATTTGAAGACAAGCTGGATGAATGGGTATGATAATTTCAGCCCTTGGAAAGAGCGCATAACTGTATTGTTCAAAGAGTTGGAGCTATGAGATATTGTTGGTGCTTCTGACACCATCACAGTTCCCACAGATGCTGCTTTGATAAGAAAGATATCAAGGCACAAAGAATCTTTTTGGACTCCATAAAAGATCATGTGATACCTCACATCACAGGTAAGTCACATGTTTTTGATATTTGGAAAGATTTATGTACTCTTTGTCAAAGTAAGAACCAGAACATAAAGATGGTTCTCAAAAAAAAACTGAGGAACACCAAGATGATTGATGTTGATACAGTAACCACTTATCTCACCAAAATTTCTCAAGTTAGAGATGAATTGGTGTTGTTGGTGAGAAAGTGGAGGATGAAGAGCTTGTTAGATATGCTCTTAATGGGTTCACTGCAAAATGGCACACATTTGTGCAAGGAGTAGTTGCTAGAGAGAAACTACTCGATTGGACAAGGTTATGGGATGGCTTTGTTCAAGAAGAGTCCTGAGAAGAGACATTTCAGAATAGCACTCAGAGCAGTGAAGAAAATCTAGCCCTTCTTACCAAAGGAACAGGTAAAGGGGGGAAGAAAAGGGAAAAAGACCTTAGTAAGGTTCAGTGTTATAACTGCAACAAGTTTGGCCACTATGCTAGTCAATGTCCTAAGAAGAAGGATGGAGACAAATAGGGAGCATTATCAGCATAAGTATAAGAATATGCTACCCAATTTGAAAAGGAATTTTCTTTGGCATTAGTTGAGTCAAGTATAGGTAGTCCAGTAAATTACCATGACACATGGATAGTTGAGAACAGGTCAACTAGCCATATGACTAGAAAGTATGGAGTTTTTTAGAGGATAGAAGAGATTGCTTCAGGACACTTTGTTGAAACAGATATTGGAAATCTTCAGGCAAAGATAAGAGGAGTTGGAACTATGAAATTCCAACTAGATCTGGGAGAAATTCTTGAAGTAAACAGGGTACTGTTTGTTTTAGGTATGAAAGTTAGCAGACTTTCTATGTCATCATTGGAGGATGAAGGATATGGACTCTTTGTCAAGACAAGACATATGTTTCTCTACCAGGTACATAACCCAGTTGGTACCACGGTTTTACTTGGGAATAGAAGAGACATAATTTATTTTCTGTAGGAAGAGGTAATATTTCTAGGGTCAGGTGGATGGTTATCCAAGACTGAATCTGGAGATGAGGCAAGTGACTAGATGATACCTTTAGATGAGGAGAGTTATATTGGCAGGAGACTCAGCCAGTATGAAGGTTGTGAGCAGATGCAGGGGTTTAGAGAGGATTCCCCTCACAATTCTCAGTTTAGAGTTGTTTTTGGACATGGATCTCTAGGTCACATTCCAGAGCGAGAGGGTGCTGCTTCAGAGGACAGAGACCTAGGTGGTGGAGGTACAGGAATTGACCTCCCTCGTTAAGAGGGAGTGTTAGTTTTTTTATAACTCAGTTGGTCCTTTCCCATGATTTTGATGTCACATGGGGGGGACATAAGTTGTATTTTCCTAGGCAACTTTTTTAATGTAAAGTGACTTTATATATTAAAAGTGAATTTGTACTTTATCATTAATGTGAGATTTAAGTTATGGGGCCCAAATATTTAATGTGCACTTTTTAAAATAAAAGTGAGTTTATATTGTGCAATTAATGAGAATCCTAGGATCTAATCAATTCATCCTTTGATTAGATAGTTATGGTAGTTAGGATTAGGGTTTCAATAGATAAAGTATAAAAGAGGGTTTATGGAAAAGAGAGAGACATCAAAAGAAGGAGAAGACACGTGAGAGAGAGAAATTAAATCTTGAAGGATATTTCTGATTTGTGAGAGACTGATCATCAAGACAATTTGAAGGCACGATTCCCAATAAATTTTTGTAGCATTCATTGGATTGTACAACCAACCAATACAGTCATTATTGTAGGCCGTACATGCACACAAATCGAGGCATATTACAGGCACGAATTTTGAGACAGTTTTTTCTGCATTTAATGTTGGGCAGAATCCGTATAGTTCGTACTTGGCACAAATCTCGAGAAACCTGTTGTGTATAGTTCGCACATGTGAGTATATTTAGCACATTTTCCAATGCATATTTACAAATGAATGCAGGTTTTTAAATTATTTCTGGTGCTGTAGAAGAAATTCCAAGTTATTGAATTTCTAATTTTATCTCTCATAAATAAAACTCTTTCTCTGGGTTTTCCTCTGGTGAGGGTTTGCCCTGGGCTTGGCCCTAATCTGTGTTGTCACACTTATCTTCGGATTGAAATTGAGTGCATTGGTGTTTATGCTTAAAGTATCAGACAAATTCATTTTATGAATTATTAGTTCAGGAAAGTAATAAATCAGATTTGCAATCAAAGTGTTTGATAAAAGTGCAATAAAAGGTTTTGTGATTGTTTATCAACTTTCTTCAATTTCTCTGATCTGAGGACTGATTCCTCAGTGCCTCATCAATCCTGGGAGCTTCTTGCTCTTCGTTTATCTCGGACTTAGATGATGACTTTGAAATCAACCCAGATACTCTTGAAGTGGGATGACTCTGAACTACATACTCCATATCAATCAAATGACCTATTAACACAGGATCAACTCAATCTAGGCCCATTAGATATGTGAATATATGCTCCCTCTCAAACAACACACCATAACTTGCCAAGGCCGAAACTGAAAATTTGTTGACCTTTAGTCCTAGAATGTAGAGTATTCTTGATACCTCTAAGAGTTCTCAAAACTCTAGAAGGAACCGGTCCACCAAAATACAAAAACTACTTAAATTTTGAGAAATTATATATATATTCATTTGCAACCATGTGAATCCAAACCATTATACACAAATTTGCAAAAAGTGCTCTTGCTATATGCC
This sequence comes from Pseudotsuga menziesii, assembly GCA_001517045.1. Classification (NCBI taxonomy): domain Eukaryota; kingdom Viridiplantae; phylum Streptophyta; class Pinopsida; order Pinales; family Pinaceae; genus Pseudotsuga; species Pseudotsuga menziesii. Next base: position 676,099 of record LPNX010172808.1, read on the forward strand.
ATACTGAGCATATTTCACTAGAACATTCCCCACTCAACTCACTTTTAAACTTTAAAAAAAATAAAAATAAAAAATACCTTGTTAAGTGTTGCTATACAGTTATGTAAGAAACCAGTCAAAACCAGACCAAAACCAATCAAAACCGACCGGTTCCGTACGAAATCGGTCAAAACCGGTTTGAGATACCGGTTTGACCCGGTGAGGCTCCAAAACCGGTCGGACCGGACGGTTTTACCGGTTCCGGTCCGGTTTTTGTAACACTGGTCCCAATCCTTCGACAATATGCACTGTTCCCTCAACATCTTGTACAAGCTGATCTGGAATAGTCTCTAGTATGAGGAATGCATCTCACATCCCTGTCATATGAATGCAATACCTACTGCCAACCATCCATCTCTCATTGACCTCAATCTTAGGTTGATTGCTGTCACAGCCTGACAAAATTAAGCAAGGGAGAACTCTTTCTTGAAATAGGCAGAAAACTGATCTGGCTCCTCAGTTGTTGCTACCTGTTCATCCTTCTCCATTTTTCCATTCTTCTTGTGAGGACACTGACCATACTCATTGCAGGCGAAACACTTTACCTTGCTTAAGTCTCTCTTTTGATCACCCTTCTTGGATCTTAGCTTGCCTTTTGCTGTAAGCGCCACATCCTCCTCATCAAGAGTAGTAGAAGAGCTACCTTGAAGATATCCTCTTTGGGTCTCTTCTTGTGTGAAATTGTCCCAAAGACGATCCCACTTGGGAAGATTCTCTCTTTCCATGATAGACTCGATGAACATTGCCCATGGCTTGGTCATGCCATTCAAGGCTTGTCGCACAAGCTCACTGTCCTCAATTTTCTCCCCCACTTGTCCCAACTCGTTTCGTATCTGAGAGATACGGGTAAGATAGTTGGCCATACTCTCAGTTTTGATCATTTTGATGCTCTTTAATTTTTCCCTTAGTACTATTTTTCGATTTTCATTGGAACTTTGGTACAACTTGGTTAAGGCATCCCACATTTCATACACATTTTCCTTACCTGTGATACGTGGGATCACATGGTCCTTGATTGCATCAAGGAGGATTCTCTGGGCCTTAATATTCTTTTTCTCATAAGTTGCTTTTGTTGTTGCATCTATTGGCATTGTCATAGGTTTTGCAACTGCACTCTCCACAATGTCCCACAACTCACTCTCCTTTAGAAGCAAAACAATTCCGGCTTTCCAAGAACTGAAATTCGAAACCCCATCCAAACGATCCTCAACCCTCAAACTAGTAGCCTAGATCTTCTCACTGAAGGCTGACTCCAAGCTCTCTTGGTGAATAAAGAAACCTCTATATTTGGTAAGTGTGTATGCTTATTCACTGTTGTTGAGGTTAATATCAAATATTTATGAAGTGTTTGACATTATTCTTAGTGGCTGTTACGTGGACAGAATTCTGAGTTTAATCATTTTTTCAACAAAGATAACCGCTCCCAAAGTTAGGACGCCCCTCCAAAAGTGTAACAGCTTCCCATGTGTCAAGTGCCTTCAAACCCCATAGGCCATTCCATCTAGGAGCCCCTCAATCTTAATCTTCATGAAATAATCATCAACTTAGTTGCATGAGAGATCATTGTGCTTAGTGACCCCTTCTTTTAAGTTATTTTAAAATGGATCCTAAGTGCAAACCTTAGGTACTTTCGTAATTAGTTCTATTTCTTTGTTGACTTTAATTAATCACATTAACACCTTATAATACCCAAACTTGGGCACTTTAATTAATCCATCACTTAAAAAGTACAATTACTAACACTTCAAAACTTAGGGAGACCCTAAGTCGACGGGTTTTCGTTCCATAAGATACTTAAGTGTTAATTAATTGCCTTATTACCTTAGTGAAGTATCCTTTAATAATCATTTAGAGGGAGTGCATCACCTTATGTGCATTGTTTTACTTGATATGCACATACTACTTTACCAATAATGACCATGAAGATATGAGAACACATCACATCATACCTCCTAGCCAACTTCCATAGCCCCCACTCAACCATGAAGAAGCACCATCTATGTGTCAAGAACACAAGTGTACCCTGCCCATCCATTTATCTAGCCATGACGAACTGCAAACTTGATCCTTGTGAAAAATTTCACAAGTTATGTGATGAAAAAATAAAATCACATGTGTGATCCTTATACAATATGAAGGGTAACAAGCTCCAAACTTTTGTTAACTGAATAAGAATGTACAACATGTGAACAACATGAAGCTACACAGAATATCCAAGCAACCAACTATTTAGTCTGTTTATAATCTCTTGAGGAGGTATAAATACCAATGTTCCACGGAGACGCGTCCTGCAGGGTCGGGGACGCATTTCCACGTTTCCTGCGTCCTGGGGACTTGGGGACTCCTGGGCGAAACTTTCCCTCCCCAACCATGCCCCTGGGAATTTTTTTTTAATGTTTTCCCATTATTTTCACATTTTACAATTCCTACATGGTACTACTTAGAAAATAAACTGATATATTTAGTATTTGCATTGCACAATCATTAATATACATCAAATGAGTTATTATTTTTGATATTTTATTTTATTTTTATAATTTTAGAGACGTCCCCACGTCCCCCCCGAATATCCCTAAATTTGGGGGTGGTCTCCACGCGTCCCGAATGTGCGTTTCCCCGCTCCCGCATCCCGGAAACTTGGGGGAACATTGATAAATGCCCTAGTTAAAGGAACACAAAATTCTTCATTCATAGACTATTCATATTCTCCAAATTAGATAAATGTACAAATTTCAACAGGAGAGAGAGAGAGAGAGAGAGAGAGAGAGAGAGAGAGAAGAATATGACCTGTTCGTGACTGTTAGGATTCTGTAGACTGTGTGTGATAGTTTGCTAAGTTGTCCATCCGTGCCAATGCCCTTGTGCTGTTTTGGACTATCCCTGTGATAAAGGTTGGCGTGCGAAGGTAGTGTGACCAAACACCAATTTAGCACTTTGATTCGTGCTGAAGATGACCAGTACATTGTGCACTTTGCACCGATATTTCTACGTTACTTTGCACCTTTGATACAATGGCCAAATATGCATGGCCATCTCAATTGGGTGAACATCTCAATTGCACTACTCCTCTTATCATGGAATTAGTCAATGTATGATTCCTTACGAAATTATTTCAAGAGGGTCAATTCAATTAGTTTGAGAAAGAAAGAAAGAACTAAGAAAGAAATTAGATTAATTTCCAAAAATGACCAAAATAGGTTAATGGGACTTGAAAGTACATCAAGCAAGAGAGGCAAATAGTTGATGAGAAGGAAGGAAATCGAAAAAATTAGCTAGTTTGTACATGATCATTAAGGGAGGTTTTTGTGGATGGTGAACTTTAGATTGGGAATTTAGGAATGGCAGATTTTGGCAACTAATATGTTGGATGGCTTCCTTTCTAAGAAAAGGATGTATCCAGTATGGAAGTGCTTTAATCTTTGCTGGAAAGAATGCTGCTGTGCATCCTTGCTCGAGAACAACTCCTAATGTATGTTTAGACATCAATCTCATAAGTGAGGGATTTTTGTATTTTGAGAAAGGTAAATGCAGGTGCTGGCGAAGTAATGTTTTGAGGTTCCCTCCCTTAATTGATTGTTGATACAATTCTTCATTCTTGCTTGTGCACGTGTGATTGAGTATATAATTTGGTAGTGATCATCTTGAACATTGCCTGCACTTAAGCTGTTGGAGATATTTATGTCCCTCAAATGCATTGCCTTGTGAAGGAAGAATCTTTTGTGGTGCCAAGTGAGAGTGGTTGTCATGCTGATCATAATTTGTTGATTGGATTATTGTTCAAGACTAAATTTGTGTAAGAAGAGGTACATGTAATGGGTTATAATGGAAATGAGATTTAGAAGGATATATATTATATTGTTATTAATAGGAGGCAGCATTACTATCAGTAGCAGGCTGACCTGCTCATAAATAGTTGCTGCCCTACACATTCTTTTGGGGTAGCATACTGAATGATCCCCATCATGGGCATTTTCAGGAGCATGCTCTCAACCTGGGCAGATGTGCTCTTGGGCACTCCCTCTGACAGTCTCCATGCAGGGAAAATATATATGCCTAATTTATTTTTCCATTTTTCTTAAGGACCACTCCTGCATTCCTGATCTCTTCTTTGTTTCATGCTCTAGCAACACTGTTCATAACCTCAAGTGCTATGTTAGTCTTGAAGGAGTTCAAACTTCAAGGAGGGTTTCTTCTTAATGTTTGAGGCTCTAACACGGAAGAATTTGGATTGGATTCCATAGCTTCGATACTTTACCTCATGCACTACATTTTTTTTTTCTATGACTCCTGTTCACTGCATCTGCTAATCTGAGGACATGCATATAAATTATGCTTATTTTAGTCATCACTGGAAAAAATATGCTCACAGTCTTAGTCACTTTGAGAGAGACAAATCTCTTTTCCATTTTATTCTTAAATTTGAAGCGCTTATTTTAAAGATACTAGCAAAATTTAAACATTTTAGCAAAAGATAGCTTGTGGAAGTAAGTATATTTTTTGCTTTTGCACATAGAATTTTTACATGATTATTCGTTTCTAATACCTAATTTATTGGTAATAGTTTTCAGTAAGCAGGAAGATTAGTTAAGCTTTTACTGGCATCCACAACCACTGGATGTTATAGTCTGTTTGTTTTATCCTTTTATCCTAGGAGTTTATGCTTGAGGTGATTTTCCTAAGCTGAAAAGTTTAGTGGGTTTTGTATTTAGATGCTTATGCTGTACAGTTTTGTTTTTTAACTATATTTGCAGCTGCATCTGTGTTGCAGCTAGGAGGTGGGTACCTGTTTGGGCTGCCTGTTGGATTTGTTGCAGACTCCCTGGGATCTACTGCTGGTGCAACAGCTGCATTTCTTCTCGGTAAAATGGTTAGTACTGACGTAGTGTGGTATAGAATCATTTTTTGTTATTTACTTTTGAAGGATGATCCGATTTTCTCTTTATCTGTGAAGGATCACTGAAGCACAATATTGATGCCTTTACAAAATGAAATGTGCGAGTGAACTGAGCTTACCGATGCACAATCTTCAAAAGCAATATATGAATTTAGAATCTCATCTTCATCTTAACATTTAGAAGTTTGTCTCTGTATTTGTTTGTAGATAGCCCAACCTCCATCTAGCAAGCATATCAATAAAGATATCAGAGGATTCAAATTTATAAAAAGTAATGGGTAAATGGCTATAGCAGGAAAGACTAGTTTAAACTTTATATTTATATTTCCATTTTTATAATATATACTATTGCTGTTCCCAACCTACTGTTTCCTGTAAACTTGGGAGAAGCTTCTAGCCGTATCGGATGTTTGTATCCACGTTCCGGATACTCAGAAAGTGTTCAGATTTCTGTAATATGTATTTTCTGAGATCTCAGAAAGTGTTCAGATTTCTGCCTTAAAACACTTGGTAACAGCAAGTAAACTTTTGATTTATGTGATAGAATGTAAAATCAGCCTTTTCTCTTCATAAAGCAGTTACAATCTACTGTGATCATAAGATAGTGGACAGTGAACCAATCAGCAAACCTTAATCCAGAAACAGTGTAGCAGTAGCAAGTATAACTGTATAACAGCACTATTGTGCAACCCAAGTAAGACACAATTGTTCTCTAAATTACAAGGATAGATCATACCAATAGATGTGCCTACTTAGTAGCTTAGGTGTGTCAAGAGAGAAATCACCATAGCCAAGAATGAATATCCAAAAGTAGAGTGAAAATAGAGAACTGCCCTTGGGATTTTATCACATGATTAATATGAAAAATGAATTTATTGTACAAATGAGGATGAGTGTGAATTTACACTCTATAGTGGGGCACACTCCCCAAGATGGGGTTACGGGCCTGCTGATCTAGGTCGGATCTATGTTGAAATTTCAATATGTGGCAATAATGCAAATTCGGAAATTTCAACTCGACCTTGATGTTCCTTGGATCAGCATTCATAACCAGCACTAGAAACTACTAAATCATGAAGATAACATAAGCTGAAAGTCAAATATGCAAGTATACAAAGTTTGGACAGCAGCAATGCTTCGTATATATGTATAAGATGAAGCACAAGTACATACCATGGTTGAGTACAAGCTAGTACAAGTCATGCTCTCCAAGCCCTAATTAAGGAAAGCATAAGAAAACCCTAGTTACCGACTCCTATATAGGAATCACTCCTAACCAAAGTGTAATATCCCGAATCTCGATATTTTCTATTCCAATGCAAATATGCTGATACAACCAAGCATGCAAATTGCCATGCAAAAATCCCTATTTTATAGCAAAAATTAGGGTTAGGGTTTGTGAGATAGAATGAACACTTACCACTGATAAGCTGGCTGGACTGCTCCTGAGAGAGTATGCAAGCATCAAGAATTGAATTGGAGATGGACTGATATCTTCTGCTTCCGGTGAAACCCCTGCAGCAAGAATCCTAGATCAAATAAGGGTGACGTTTTTAGTGAAGGAGGTGTCCGATGGAGCTGCCGATTTGCAGGACTGATAGCCTTCCCGTGCCGGAGAGAATGCCTGGTACATGCGGAGTTTCAGAGGTCTCTAGGCAGGCTAGCTAATTGTTCCAGAGAGACAGCTGCTCACGCCCCCTGATCCCGAAATAGCTGATAACTGCTTCGGATGAGCACGGTCGGATCTGATAATCACCGAGTACTGGAGTAAGGTGCCGATGATGAGAATGGTGCCTGAGTTTCGAAGTAAAACTGAGATCTGAAGACCCAGCAACTGATTAGGGCTTTCTGGCTGAAAAACCCCCTTACGGCTGCACACGTGTCCCTGCAACAATCTACACCGTATACTGGATAACTATGAATGAATGTAAGAGTAAATGGTGAACCTGTATGGCTTACCCTGAATGAGACTAGGGCAGATATTTCACTGTCGAAACCCCGCTAGTTGAAGACGTTGTCTCCAACCCCAACTGCTGTGTTGCACGCTGTGCTGCTATTCAAGAGCTCCCACAATAATAATCATCAAAAGTGAAGTCTCCTTTCGCTTTATCCTCCTTTTATAACTTTCAACTGAGAAAACCCTAATCTTTGACCTAATTAGGTCACTTTATCTTCTAATTTGCAGTTGACTTGCATGCATGCACCTGGAGACTTAAATGAGTGCATGCATCATTAAATAATGCTTGGATGGCATGCACGAAGGTGGCCTTTGGTCCCGGTGGCCCTTCCTGACCTAATGATGATGCCCTAGATTTTCTATGGATGGCATCAGTCCTTAGATGATTCCCTAACTGACAGTAACTGCTCGAACCCACAGGAATCACATAGGTTAGTGGTTTTGGGCCTCAAGGCCTAACTGGAAGAGGACATTACAGTCCTCCCCGCTTGAGATTGCTTGTCCTCAAGCAACTGCAAATTGGGATGCTGCAATACCTGTTCACCTTCCTAGGTGGCATCCTCTGGCGGTAGTTCTTTCCATTGAACCAAGTACTCTCTGATTACCTTGTTCTTGAGCTTCCTTTCTCTAGTCTGTATGATCCGTTCGGGAATCAGTATCAGCAGTCCTTCATCATCTAAAGGAGGTAACTCTGTAGATGGAGCAATGTGTTGCCCAAGGGTCTTCTTCAGGTTAGACACATGGAACACATTGTGAATTTTACTTTCCTGTGGAAGTTCTAGTTCATATGCCACCTCTCCCACCTTCCTGATTATCCTGTAGGGTCCATAGAAGCGAGGTTTTAGATTTTCTGCTCCTTTCTTCTTAAGCGAACACTGTTTGTAAGGTTGGAGCCTACCTAAGTATACCAAATCCCCTACCTCAAAGCTCCGCTCAATCCTGTGTTTGTCGGCATACAACTTTTGTTGATTCTGTGCTGTTTGTAAGTTTTCCTTCAAGATTTTCAGAATGTCTTGACTGTCCTGTATCCAATCCTTAGCTTTAGGAGCCCTACTATCTCCAAATGCCAAATCTGCATAGTCCAAGGCCTCGTAACCATATAATGCCTTAAAAGGAGTCATCCTAATAGACATGTGATAGGTAGTTTTGTAGCAATACTCTCCTAGGTGTAGCCATTTGATCCAAGTTCGTTGCTGCCCTGCTACATAGTTCCTTAAATATCCTTCGATCCACTTGTTGACTATTTCAGTTTGTCCATCGCTTTGGGGATGATAACTCGTACTGGTAGCTAGTTCAGTCCCCACTAATCTGAATAGTTCCTGCCAGAAGGCACCTGTGAATCTGCTATCCCGATCACTGACAATGGTCTTAGGTAACCCGTGTAACCTGAAGACCTCCCTGAAGAATAACTCAGCTACTTGAGCTGCCGAGTAGTCTGATGATATCGAAAAGAAATGTGCAAACTTGGTCAGTCTGTCAACTACTACATATAAACAATCTCGCCCTTGGACCCTTGGCAATCGTGTAATAAAGTCCATGGAGATGCTTCCCACTTTAGTTCTGGAATCGGTAGTGGCTGAAGTAACTTTGCTGGATGGATGTTCTCAATCTTGTTCTGCCGACAGATGCTACATTCCCGTACATGCTGCATAATTTCCCCCTTGAGGCCCTTCCATGAGAACCTCTCTCGGATCTGCCTGTAGGTCTTCAAGAAACCTTGATGCCCTGATAAAGGAGAATCATGTGCTGCCTGAATGATCTTTTTCCTCAATGTGGATTCTGGGATGAGGTATATCCTGTTCTTGTAATAGATGATGTCATCAACGATCCTGTACCTGTCATCCTGAATTTGTCCATCCAATAATTCGCAAGCGAATTTATTTTTGGAGTATTCTACTAAGAGAAGTGCCCTCCAATCTGTGGATATACTACTGAGAGATAATGAGGCGGGACGCCTGGATAATGCATTAGCTACTACATTATTTTTACCTTTTACATACTCGATCTCGAAATCATAGGCTTGTACTTTGCTGACCCATTTTTGCTGTCGCTCATTCAGTTCCTTCTGCTCCAGGAAATTCTTGAGGCTGTTATGATCGGTTTTGATTTTGAACTTACTGCCCACCAGGTACTGTTTGAATTTTGTGAGAGCATGTAAGATGGCTAGCATCTCTTTGTCATATATGCAGTAGTGGCGCTCGTAGTTCTTCAGTTTACGGCTCTCAAATGCAATAGGGTGATGGTTTTGCATTAACATTGCTCCTAACCCTTCCCCTGAGGCACCACATTCTACTACAAAGGGTTGTGAGAAGTCTGGTAATGCTAAAACTGGACAGGAACTCATAATAACCTTCATCTCCTCAAAAGTTTTCTGTGCTAAGTTTGTCCAAGTGAACGCTCCCTTCTTTGTGAGATCTGTGAGGGGTGCTGCAAACTGGGAGAATCCCTTAACGTACCGTCGGTAATAAGTGCACAGACTTTAGAAACCTCTCAATTCTGTAACTATTTTTGGCGCAAGCCAATCTCTGATAGCTCGGATTTTCTCCATATCAACCTGTACTCCTTTTGCATTAATTATGTGTCCTAAGTACAGCATTTCCTTCATGCCAAACTCACACTTGGACATTTTCGCATAAAGCGAATGTTCTTCTAAAATGCTCAGTACTTCGTCCAGGTGTTTCAGATGCTCTCCCCATGTTTTGCTGTAAATTAGGATGTGATCAAAGAATACTAGCAAAAACTTACGTAGCTGTGGTCTGAAGGTGTGGTTCATGCACGACTGAAAAGTGGTTGGAGCATTGGTAAGTCGAAAGGGCATGACCAAAAACTCATAGTGACCATAGTGACAGCGAAAAGCTGTTTTGGAGATGTCTTGGTCCCTTACCTTGATCTGATGGTGTTCCAAGCGAAGATCAATCTTGGAGAAGTATTTAGCTCCCCGAAGCTCATCCATGAGTTCGTCAATTTTGGGGATGGGATACCTGTTCTTAATGGTCTTTTTGTTGAGTGTTCGATAATCGATGCACATTCGCAGTGTACCATCCTTCTTCTTGACCAATACTACTGAGCATGCGAAGGGGCTAGAATTGGGCCGAATATATCCAAGCTCCAGTAATTCTTTGATTGTTTTCTCAATCTCATCCTTGTATCTTTTGGGATGCCTGTAAGGAGTGGTGATGACTACTTGTGTCCCCTCCTCTAGCTCAATGATGTGTTCAAAGCCTTGGTCTGGCGGTCTACCTGATGGAAGGTCCTGAAAAACCTTTTCATGTTTCTGTAGCAAGGTTTGAATGTCACTTGGGTGTTGTGTGTTGGTCTCTGGGGGCTTCCTAAAGGTGACAAAACATTCTGCAGCCCTTTCTATATCATCCTGTTGGAGTACTGCCTCCATTCTCTGTGACGAGACCGGTTTTGGGGGATAAGTGTTCATGCCCCTCAAAACTACCCGTTTGCCGTCTGGTCCGTGGAATTCCATTTCCATTGCCCTGTAGTCTGTAGTGTATTTCCCTATAGAATAAAGCCATTGAACACCCAATACTACATGAGTATCCGATACATCCACTACGTAGAAGGAATCTGTCATCTGATAGTTACCTAAGGTGACATTCAATTTTGGAATCCAGTAGTTGCACTCCATGCTGGAGTTCCCAGCTAATGCTATAGTGAATCCTTCGAACTTCTCGGTCTGAATACCTCTCTTGGCTACCCAAGCGGAGTCAATGAAATTGTGGGTTGCTCCCCCATCAATCAATACTCCTACTCTGTGACCCTGTACTACTCCCCTGACCCTGAGAGTATGGAATCTTGGTACTCCAGATAATGTAGCAATGACTCCCTCTGGTGTATTACCCTGGTGTGATTCTTCCTCAGCTGCCCGTAGTTCTTCTTTGGCTTCCTGCTCATAGTCATCCTCATCACTGTCCGAATATACCTCAATGTAGTGAGCCTTCGCCTTCCCTGCACACCTATGTCCTGGTACCCATGGTTCTTGACAAGTGAAGCATAGTTTCTTCCTTCTCAAATCTTTCCTAGCGTCCTTGTCTAACCATGTTTTCTTGGGAACATCCTGCTGGAAAGGTTTCTTGTCCTTGTCCCTAATAGGAAAATTGGTTTTCAGCGGGAACTTGTTTTTGGGGACTGAATCCTGAAGATCTCTGGCTTTGCTAATGGCATCCTGCAGAGTGAGGGGTTTGTAGGCTTTCACCCATCCCCGTAGTGGCTCTGTGAGGGCCTCAGTGAATAACATAGTCAACCTGCTCTCTGATACATCTGTTACCATGACTGCTATCTTTTGAAATTCTGAGATGAAGGCTTTTGCACTACCGGTCTGTTTGAGTTGAGCCAACTCCCTGAAATGTATCTCTGGATCCTTCTTGTCAAACCTCTCTATGAGCTTGTGAGTGAACTCACCGTAGGAGTATATGGTGTTGTGACCCAATGTCACCAATCCGTGGTACCACCACTCGTGAGCTTCTCCGTCCAAGTGGAGTGTAGCCAATTTAATGGCATCTGTCTCTGTCATGGGATTGAGTTGGAAATAGGTATCCAACTTTTGAACCCATATCCTCGTTGATCCTCCGCGAGTCCCATCAAAGTTCGGGATGGTCAACCTACCCAAGGTCTTCTGCAACTCATAGTTGTGATTGAAACCCTTGTTGAAATTCTTGGGCTTGTTCCTACTCTTCATGTTGCAGAAATCTGAAAAAGACATGGCAGCATGAAACTCATCCCCTAGGTCTCTATACTCCTGCAAATAAGCCCCAAAAGGCTTGCTAGGTTCTACCTGCATGACCGGACCACCTACTGTATCTGCCAAGAAGTGAGGCATGGTAGGCCTGTTGGAAGCTCTGCTATATATGTGCGGAGTATTCTACATATTAGTGTATGCAACCTTTCCACTGCTGCTTGTAGATCCTCGATCTATCGGTGAGGGAGGTGTACTGTTGGTACCTATTTCTGGTTTTGCCGATAATTTGTTGATTGCATTGAGCACATCTTTTTGCCCTTTTGTTAAGTCTTGCAATGCAGATACTAAGTTGCGAAACTCCATCCTATCCTCCTCTTCTCCCGTTCCTTTTCCCCTATCCGAGTGTATACCTGTTTGTTCCATGTCTGAATTGGTATCTTCTAGTTGGATATCCTTAAAGTCCCCTGTGTATCTACTATTTCTCCTCCTATAGGTTACAAAAGGGTCTCCCTCTGGATTCATCTATGTCTCATTTCTTAAGCCCACAGCTGGCCAAGAAGATAGCTTTGATACCACTGTAATATCCCGAATCCCGATATTTTCTTTTCCTATGCAAATATGCTGATACAATTGGGCACGCAAATTGCCATGCAAAAATCCTTATTTTATAGCAAAAATTAGGGTTAGGGTTTGTGAGATAGAATGAACACTTACCACTGATAAGTTGGCTGGACTGCTCTTGAGAGAGTATGCAAAGCATCAAGAACTAAATTGGAGATGGACTGATATCTTCTGCTTCTGGTGAAACCCCAGCAGCAAGAACCCCAGATCAAATAAGGGTGACGTTTTCAGTGAAGGAGGTGTCCAATGGAGCTGCCGATTTGCAGGACTGATAGCCTTCTCGTGCCGGAGAGAATGCCTGGTACATGGGGAGTTTTAGAGGTCTCTAGGCAGGCTAGCGAATTGTTCCAGAGAGACAGCTGCTCATGCCCCCTGATCCCGAAATAGCTGATAACTGCTCCGGATGAGCACGGTCGGATCTGATAATCACCGGGTACCGGAGTAAGGTGCCGATGATGAGAATGGTGCCTGAGTTTCGAAGTAAAACTGAGATCTGAAGACCTAGCAACTGATTAGGGCTTTCTGGCTGAAAACCCCCCCTTATGGCTGCACATGTGTCCCTGCAACAATCTACACCGTATACTGGATAACTATGAATGAATGTAAGAGTAAATGGTGAACCTGTATGGCTTACCTTGAATGAGACTAGGGCAGATATTTCACTGCCGAAACCCCGCTAGTTGAAGACGCCGTCTCCAACCCCAATTGCTGTGCTGCACGCTGTGCTGCTATTCAAGAGCTCCCAAAATAATAATCATCAAAAGTGAAGTCTCCTTTCGCTTTATCCTCCTTTTATAACTTTCAACTGCGAAAACCCTAATCTTTGACCTAATTAGGTCACTTTATCTTCTAATTTGCAGTTGATTTGCATGCATGCGCTTGGAGACTTAAATGAGTGCATGCATCATTAAATAATGCTTGGATGGCATGCACGAAGGTGGCCTTTGGCCCCGGTGGCCCTTCTTGACCTAATGATGATGCCCTAGATTTTCTATGGATGGCATCAGTCCTTAGATGATTCCCTCACTGACAGTAACCGCTCGAACCTACAGGAATCATAGAGTTTAGCGGTTTTGGGCCTCAAAGCCTAATCGGAAGAGGACATTACACAAAGCTGGTTGCTCCACTAAGGATCCTCAACACTAGCATACACACATGCAAGTCCTCCTTGGCACCTACACTTGCATCACACAAGTGTACAAGATAGTCTCCCTTTATATTCTCCACATCAAGCATTCTAATTAGTATTAGGGTTTCCAAATGTCACAAAACCCTAATCTTCTTCTCTCTCAAGAACTACAAGATCAAGTGCTCCCTTTGCTTTAAGTTTTCTCCCAAACCCTGTGTTACTTTTGGGTTACTCTAAAAGTGTTTATACCATGCTTGGGGTGCTTCATGAGATTTGGGGTACATGGTGTATGTTCAACTCTTGGATGGTTTGAGATGTATTATAGCACGAGAGATGGTCTGTGATGGATATGCAGACTTATCATAGCTTGCTCAGTGGATGTTAGACCTTAGATGACCTCTAGCTCAGTTTTTTCCCTAGGGAATTGGAGATCTCATGCATGGATGGTGGACACCCTACATTTGGAGGATTCACCTGGTGGGAGAATGCCCTATAGGATATGAGAAGCGTTGTGCATATGAAGCAAGGCTTCAAGCCCTAGATGGCTTGGGGCAACCTGGTTTCCTAAACATAGGATTGGAGACGACTAGGGAACGTCTAGGGTTTTGACAATGTTCTTGTAGGTGTTAGCTGCCCCAATGGAGTACTTGGCTTTTCAAGATGGATGGAGTATGTGGAGGCTTGGGATGGAGTGGTGTGGACTTCCCTCGCATAGCTACATTAGCTTGGGTCACTATTGTGCACCACATTATCATTGAAGCTTGACACTTGTGCTCTAGGAGTGGAGTGCTTCATTTGTGTGTGGCTTACTTATGTTTAGTAGGCTTTCTTGTAAGTCTTAAGCCAACTTGTGTTATATTGTTGGCATCCCTTACTGCTCACGTAAATAGAGAAAGGAGGGAGTTTTTCCCAACACTCGTTTTTATCTCTTCTTTGGAGTGCTCTCTTAGTGATGTGCTAGGGTTCATGAGGAAATCCTAGTGGAGTATATGAGTAGGAGGTGGATGATTTCTCTCTTGAGAATCTTCGTTGTACATTTGATCTCTCTCTCTCTCTCTTGGTGCTAGGGTTTCTTGGTCTCTCGAAACATCTTGGATTCTAGGGTCAAGGTTTCATCCGTTGGAGGCTAGAGGTTAATGTTTGGAAAGCGACGGGGATGTATTTGGGGAAGAGGATGAGGACATTTTGCCTTGGAAATAGTGTTGGAGGGATTCTTGTACTTGGAGGAGTTAGGGTTTGTTGACTAACCCTAGCTATGGTATCTTGGGTGGTTAGATTTTGTCCTAGGTTTGAGAGGAGGCTATGGTATGTATGTTCTTCATCCATTGAGCACATATAAATGAAATTTCCATCTGTCCACATATTGTGTGTATTGCAGATTCAATTTCAACATTTTATCTTCTTGAGATGATTATTTCCAGCTGTTAATTGTATTGTTGATTTGACACGCTCAATAGAAATTTGTTAAGGGACTTAACACTAAGGTTGAAGATAATAGTACAACCATCTATTGCTGTCGTGTTTTCTGTTATTTTTGCCGTATAAAAAGAATTTTAAGATCTGGTCTATGCATGTGAAGTTTCCCTAGAGGGATGGAAACTCATTGGAATGATTGGTATCTTTCCTCCTTGAATTGCTGTGAATTTTGGGGCTACTAGAATTGAATTATTGTGATTGTTCTGCTTCTGTTTTTACATATTAATTTACAACAGTCCTAAAAGCTGAAAAGTCTAGGGTTAAGATTTGAGGAACCTTCTTGGAAGAAGGTGAACTTTCAGATTTGGATTAATTGCATGGCGCAAATGAAGTTTCAATAGGGAGAACCACACAAAATAAGAGCAACTAGGGAGAGAAAAGCTTGAGGGCATAATTCGAATATGGAAGAGTCCTTGGGAAGGTGCAAGAAGACCCTCTACACCCATGAGAAGATTAACCAACCTGCAAGAAGGCTTAGACAAGCTCTATATTATAATGAAATCAGTAAACAAAAGAGTTAGATTGTGGTTTCCATATCTTGATATAGAACAAAGTTCCAACTAAATTCCTTATGTTGTGGTTGAAGAAATGAGTTGAAAGTTGAAACCAATCCATACCCCAAAAAATGTAATTCATCCAATAAGATCGTTTTAAAGTTGAGGCGAAGGTTGCAATAATCCATTCGATGGACAAATGGAAGCAAAAAAGCTAGATAATTGGGTGTAGAAATTGCAAGTATATATTTGGTGCCAACAACTCCCAAAGCAACCAAAGATATCGTTTATGCAGTTGAAGATGACAAAAATGTGTTAATATTGTGGAAGTATTTTTGCCAAAGACAATGGCAACAAGAAAGACCCCTTATCCTCAAGAAGTAAGAGTTTAAACAATAAATGCACAAAATGTTCAACCCGACTAAGGATGAACATTAATTGCAAACTTAGTAGTAGACCCTCATGCAGAAGACAAGACAAAATATAGTGAATTATACAATTGTATTCCACAAGCATGATGCTCAATTGCAACCTTCTGTAGATTATAAAAATGTAATGGTAAACTATATCGATGGATTGCATATCTTCATGCAAAAACTTGTCACATAATTTTTTATCCAAAACCTTGATGTATGTTCTATGAAGGCTATGTGTATAGAGTCCAAGGGTAAACATGTGACGTCTTCTCCAATTATTACAGCAAGTTCAAGGCTCAAGTCAATTGGCAAGTTCACTTCACCAAAGAAGGCGCCTATCTAGGAGAGGCAAAAGCAGAATGCCTTCCTTTTGAAAATGCCATATATATTACATTGGAAATCGATCTATATGTATAACAAGATTGGCAAATCAAAGAACCAAAGAGTATGCACATTAAATCCCCCTTCCTACAAGAGCGATGATACCTAGAATATCCACTTTGTCTCTTGGTTGAAAGTATCTATATCTTTCCTAAAAATAGTATTACACATCACATGATTCACAGTCTCTAGAATATGGCAGACAACACAACATCCTTATTTAAGCCTTGGATGATGTAGTTGATCCTTTACCACTAAACTATTATGAAGGACCAACCAACCGAGCACTTGAGTCTTAAAAGAAGACTATGACTTCCATATGCCTTAATGCCGCCAAATCCACCTTGTTGTTTCCACATGTTTTAGGGATGTTTCCACCCGTTTCTTGACCCCTAACAATCATTTGAGGTTGTATGGGACCTGTTACCACCATGTTGCACTTGGATGGACTTGCAGTTGAGCCGCAAGAGATTGAACAAGTTACTTGTTCATTATCAGAGTTGAGAAGTCTAGCAAACCATTTTTTTCATCCTTTTTTTCTCTTTTTTCGCATGTTCATGTCCGATGGAGAATTGTAATAAATGATGTAGCATGATGACCTTTTGTAAAAGGCTTGGCCTTCCTAGGACTTGGTCATCAATCCAATTACTCTAGAGTATTTTTTGAATTTTTCCTTGTTAACTATATATTGCTTTTCAACGACTTTTAATTTTCGAGTTTTTCACTTAATCCTCCAAAGATGGAGTAATTATCTTGGCCGTTAAGCCTCTAGGGGGTTATTAAAGCCTTTCAATGTATATTACCATGTTAGTCATTATTTTTGAGTCTTTTTGAACATGCACTAAGTCCTCGACAGGTTTTCTTAATTCCCCTTGAAATAAATTTTTTAGCAAAAAACGGGATATTGTAATTGTAAAAATTCACTTAGTCATAAAAGTGGTACTAGCCTATGTACGAACATTGAGAATGAAATTAGTGATTATTAATCACTCAAAATTTTATTTTCCTTCAAAAAACAAATTAAAAAAGCCCAAAAAGACAAAATAATGGGAAGATCGACATCCCAAAATCAAAGGAAGTTTGTTTGGAACATGTTTCAGTTCTCTGCAGTGGTGGTGCCATGATTGTTAATTGATGGAAAGTTAACTCATGATGGGATTTGGTGGTTGAGATCCCCAAAGAGAGGTGGCACATTCTTAGAGGAAGAGAGGGTGCATCCATGAGAGAGGGTGCATTCTTGGTGTGAGGTGTTTCCATTTGAGGGGGGGTGCATCTCTTAGGTGAAAGGTGGCATCAATTAGCTCCGAATCACTCCAAATCAACTCCAATGTGCCCACTTTAATTCAAGCTTACTCTACCACATGGCAATTCACCCCTCTTGGCAATTTTACCCTCTTTTGCTCTAAAAGCAAGGCTCTTCTCCTCATTCAAGCTAGTTAGAGTGTAATATCCCAAACTGATATTTTGTGCCTTTGTACTGATGTGATTGAGGTATTTGTTTATTGGTTCAGAGTTTTGATGCTTTATAACTTATAAAATTGATTTGCATGAAGTGTCTAGATAGTGCACTGTTACAGGATGAAATGGCAGTCCAAGCCATCGACAAGCATATGTAGAGAAAGTGACCACTATCACCTTAGTCACTTCTCCTAACTTCTTCGGAAGTCGAAACCTCCTAGGGGAGAGCCCTATGGAACTCTGCAAAAGACACTTAGACACAAATATATCTTGCAACACGTGAAGTTAGTGACCAGTGCCTAATGGAGTCCAAAAGGTGAATGAAGGAGTTGTGTGATTTATTAAATTATCTTTGATGGAAACAACAAGAACACATGTGCAAATTATTGAGCATATAATATTTCCCAAAACCTAAGTACAAGAGTGTATGCAACAAGCATTAATTAATAAATTAGCCAATTAGTACAACATGTATGTTTCATTCATTTACTCAAGTACTTACAACAACATTGAACACTTGAAACAAAATAAAGGACATAAACAATATATCAGTTGTGTATCTATATTTATGGAAATATCCACTACATGCATTTAGTTGTAACAACCAACAAGAGGTCTGAAATAGATGTGTACAAATGCTAATTGTGTGTATTATGCAGTGTTACACAGGGAGTCGCCCCCAGGGTCGGGGGCATGACCCCCTTGCTCCCTGCGCCCCAGGGACTTGGGGGCTCCCGATGAAACGTTTCCCAGCGTCCCCAAAATCAAGAAACTCTCGGAAACGCACAAGGGGGCGCGTCCCCCTGTTCTGCAGTGTACTTCGGTGAAGGGGGGATCCCACACGGTCCCTCCCGAAACTGGGGGGCTTCTAGACGCCCCCCACGATTTTCCCAATTCAATTAAAAAAACAAAATTTTAATTTTAATTGTTGTCGAGTCTCTATTTCAGGCTTATTCTTTAGTAAGTTACAATTTCACTATTTTAGCATGCAATATCATTGATTCAATTTTTCAATTACAATGACTAAAATCATAAATATGAATATCAAGATTCAAATGACAAATTTGAAAATTATTATGATGAATTGTCTAACGTGTTTGTATTATTAATTTGTTATGTTCTAATTTACACTGCACAATAATAAATTTAGTATTTAATATTTATTATTTGCTTTTAATAATTTACATAGGATGAATCATTGAATTGTTATTGCTGGGATTTAATAATTTTATAATATTAATTTTTATTATGACCTAGACGTCCCCCTGTCCCCCCAAATTTCATTAAAATTTGGGGGGTGGTCTCCACACGTCCCCAATGTGTGTTTCCTCGTTGGGGGTGCTCCCGCGTCTTGAAAACTTGGGGGAACATTGGTATTATGACAATAGTGGTATTGTTTATACCAGCAGTAAGTATTCATGTATAGCAGGATTCAAATGTGATCATTCAACCAACTTTGCATTTACCAACTATCCATAATATAGGCATACACAAACTTGTATTTATGTTGTATTTTTTAGACTGTGTGTGGAGGTAAATGATGCAGAACTATTCCTCTAACTTTGAACTATCATGGACTAATCCTTTGTTGTCACTGTGTAGGTGTTGAAGAAAGGGGAAAAGAGGGTTGCCACTGTAAAGGAAGCCCTATAAGATAGGGAAAAGCTTTCACAAAGGGCCAAATGTAGACTATAGCAGTAGGCCCGAGCTTAGGGATAACCGTCAGTGAAAGGAGTAGGGCCACGGGTAAGTGGGGAAAAGGCAGCTAGGGATTTTAGGGCAGAATTAGGACTGTTTTAGGGCAGATTTTGAGATTTTTGTGATTTTTGTTCTTTTAGGGTTCCCTATAATTCTGCCTTAGCATTTTTTGGCCTTTAGAGGCCATGGCATATTCGTAGGGAAGGTGGCCGAAATTTTAGGGAGGCCGTAAAGTGCAAAAAATTAAGTTTTTGTTTTTTAGGGTTTCTAACATAAAATTGCAGACCTAAATTTAACCTAAAACTAATCTTAAACTAACCTTAGAACTAGGTGTTTTAGAAGAGGAAAGTTGTGAAAACCAAGGGAACTAACCCTAGTAAAAAGCCCTACCACAACCTAGGGCATCTAGGGAGGATGGCTAACCTAGAGGGGAAAAGTTCCTAGGTCAAACAACTAGCCTAGAAAAACTAAGGTAAAAAACCCTAGAGGACCCTCACAAGGAGATGTGCCTTAACCAGCTAAGGTGATAAGAAGGATGGCAATGGCCTATTCTAGGAGAAAATGCAGCACTAGGACTACCATTTAGACTCGAACATGCATCATCAACCCCCAACAAAGAGATAAGAAGCTTGACTTCCTTGTGCTCGTGTTTAGCCAGCAAATCAAAACATCACCTAACAAAGAATTTCACCAAAGAATTGCCATAGAAAGCTTGCATTAACCCAGAAAAACCTTATCAAGAGGGGCACATCTCTCCAAAGTTCCCTAGCAAGGGTAAAACAAGTGCATAGTGTATTATCCCATAAGTTGTCTCTAAAATGAAAGTGGGGAGATCTATTTATATGATCTCACACTCATTTTTTACAAAATATCTAGGCCTACATGCCTTAAACTATGTCAATTTGAAATTATAAAATGTCAACTGAAAATTAAAAGAAAATAATAATAAAATATGACCTAACATAGGCTCAAGGTAGGCTACCTTGGGTATTAGTAACCCCAGGTGCTAAAATATGCTCAAGTAAGCGAATCACTCCGAACGAAAGGTTGGAGTGAGCTGGAGGGAGGGCGTTATATCCCATCTAACCCTTAGAATGTTGTAAAATCCCTCAATCCCCTCGTTAAAACATGAAAATGGCAAGGCAAGGAGGATGTTTTCATCTTAGGAGATAAGTCCAGACTCCAGGGAGAGCAGGCGCCAGCAATCTGAGAGGCCAGGAGGGTGTCAAAAGTGGCTGTGAGTGGAGATGAATGTCTCACTGCCGAAGCAAAGGCCACTTGAGCATGCAAGCAACAGATGGGGCCATGTGACCCAGTGGAAAACCCTCAGGGGCCTCATACACCAACCTTGAGGTTAAAAAGCCCAATAAATGGCAGTCAACAACGCCATTAAGCCATGGTACCCCTAAAGGAGGACCAAAGGGCCCAATCATGACCACCATTGCTCAATAACACCCCTCCTGGTCAAAAAAATTGGTCCTCTCTCCTTGGGGTACACTTGAAGTTGCGCTGGGTACAGGTGCAATGTAACATTGGCTCCAACTGCGGGTCCAGTGCTCTTCCTTGGAGTTCTCGAGAACCTGTGAATCTACTGGTACCTGTAGATCTACACACATATCAAATGTACGAGAGGATTAAAAGCATCTAAGAGTAGACACTTTTGTTCTGCCTTGTTCGCAAAATGAGGGAAACAAGCTAAGAACAATGAAAACTAACTAGACAATGGAAAGACATCAAATGCAATGCACAAAAATATGCCAAATGCAACTAATTCTTACCGAACCTAAACTTGTGAATCATAGTAGGTTAGGTGAAGTCGTACCACCAATGTAACCACCTGAGTAAGCAATTCATACCTGACATCTTACCTTTGTCCTTTAGTGTAATCCATGACAATACCTCATTGATGATATGTTGAGTTTGTACCATGATCTTCATCTGTATGAGTGCAAGAAACCGAACCTTCTTAAGAACCTGGAATACTTGAAATCGATGCCACGAAGAAGCATTGCTTTGCAAGCTTTTTTGATCCATGCTTCTAGTGGACTAATGTACGCATCACCTCTATCATACATGTCTTCTAAGAAAAACTTTTGCCTGAAAATCGCCCATAAATCCTGGACTTGGGAGGTTATTCGTAGAGCCGGACCTTGGGAATCTTCATATGTGAGCCGCAACGTGTCTCTGCATTCACTCAAACATTTCTTTGGGCATACAAGTACGTTCCTTGTCCTTTTCACAATCATGTTAGTAACCTCAATAATCCTTGAAATTTTGAAATTGTCAGCTATATAATTCATACCTTCATGCTTCCAATGAAAAGATAAACAATAAATATTATGAAGCTAGAGAATGAAAATCATACTTGTCCAACTACCTGCCTAGGTCTTGTCGAAATGCATCATTAGGGACTTATCGGTAGCAGATAGATTAGGTTGAAGAACTTCTTCAATGCTTCTTGAGGAGCACAATTGAGAGCTATAGTCTAGGCTCATCATATGCTGAATATTTGCTAAAGAATCCGCTGTGTAACCTGCTTCCTTGATGTTGGATAAACGTGATGGAGAAATCATGGAAGAATCACCAGAGATACAGGATCCCAGATCTTCGAACTTTCATCATAATGGGTCATCTGCATATGACAACTATCTGCAAGGTCTGGCGAGGTTTCATCTTCAATTATAGTGGCAAAAGGGTTGAGCCATTCTTCATCGTTAGCCTCACAAGGAGAAGGAACAATCATATCTCGTTCCATAGGGTCTTCATAAATCATGTCTTCATCATCTCTACATAACGTGACCGAAAGTTCTTCATCCCAAGCCGTGTCAAATTATGGCTCAACATGAGTAACTTCATCAAGCTGTTCTTCCTTCTTGCAACGTATGGAGACAATGCTACCTGGTCTCAAGGAATCATAGAAAGGTGGACTCATAAATGTCCAATACCCATCGTCCTCATAATTCTCGTCATTATGTTCCTAGAGATCTGATATGTCACAAAGAGTCGTTGTATGTTTGGAAATGAGAACTTTCCGTAGTGTGTACAATACCTTTGTTTGGAGGTCCACCCGGAGAGTTCTTTTCATACCACTGGCCCCTTCTTGAAGCCTTCTGTGTTGGAGTTGGCCATTTTTTCGTGCAAGTCTTGTCCTCCTGCCTGAATATGGTTGTCATTTCCCTTGCTGTGGCTGAACTTGAAGCTTCATTGGGCATTCCCCTTTGGACCACCCTTTTCCCATCCGGTGCTAGGAACTCTATATCTAATGTTTGGTAATTTGTTGAGTATTTCCCGATTGAGTACAACGACTGTACTCCCAAAACAATGCTTGTATCTGGCACATTTAGTACATAAAAATCGTCGACCAATGTCTAGTTGCCAAGTTGAACCTGTAACTGAGGTATTCTTTGTGTGCATTCCATCCTGTGATTACCATCCATGACAATGGTAAAGCCCTCAAAGTCCTCAGCGGGGAATCTCTTCTTTGCTACCCAAGAGGGGTCTATAAAGTTGTGGGTGGCTTCACCATCAATCAAAGTACTGGCACGCTGTCCTTGGACACTTCCTTTGATCCTGATAGTATGGAAGATGGGGACTCCTGCAATGGTGGGGACTTTTGTGAGGGTAGCAATAATTGCTCTCTGTGGCAATTGTTCCAATTTTGTATTATGTAGTTCTCCATCTTGTTTCTGTTCCAATTCATCTTCCTCATTGATAACCGAAAGTACTTCGATGAGGTGTACTTTCCCTTTACCCAAACACCTAGGCCTGGTGCCCATGGCTCTTTGCAGTTGAAACATAAGTTCTTCCTCGTCAAATCTCTCCGTGTGTCCTCGTTTATTTTGGTTCTATCCATCCAATCGTTCTGCATGAATGTCTTTTCCTTTTTTTTGGAGGATTGGTGGGTTTTGGTGGAGATTTTCTCTTGGGCATAGAATCTCTTAGGTCACGAGTCTTGCTGATAGCATCTTGCAGAGTGATCGACCTATAAGCCTTCACCCAACCATGTAGTGGCTCTACCAAAGCCTCTGTAAATGGCATAACCAGATGACTCTCTCATATGTTGGATACCATAAATGCAACTCTCTGAAACTCAGATATGAAGGTCTTTGCACTATTTATTTGTTTGAGTTGAGCCAACTCTTTGAAGTGAATCTCTGGGTTTTTTTGGTAGAAGCGCTCTATGAGCCTTTGTGTGAAATCTGTGTAGGAGGTGATAGTATTGTGACCCAACGTTACCAACCCGTGGTACCACCATTCACGGGCCTCTCCGTCTAAGTGTAATGTAGCCAGTTTAATTGCATTCGTCTCTATCATCGGGTTGAGTTGGAAGTAAGTGTCCAATTTTTGTACCCAAATCTTTGCTAAACAACTAGATGTCCCATCAAAGTTGGGGATAATTAGCTTCCCCACTGTATGTTGTAGCTCAAAGTTTTGATTAAATGCCCTGTAGAACCCTCTTGGCCTATTCTTGCTCTTCCTATTGCAGAAGTCCGAAAAGGAGATAGTTGAGTGTAAATTATCCCCTAAATCTCAGTATTCCTATAAATAGGCTACAAATGACTCGCTCTGTTCTACTGGTACTATTGGTCTTGTAGTGGGGCTCTCCAAAAACTGAGGCATAGTAGGTTTAGAAGGCTTGTGATGTGAAGTTTTTAATTGTTATACCATAACATTTAGCATAATAACAACATAACCATAAGCAAAAGGATCACTAAAAGATAGACAAGTACAACCACACAAAAGAACACACAGATTTATCCTGGGAAACCCTCATGGGGAAGAAAACCCAACAAAACTTCCTCTATATAATATGTATCAAAAGTAGAAGACAAGACCCCAGACAGGTGCGCCTTCTTCCAGCAGATACATCTCTCTCTCTCTCCTATGCGCTATACACAAGTGAGTGTGTGTTCAAATGAGAAAGACAACTCCTCTATTTATACTCTTTTTGTCACTTGACTTTTAACCTAACAAGTTGACCCCACTTAACTGACTAGGTCAACTTCATCTAGGAAGACTCAAAACAATATTATATTATATTCATTAGGGTACTATTGACCCGACTTACAATGGAGGCTTTACCTCATGACTCTATGATGACCAAATACAATAGTAACATCCCGACGAAGGAATAATACGTCTCCCTTGGGAATTAACCACAAATCAAAGCTCTCTTCATGCAGGGAACATAGGAGCCCACGAGTACACTGTGAAACAACTGGCAAACCTCCCAACACTAGTCGCTCCATCACTCGATATGAAGATATACCATTCAACAGAGAGATTGTAGCTTTGTTTACTGCCCGTGGAGCCTTTTTTTTAAAATGGAGTTCGAGTTCTTATTTTAGCTACAGATTTGATGCTGGGGATAATTTGCATCCCCCTTTTTTTAGGCTAAGACTGGGCATACCTTGAAGTATTGATAGCTGAATATACCCACAAAACAGTTCTTTAACCAAATAATTTTATCCCGAGCGAACAACCTGAATTTTCTCTTCCCACTGTTATCTTTGTTGAAAGTTTCTATCTCAGTAATCCAATTACTCATTTTGTAGCTAAATGTGCCAAGAACTAAATGCTGTTGCTGTCAAGTGGTGAAAACAATGATCTGCACCTGGATACTTTTCTGCTCTTCTTCATCGCCGCTTTGGTTAAAGAATGCTTTAACTACTCAAAATGTAGATGCATTTGGAGGGGTAACAGATGGCATATAAACGATGCAATATTGTGACATTATGCATAATGATTGATAGTATGGCTGAATATTACTTGACATATCGTAATCCATAAAATGTGGGTATTTTATGCTAGTATACAAGTCTACACTTCTTGCTTCATGATGGAACATAAAACATCATTGATGTCTTGATATTGTATTTGATCAATGTGATGCTCAATTGGTTCTGTTGAGGCCTGGTTCTTCGCAGGCGGCAACAGTAAGGGATTCTCCCCAATCAGCGTTCCCAACTAGCCCACTGACTGTTTGGAATAGGGAATCCGTCCGGTTTGTGGTCCGGCCACCGTAGGTCAAGAAACAAAATTAAAGGGTTTACCGGTTGCGGCCCGGTCCACCGGGTTTTTGTATTTTGACTTAAAGAAATGATATGCAAGTGCCTAACTAAATACAGGGTGGTCAAAATGCAGGGAGCGCTCACAAAGTGATGCGCAGGTTCTTACCTCTCGTCTTACTCACAAGCATTCAACCGGATACAAAAGAAATAAGCTAA